>PVKB01001700.1:0-372370 GCA_004027205.1 Ctenodactylus gundi | reverse complement strand
AGCAAGAAGTAATCCCAAGTTCTGCAGGGGCCCCGGCCTGGCCAATGGCATTGTGGTCCTCCTCCATTTACTGAGCAGAACTTCCACCCAGTGAGGTGGTAACTGGCCCAGGCTGGATCTGCAGTAGCACCCCCTGCAGATTCTTTGCCATCTGCAAGCCAAATGGGGTGGGGCAGGGGGCTAGGAGGGCCCCTTCCCACTCTGCTCCAGATGGCCACTTAAGGAGCAAGAGTTTCCAGAAGAAGCTGTGTGTTTCCACGTCTGATAAAGAGGGACATGAACGGGAACAGCACTTGGGCACCCAGCCGTTCTCCCCCACAGGAACTGGCTTTTCAGACAAACCCACCAGCGACTTCCGAACCTGAACCTTAGCACATCCATTTCCCTCAGATTTGAAAAGAAGCTTCAAGTCTGAAACGGACTTGGCAAGCATGTTATTAATAACTGTCATGCTTATTAACAAATGTAATCCGGCTTGTTGCAGAAATGAGCGGCAGCAAGGAGACACAGTTTTCCGATATACCTCAACGACATCGATGCACATCTTAATCTCTGCCTGATTTTTAATACTGGCATTCAAGTCACCAGGGGCACACAAAGCCTTTCCACTACCAGTGGGGTGGGCAATTGGGACTGTGTTTCCAATGAGTGAGGTCCTGGCCAAGTGACTATTGACTTCGTGGCTACAGGAAAACCCTAGCATTTGGGGGCTCAGCAAACAACAACTTTCCTTGAATGGGATGACATTTAGAGTGGTCCAGACCACAAGTATGTTCAAGAACACAATTATCATTTTTAATGTCTTCCATATCACTCCAAATACAATTTTGTTTAAATAGGAAGGATAGTGATTCTTATTCACTGAGATAGACCGAATTGCTTTTTGTCCACGATTTTTTCCAGTCTTGTCCATAGGATTTTACTTTTCTTGGATCTTTGATTGAAGTCCAAAGACCTCACCTGTCTTCACTCCTGTCTGAATCTCTGCACACTCTGATCTTTTCTTACCTAACTGCACCTTCTTGTGATTCACTTGTGACCAGTGTAGCAACTTCTGTCCTTGACCTATACATGTATCTTTATGTATTCATCAGGTTGAGCATGTAGCTCTTACTCTTGAAAAGTTATATAGTGATGGTTTCTGCGAATCACTATTTTCATTCTTGGACAAAAGCTTTGTTTTTGTCTTTCAATGTGGCCCTGGGAGCTATGGAAATTCATGAAGCTTTTATAAGAGTGCTCCCTGTGAAATTCCAGACACAGGATACAAAATATTTATACCTCTTTCCTGATCTATTGTATTGACTGTCAAATTTTTCTCCTCTGACAGTTACCTTTCCCAAACTCATTCCCACAATCCCCCTGATATATAGCATCTGCCCTTTTCCAGCACCAATGTAAAGGGGTTTGGGGGGGGGGGGTATAAAGGCTGGGAGAGGGAGAACCTGAGGTGTCTCTAGACCACGGATTCCTCTCCCTGACAGCCATTCCCACTCAGTATCATGGTATTTCACTGTACAGAGCAATTTCCTTCCCCCTCTTAACTAGATGTTTGTCTACAGAAAAACAGATGAGAGACTATAGATTGACAGGTATAAGTTTCAGATACACCCTTTGCAAAGTATAGAGTCTTTCAGAAGTCTGCCATTCAAGTCTCAAGCACACCCCCACCTTGTCCTCCAGCCACTTTAGCACCTTATTCCTCCCCAACGAATGCCCACTGTTCTACTCCATTCTGCCCTATCCCCATTTTTGTGTTATACATATTGACGCTGTGTTGTTTGTCTTTTTCTTTTGGAGACAGGGTGTCCCTTTGTAGTCCACTTGGGTTCTCAACTCACTCTGTAGCCCAGGTTGACCTCTGACACACAGCAATCCTCCTGCTTCAGCCTCAGGAGTGCTGTGATTACAAGCAGTGCCACCACACCCACGGTTATGTGGTACTGGGGGAATCAAAATCAGAGCCTTGAGCTTGTGAAGCAACTGCTCTAACCCCTGAGTGGTGTCACAGCCCCAGATATTAACACTGTTTTCCCAGAGCCAGAAAGGATTGCGATTAAGGGTTTTTGAAAACAGGAGCAAAAAATGTTTGGTTTTGTACTTGCCTCTATCACCCCCTGGTGACTATTTTAGGTGTCACATTTCCTTAAAGGAATACAAGCTTCTGCAGTCTGTGGCAAATATCTTGTCACTGCCTTCTTCGGTTCCCTTAGGTTGTGCTACCTTTACCCACAGACAAACCAACATCTATCAGTAGGGTCAATGGACGTTTTGTGCCAGGTGGTAGGCTGCAGATCCTACCTTTTACTTATTCAGGACTCTGAATGTTACTTATATCTCATTCCCAAATACCAAATAACAGCTCTCCATCTGACTCTGTACAAAATATTTAGAACCCAAAAGAGCTGGTGGCCCAGTAAGGCTGCAGGAGAAAGTAAGTCTGACCCAAACCTGACGTTAAAATCTCCTAGACAACTGCATTCTCTCACCAATCTATAACAACCAGAGCAGCTTCTTCTTCCTCCTCCTCCTCCTCCTCCTCCTTCCCTCTGACATCAACAGCTGACAGCAGGCTGAAAAAGATTTCACCTCTTCACAGCTCTTACTCACTGAGATATGCATCACCAATGAGACATGGTCTCCTCTCCTGCCAATCATGATGCAAGTGTGTAAGCCTTGCACCTCTTTTCCCACAACACAGCCGACATATCGATCTTTTTTTAATTTTGTAATCCTAAAAGTCAAAAGAAACGACATTTACATCTTGCTGGAATTTTTTCCTTCTCTGACTTCCCGGGAGGAAATATGTCTTCTGGAGCAGCTGTCTGTGTCTACGTGTACCTCTTTCTCTTCCACAATATGGGGCAAGACTCCATCTCTTTACATCCTTTCCCTTCAGCCACTAATACTGATTATCTTGCTTGAACCCATGGAAAAGATCTCATGAAGTAAGGCATAAGAAGGTAGAGATATTTTAATTTTAACTTTCTTGCTTGCTTCTTTTTCTTGGAAATACTGGCTTTAAAAAAGATTTGCTTATGTTATCAGAAATATAAGAAATTTCTGGAGTAATGTTTACGAAGACGTCATTGCTGGCTACTTTTAAGAATAAGATTTAAGACAAAACACATTGTAAACACATTGTAGCTTCAATATCAAATGGCAAATTCAAAAGGGGCATGGAGATGAGGTCTGTCTCCCGAGGAGACTACTTTTCTTTTTCAGACAGAGATCCAGGAAGCACCCTTTATCTTGCTGAGTTAACTACATTCCAGTTTCCAAATCTAGATTTTTTTTGTTGTTTTAATTCTTTTTGCTTTTCTTTCATTATTACTGTTTTATTAGTATATAGCTACAATACATAATTATTACATTCAACTTGGGGAATTGGTGCATACACATATATGGCATTTTAATCACTTTAAAATTCTATCTCCCCTTTTCCTCAGATCCCACTTTCCCATTTCCACAAAGTCTTTCTCCCTATTTCCTATCATCTCTCTTTTACTTTGCTCTTTTAATTATTTCTATTTTGGATTTCTCATATAAGAGAAATCATGTGATATTTAACCTTCTGTGTCTGAGGCATTTCAGCTAGTATAATGGTCTCAAGGTGACTCCATTTCCCTCTATATAACTGGAATGTGTCCTTCTTGTGGCTGAATAATACTCCACTGTGAATATGCACCACATTTTATCTGTTCATCTGCTGATGGGCATATCAGCTGTTTTCAAGAATTAACTATTATGAATTGTGGTTCTATAAACATGGCTATACATATCTCACTGTAATATGATGATTTTAACTCTATTTGTTGTTGCTGTTATTCATATATGGAATTTGAACCTAGGTCCTCACATATTCTAGGCAAGCACTCTAACACTGTGCTACATCTCTAGCCCTCTATTTTTGTTTTTAAGATTAAAAACATACACAGTTTATGCCCTCATATATAACAGAAATATATACATATGTTCACCAAAAGGTACATGAGAATATTCATAGCAACACCATTCATAATATCTCCAAAATAAAAACAACCCAAATATCTGACAACAGTAGAATGGAAAAATAAAATACAGTACATTTACACATAAAATTTATATTCATAAAAGGCAATGAATATTATACATGCAAAGTATATGTAGATTTTATAAGCTTAGCCAACTACCACACATAAAATAATGTATAGTGTACGATCCTGATTATCTGAAGTTTTAAAAACCCACAAAACTAATCTATGTTGTTGGAATTCGTAAAACCCTTGAGATGTGTTAGTAGGTAAATGGAGGCACAGAAGAAGTTTCCAGTATGTTTTTATGTTTTGTTTATTGCTCATTTTGTGCAAATTTACTAAACCAAACACTTAGCATTTGTGAGCTCTTCTATACCTATGGTATACTTCAATAAAATACCCTCCCAAAGTCCCCTCCCGTCCTCCTGATCTCAGCAAGCTGGTCCAACATTGTAAAGCTTTGCTGAAGGCACCTACAACTGATAAAGTAGTAGAAAAACAACTGATGCAAAACAGGAGTACGCAGCGAATATTAACCTAGTGCCGGGCCGCCTCCGCAGTGAAGCATGTGCAGCTATTGAGGGAGACTGAGAAGTTGTGCAAAATTTTAGACAGCCTAAGGGGGCAGAAACTAGAAACCACATCTGGTCAAGAGGTGTAACTGGTGAATCCCAACAGCTCTGGGTTGTGATGCTGAAGAAGATGCACCTCACAGTTATGGTAAACCAGTAGTGGACAGACTGGAAACAACACTTCAGTTTCACTTTGAATAATCTCAATCATTGAAAGTGGGATTAAAATTATAGAATGGAGGTACTCCAAAGTGCCTAGCAAGCACAAATACAAATCTTCTTTGGAAAAACATAACAACAGTTTCAAACTATCTTTAACATTTTGCAAAATATAATGTCTGGCACACAACCACATACAAAAACAGACAAGCAAGAAAGCCATCAGAAATTATAAACAGTGGACTCATTGGGGTCTCATGGTCAAAAATAAATATTTATAAGCTTAATGATACAAAAACACTGAGAATTCCTGCAGATAAAATTAGAAAAACATAAAATAAAAATTTTAGAACTAAAGAATAGAAATTCAATCAAGAAGTGAGGGGATGGATTTAACAGCAGAGGGCACAGAGATGAAGAGAAAGTTCTTGAATCAGAACATCATAACATCATCAAGAATGAGTCACACAGTCACAGAAGAATAAGGCGGAAAGAATACAGAAGGATGATCTGGCATGTCTATTTGAAATTCTGGAAGAGAGTAAAAAGTAAATAAAATCGCTCTAAAAAGTAATTCTTGGGAATTTTCTGAACTTTCTAAAACATCAAGCAATAGAGTCAAGAAACCCTTCAAGCTTGAGGCAAAATAAGTTTTAAAAATAACACCTATGCACATTATAATGAAACTGCTGACAATTACACAAAAGGAATATCTTAACAGACATAAACCACAACCTGAAACTGCATTTAAAGCAGCAATAATTAAGCTCGTAGCTGGCTTTCAGATAGGAAAAATTGAAGCCATTTCAAGGAAGTATATTTTTAAAGAGCTTAAAGAGCTGAAAAAATATTGCCAATTTAATTTCCTTTTAGGAGGAAGATACCGGAAATGAAGCCCAGTGCCTTCACGCTGAGCTACATCCCCAGCCAATGTTTTAGTTTTTGATTTTGAGACAGGGTCTCGCTCAGCTGCTAGGTTGCTCAGGTTCAGCTTCAACTTGCAATCCTTATGCCTCAGCCTCCAGAGTATAAGAAGCTGCACCTCACAGTTATGGTAAACCAGCAGTAGACAGACTCGAAACAGCCATGGCTGCTAACCTGATTTCTCCACACATAAATAATATCCTTCAGCAGTGGAGCTGAGAGCTGGAGGAATAGCACAGTGGTTAGAATGTCTGCCTACCAAAGGCAAGGCCCTGAGTTTGATTCCCCAGCACCACATAAACTGGGCATGGTGGCTAATGCATGTAATCCCAGTACTTGGGAGGCTGAGGTAGGAGGCTTGCTGTGAGTTTGAGGCCAGCCTGGACCACCTAGTGAGTTTAGGACTAGCCAGAACAACAAAGTGAGATGCTGTCTCAAGTAAACAAATAAATAAACAAGCAAACAGTGAAGGTGAAATGAAGACATTCTCAGGGAAAATGAAAAAAAAAAAAAAAAAACCTCACTAGCAAACTCACACCACATATCCAGGATTTGAGGGACTAAACCCCTGCAGAAAAGGAAAGTACAGGAAGCGAGGCTGGCAAGTAGAGCTGCTGTTCTTCAGCTTTTGACCAATTTATAGTAGTTACAGAGCTAGAGCGACAGAAGTCAAGCAGGAGAAGGCAACTAAGAGACCGAGAAAACCTGGGCATGAGGGCACTCGTCTTTAGTCCCAGCTCCTCCTCCTTGTAGGCTGAGGTAGAAAGATTGCTAAGCCACAAGTTGGAGATCAGTCTGGCTGATATAGGAGACTCTATCTCAAAGAAAAGAATGTCCCTGAGAAGATGAGCAGAGTTACTGGAACTTTCACAATACAGAGAAGACAGTTTTACTTCAGGACTGCTAAGCTTGGGGGAGGATGAGCAGTTACTCCAAACTATCCCCTGAAGCATTGCACTCTAGGAATATGGGGGAGCTGGTTTAACAGATTGAAAAATGTCTGAAATGAGATCAATTATCAACTGAATTCATGTAACTTTTCCGATACTGCTTTTCAAAGGCAAGGAAATCCCCAATAATCAAGAAAAATGTTCTACACTTTTCAAACATAATGCTAAGCATTTAAAGAATTTACCAGCATGAGATAGGACAAAGATAAATTTCAAATGAGAGACATAAAAAGAAGCCATTAGAAAAAGGAATAGGCAGTGGAAAGATGCAAGCGATTAAGCTATTGGAAATAATAGGCATAGTTTTTAATAGCTGTGATTAATGTATTCAAGAATATAGCTGACAGAATAGCATTTTCATCTAAGAACTGAAATCTTGGAGAGTGAAGTAAAATTTCTAAAACTAAAAAAAATAACATTATATAGTGATATTTCGCTTCGGCTCCAACATATAAAGAACTTGGAAGTCACCACTAACCTCCTCACAACTAGAAAAGTGCTGAACAAATGAAAATCAACAACTTTTCTAAGATTCAACAGAGAATTGAAGACACAGTGTAAACCAGCACCCCAAGTGCGGAGATACAAGTAGAGTAACAGCGAAGACCTAAAACAGAAATCCCTGGACACAGTAACTGGTAGGAACACTTACATGGTAATTTTGGTAAATTGCCAGATCCTGAGTGCGGATTAGCTTGAGAATTTAAAACTGTTTTAAACCAACCTTAGGGATAGCATCACACTTCTGTTGATTTTTCCTGAAGAATACCAGCAGGTGCTCACATCGATAATGAAAGGAGGGGGAAATTCCATCATGTTTCTGATGGGAAAGAGAAAAACAACAATTTTGAAATATGCACAGCGTGTTCTCCATAACAGGTTATGCTGAAAGTAAAGTTATTTTGCCAGGGCTTTATCTGACCGGGCCAACTGGCCAGCTCCTGCTAGAGCTGGGTTTCCTCTCTTGCATAATGGGAGAAATAATGGCTAAGAAGGGCTTCTGAATATCACACCCAAAGACTCAGTCCCCTCCCCCCCCACACACACACACACGTACACACACGTGCAAAAACCTGAGAATTTGTTGCAAGATTATAGATACTTCTTTTCCTTAGTACCTCACCACATGAACAGAAATCCAGTATAACAGTGGATTACAAATGAAACAGTTGAAAATCACAGACTCTATTTAAGAATTTATTAGTAAAACCCAAAGCCAGCAAGGGACAAAAAATAGGAAAGTAGGAAAAACTGAAACCTCTGGAAACTATTTTATAGCAAATATAAAATGCAAACCTGTCCTGGTCAGAATGACATAAAACCTCACAACGAAAGTATAATTTTCTCAGTTTTTATTATCCAGGGCCTAATGACCAGCTTTTAAGTGACTTCAGCTTTTGTAGTAGCTTTAAGTACAAAACATATTAAAAGGCAAAATGCAAAAACAAAAAAGTCTGAAGAGACAAAGCAAACCTCATAACCAAATTCAGACATGACACAAATTTTAGATTTATCAGATAAGGAATTTTAAATAATTGTAGTTACTACTGTAAGGGCTCTTCATAAGTAGGGATAAATTTGAGTCATTTGTAGGAAAATGCATGCACCCCCAAGACAATAATAGCAAAAGAAATAAATAAAATACGTCCAACTTGGAAAGGAAAAAGTGAAAATGTCCCTGTTTGCACATTATATAACATTATATATAGAAAGCATTAAAAAGCACACAAAAATTTAGAACTAATGAATTCAGTAAAGCTGCAGGAGATAAAGCCAACATACAAAAATAAGCAACTTTTCCATACATGAATAACAAACCATCTGAAAAGGAAATCAAGAAAACAATCTCATTTGCAATAGCTGTTAAAAACCCAGTTAGGAATAAATTTAACCAAGGAGACGAAAGACTTGTACACTGAAAAGTATTAAAAATTATGAAAGAAATTGGAGACATAAATAAAGCAAAAAGCATCTCATACAGGAATTCATATTATTAATATATTCAGACTGCCCAAAGCAATATATAGATTCAGTGCAATCCCTATCAGAATTCAAATGTAATTTTTCACAGAAATAGAAAAAAAATCTAAAATTCATAGGAAACAACAAAAGACTCCAAATAGTGACAGCAATCTTAAGCAAAAAGAACAAAGCTGAAGACATCATACTAACTTCAAAACACACTGCAAAGTTATAATATTAAAAACAGCATGACATTGGCATAAAGATATATACAATTATATACAATAGACCAAAGGAATAGGGCACTCTGAGGTAAGTTTATGTATTTATGGTTAATCAATTTTTAACAAAAATACCAAGAACAAACAATAGAGAAAGGATAATCCCTGCAATAAACGGTGCTAGGAAAACTCACTATTCATATAAAGAATAAATATATAAAGAAATTATATCCTCATCTCATGCCATAAACAAAACTCAACTCGAAATAGATTAAAGACTTAAGCCTAAATCCTTAAACAATAAAATTACTAAAAGAAAATATAGAAGGAAACATTGCTCTGGGCAATGACTATTTTGGATGTACTTCAAAAAGGCCCAACAAAAAGAAAAGAAAACAAAAAAGACAAATGATATTACATCACTCTAAAAGTTCAGCACAGAAAAATAAATCAACAGAATGAAAGTATAGAATAGGAGAATTTTTTGCCAACCACACTCTAATCAAGGATTAATACCCTACATGGATAAGGAACCCGAACTATTCAGTAGCAACAACACTAATGACCAATTTAAAAATGCCCCATAGCCCTCAATAAACATTTGACCAAAAAGACATGAAAATGACCAACAGATTTATGAAAAATGCTCATTACCACTAATCATCAGAGTAGGGTGAGTTAAAACCACAGCGAGGTATCACAAACCTGTTAGGATGACTCTAATCACAAAGACTAAACTGTTAATGAGGGTGTGAGGAAAGAAAATACTTGAACACTGTTAGCAGGAATGGAAATTAGTGTCACCATTTTGGAACAGTAAGGAGGTTTTCTCAGAAAAATTAAACTACTATATAGCTTGTCAATTCTTCTGCTGAGTGTATATTCAAATGAACTAAATCATTACTTTGAAAAATCTGCATTCTCAAGTTTATTACAGTTTTATTCAAAATATCCACTGTGCGGGCTCAATCTAAATGTTCATCAACAGATGTGTAAAGAAAGAAAATAGTGTGCATATGCAGAGGGATACATGTCCACCTTTTAGAAGAAACCAAAGAACCAGGCGTGTAATGCCAGCATTCAGAAGTCTGAGGCACAACTGTAAACCAGAGCCCAACCTTGGCTACATAGCACGTTCAAGGCCAGCCTGGCCTGGCTCCAAAGTGAGACCTTGTCTTGAAAAACCAAATGAAAAAAAATCAAAATGTAAATTTTGTCACTTGCATCAATATAGATAAACCTGTAGAATATTACCTTACAGGAAATAAACCGGACATGGAAAGACAAGTACTGCAAGATCTCAGTGATATGGGAATTATTTAAAAAGTTGATATTGTAGCAATTGAGAACAGAACAATGACTACCAGAGTTTGGGGATACAGGGAAAGGACAGGATGGTGACAGCTTGAGCAATACCTACCAGTGCAGTGAGATGGGAGTAAGAAGTTCTAGTGCGCTATTGCACACTAGGGTGGTATCTGTAGCAGTTGTGTGCTGTAGCTCAAAAATCTATGACAGGATTTTGAATGTTCTTACTATAAAGAAGTGATAAATGTTTAAGGAGATAGATATGCTTATTCTGATTACAAAACATTGTTAATGTCACTGCGGTTCCAGCTACAGATTGAGTAGTATCACATAGACTACTACAGCTGCGAACTAGCCATACCAGACCTAGGGTGGTACAAGAGTATTAATGTTCTATGAAATACACTTCCACCAATGTTAGATTGACAGGCTTCCCACGCAGCTAACAGAGACTGAGATGTGGCTCAGCGGTAAAGCTCCTGCCTGCCCACCATGTGCCAGGCCCTGAGTTTGATCCCTGGCATCACAAAAAAAGGCAGGGAGAGAAATTGACTGTTCTTAGATGCAATAATTTTATGTCCTCACTGAAGGCACAATCTAGGGTAATCAATTATGTTTTTATTGCAAGAATATTCTCAAGTGAATAACTTATTTTTGTTTTCCATTTTCCCTGCCACTCTTCCCCTTTTCTTCGCTCGTATTGCCCTGTATTGCACTTCTCAGCAAAGTGTCACCAGGTGAGCTTTTGCCCAGAGTTTATTTTTCTAGTCCTGAGCTATGAAACTTACCAACAATTCCATTTTTTTACTAAAATAAGCTGTGTAATATGGTATTTCCTTGCACCACACTTCAAAAATAAAAATAAGCATTAAATAAGCATAAAATAAGCTTTCTATTGACAGAAAAAAGCATTTCACAAATAATGTAAGGTTAATAAGAAGTCCTTCCTCAACAAATGCTATCTAGAAAGGCGTATTGAAAACAGATGTCTACTTTGCAATACACATGATTGTAATATAACAGAAGTTTTTCAATGAAAATATTAAATGTGTTTGCGAAAAGATAAAAAGAGTATGACTCTATAGAGGTTCCTCAGCATAACCAAAACTCAAGAATCAAGAGAGAGAAAAAATAAGAAGATTTGGTCACTTGTACTAATCACTTACAAAGACAAACCACAAACAAAGGTAAAACAACCATCTGGTTCTCCTATTTTGGTGGTATCAATGTCTAGCTAATGAGGCTGAGCTCCCTGAGCACTAAAAATCAACCTTGTATGATAATCTGGTTTCTGATCTAGACGATGCCAGGGACAGAACGTTCTGAGCCACAAACAATGACAAGTAGGTCTGTTGAATAATTACTTAATAGTAACATAAATTACCATTCAGCTTTTATTTACAAATGGAAATCCCACTCCATTTAATACCATGGTAAGTTCTCTACAAAATAATAAGTGCTCAATGAATGAGGAGGCTCTATGCCTCCAAAAAGCACTTGCATTACATCTCCTTTTTAACTTTCTAAGATGCTAGTGATCAACAGGGCCAGAGAGTAATGCTTAGCCCACTCTCCATAGGAGATCCAATTGTGTTTGCATTAACCTACCTGGATAAAGTTATCCCTCTATTACACCTTCCTTCTGTTCCTCTCCTCACTCCCCTCCATCACCCTCCTCAAACACACACATTGCCTTCACTCTGAGCTACATCCCAAGCCCTTGTGTTTGCTCACACAGGATCTCACCAAGTTGCTTAGTAGTGTTTTATCCTCACTACAAGCCTGTAGTCCCAAGAACCCTTCTGCCATAACCTCTTGGCTTCATCTACTTTTGTTGACATTACTTGTTTCACTGGGACTACTCCATTTTTTTCCTAACGACTTTCACAGTGTCTAAAATAATACCAGATTTTGGACATGAAAAAGTACATGCAGAACTCATAGGGTGGCACCAAGTTATGCTCACCTCCTTCTCAATCCCAGTTCTGTGTTTTGTTTGGTTTGGTTTGGTGATACTGGGAACTGAACCCAGGCCCTTTGCATTGAGCTACATCCCTAGCACATTTTCATACTTTATTTTACGACAGGGTCTAACTAAGTCACTCAGTTGCCCACACTAGGCTCAAATTTGTGATCCTCCTTTCTCAACCACCCAAAATTCTGGGATGACAGGCCTGCAACACAAGACACAACTCTGTTCTTTTAAACAATAGTTTCAAAAAATCTTGGCATCCAGTCACACTCAGGGCCACTTTATGCTCACAGCAATAGCAATTATTTATCCTGTATTAAATGCCCACCGGTGCATGGTGCCATAACACAGAACTAGAAAGAATATCACCAATTATCTTCCAGAAAGAAGAAACAGAGACAAAAGTATGGAAGAAAACAAGGGGAAAGGAATGACAAGAAATCAGGGGAGGAGAAGAGGAGCCAATGGGTGCCAGCCAAGCCTTTTCCCTCCCCACTGTGGCCTTCTAGTACTACACATAACCCCCTTTTGTGCCAGGTATAAAAGTCATTCCACACCGCAAGTTGAATGCCTGAATGAAGAAATTATTATTGTTGCTCCATACCCAAAGTGGTCATTCTACCCAGCACAGAGGAGCAGCAGGATAAATAGTAGTTCTCCATTCCTCACTTAAGCTTCACGTATTGGCAAATCCTTGACTCTGCTCTTTTTTCTATACCTTGCTGTGCAGGTAGCTATAAAGCCATCAGCTCAGCCTATGAATGGTCTCTGCATCTCCATCTCCATCAAGGGGTGGCTTGGTGTCAAGTGCTATATAGATATTTTGCTCCACAGTAAGGTACTTTAAGTAACCAACTGCTTAAGGTTCAAAGGCCAGTAGCCATACTCTTAAGGGTAGAGTGATCTTACAGAGTTTACCTAATTTGTCCAACTCTCATTTCTTCCACTATTAAAATTATAAGTCTTTTTTCTGACAGAATTATTGAAGGCATTAAGTGGAGAAAAACTATGTAAAGTGCCAAACAGCATCTAATAAATACTAGGCACTACCTACCTCTTCTCTTCTTTAATACATGTCTTTGATAGAGTACATGGCTCATCAAATTTGAGAACTCTAGTATTCTAAAAAGGGGACAACTCCTCAAGGGTTCATAGAATTACATGAAATTTCTTTTATTATGATGTCACACAAATATGGCATACCAAAAATTAAACACAAGTGTCTTTGTTTATTACTCTCATACAAAGTATAGCATAGCCTCACAAATTACAAATAAACCAACCAAACAAATGTGAATTAATTGCTCAAGCTCGATAACATGTTTTGGTGGCCCTGATAATCTGCAATTTGAATATGACACGAATGACAGCACAGTTCTTTTGATTTAAGTATCCCTTCATTATCACAAATCTGATGACTCAACCTTAACCCCCTGTCAATTTTCTAACTTGAACCCCTGCCAAACTCCTGCAAGCACAAACTGATATGTTAGGGAGCAAGTACATGCTTTGTGTAGTGAGTACTCCTTACATCTTTTTCTCACTCACTTGAAACAGCATTTCATCAATCTACTATGTCTTTGACTATTTAAACGAATGATGTTTTACATGCCATTAAGAAAGGAAAATACTTCTAATCAAACTATGACAAAATTCTGAAGTGTTTTTGACTAAAATGCATCTTGACTTTAGAAATACTAAATTAAGCAGGGCACAGTGGTATGTACGTGTAGTTCCAGCATCCAGGAAGGTTAAGATGAAACTGTTGCTAGAATCCAAGAGTTTGAGGCAGGTCTGGTAATACAGAGAAACTCTGTCTCAAGAAAAACGAAATAGGGACTGAAGCAATTGCACCGCTGTTAAAGCACTTGCCTTGCATGCACAAGGCCTTCACTTCAATTCCCCAGCACCACATAAAGCTGGGCATGGTGGCACATGCCCAGATCCAGGAGGCTGAGGCAGGAGGATTGCCAAGTCCAAGGACAGCCTGGGTTCCATAGCAAGTTCAGGAGCAGCCTGGGCTACAGAGTGAGACCCTGTCTCAAAAAAAAAAAATGCTAAATTGTGAAAGAAAATGTCTACCTCATGATCAATGAACACAACAGTGATTCTTAAGACTATGACAATAAACCCCAAATGTGGCTGCTCCATAGTCAGGAAACTCTTGAAAATACAGAACATTACTTATAATAATTTTTTTCAAATTGTCACAAAAATAAAAAGAGGATATTTAAAAGACATGTACAAGAACTTGTGAAACTCTAAAACATGTAAAAGTATTTCCAGAATTCCTCCAGCCCTAGTTTACAAAATATTGACTTGGGTTTCATGTCAAAATTACAGACATTAGGAATGTTGTAGGATTTAATGTGATCCCACAAAGGGGGGATTTTAAGCTCTTAGAATGGAAAAAAAACTCCTCAGAGGAATAATTTTATTCATTAAATGCCTATATTGCATAGTGGAATGACATCTTAGGTAAATTATAGCCAGATATGGTGGCGCATGCCTGTCAACCCAGCTACCAGGAAGCAGGAAGATTACAAGTTCAAGATAACTTAAGGAGCCCCTTTGTCAAACTCAAAAACATAGGTAGAAAGCTGTAGCAATGCAGTTCAGCAGGCCCTGTGTTCAAATCACAGTGAAGAAGACAGAAATGGGAAACTAAAAAGTATCCATGTTGTTTTTAAGGTAGCTAAGAGCATTCACTTTTAGTTAGTGCTATGTTCCAACACAATTTTAGCATTTTCCACACATTACCTCATTTAATTGTATGATGGATGATTTAATGTGGTATTATCCACAGCTTCACAGTATGCCTATCATTTTAACACGTCTCCCTTGCTGGTCTTAATGTTTTCCACTCAGTATGTGCTCCAAGCATATCTACATGGGCCTTTCCCATGCTATCACCCTCATTTCCCAGCTCTCCTGTACATGGAATTATTCTTTTTTCAAAAATTACAAGCTCTCAACATATATGACAGATAAGAAGATGTAGATGAGAAAAACTGAAATACAAATTCATACATTTTTATTTTACTCATAGATCACTATTCCCATTTGAATATAGACATTTTCAGAAATTTGAATACACATAAACATTTTGTATTTCTCAAAAATGAGATACATAATTAAAACAATCAAGTAAATCTCTTATGCACTTCAGATTATATGCAGAATTTTTGCATGCAAAAAGAAACTAAATAACATCATGCTTAGTGAAGTAAGTCAGAAGCAGAAGGTGAAACATTGAATGGTCTCTCTGATATGAGATCACAGATCACAACTCCTATGGAACTTAAGACAAAAACCAAGTGAAAGAGGGGGGCAAGGTGGGGGAGGAGGGAGAGAGGGGGGTAGGGGGAAGGACAGAAGGAGAGTGGGAAAGCGCTTGTCACCTTGACAAGATGTGTATGTTCACAAAATGCTCAACTTCATTGTAAACCTTGAAATTTGCACGTATACATATCAATAAAATGTGGGAAAAATAAAAATACATAATGAAGTATTGGTGGATAAAAAAAATGTATATGTCACTGGGAAAAGTGCTACGTGCCTGTTACCTGAGCTATTTGAGAGGCTTAGGCAAGAGCATCTCACATTTGGCCAGTTTAGCCAGACTCTTCTCTAACTAAAAACTTAAAAAAAAAAAAAAAACTGAGGATGTACCTCAGTGGTAGAGTACTTGCCTAGCACATGCCTGAGTTTTATCCTTGGCACTGCAAAAGTAAACAAACAAACAAACTGTAGCTATCGATTATTGTCAAAGGCAACAGGTGGACCTTAATCTGTTTGGCCAACTGAAGTTATACTATCCAATACTCAGGCATAAGTATGAGAGCCTCCACTTATCCTTTTGTTCCAGACCTTGCAATATTATTACATGACTGCCTATCCAGAATCCATCCTTTCCCTGTTTGCAAAAATGTGCAAAAAATATCCTATGCATTCTATAGGTATCATAAAATACTCATGAGTTATTTTATAAACATAAATTGCCCATCAATCTAACACCTATCCAGAACTACTAACATTCTCAGAATATGCACCATTTTTATGGAGAAATCATCCAAATGCATACTTTTCCATAAAGGTATTGGATGTGCTTTTATTTACAGCCTGTTTCCTCCACTTCAGATGAGAGGCTGATTTTCTGCACAGGAAATTAATGTAGATATCTGTCAACATTTTCAACGGCTGCAGTTTGTTAAGCCAACTGACTATTCTGAGACAGATGCTTCCGTTACTTACACTTTCTTCACCTTTCCCAATAGGTTGGAGATGCACAGCTTCATACAACCAATTAGGTGCTTAGTTTCTAAGAGCAATTCTCTACGAACAGAATTACTGGGTCAAAGGCGTGCACACGTCGAAAGCTTCTGAAACATGTACCTCAATGACTCCTGTGCTTTCTACACGCTCAGCCTCACATTTTGAAAGTTCTCAATTGCTATCCCCTCATCAGGGGTGAGAGACAAGCGGATCGTTTCTGTGGATCCCAACAGCACTCCCTATGGTTCCATAAAGATCCCACCCCACCAACCTTATATAACAAATTTGATACCAGTGCTAAAAATTATTCATTCATCAAATGTTTTGAAGAAAAAAAACATCAAGATGTAGTATGCATGTACATTGATTCCCCCAGTTACGTGTAATTATAATGTACTGCAAACATGTATTAATAAATATAATAACTATGGGAAAGCACACACATAGAAATTCTTAATGCTTCTAAATGTAACTTTTCTTATCCATTTACACAGATTACAGTAGTTAGCCAAAAAAGAGGGCCTGTTCCTGTCACATGTCCACAAGCACCCTCGACTAAAATGGCCACTCTGTCTGTCCCCAGAGGAGGCTGCAGCACATATTCATTCCAAGGGTCTCTTGCGTCCACCTTGTCCCTACCATCCCCATGGCCACCAGTGAAATTCCACACTCTCCTCACCTTGTGCCTGGACCGGGGTGGTAACTTCCTAGCTGGTTTTCCAATCTGTACTCCCCATTCCTGTCCCCAACCCGACTCAGACCCATCTTGCACACAAAGCAACCATGTGGCTTTCCTTCCATCCTGTCACTCCTCGGGTCACAAAAGGCCTAGAGTAGGAGAACAAGACTCACCCCAAACACCTATTCCCTTCCCATCTCTCTCCACACTCTCCACTGCAGGCACACTGTCCTCTCTAGAGCAGGTTTCCCACCTCCCCGTCTTTCTTCCAGCACTGTGAGATGCTCCTCTGGCCTTTTATGTCTTATTCATCTTGCCCAGCTTTCTTAGTGCCTCCGCACCCCTGTAGACCTTTGCCTGGGCACATCTGTGTGTGGCAGTTTCTGCTGCCTTGAAGCTCTGAAGCACCTGAAGCATCTGGCCATAGTAAGGGCTCCTGGTTTGTTAACTTTCCTTCCATAGATCTTGTCTTTCCAGACAGATTATGAATTCAAGGATGACACTGTCTTTTCTACTGCTTAAACATGCAACTTTATTGATAAATCACGAGTCTTACACTTACAAATGTAAACTAATACAAAAGAATATAACTTATTCGTGATGTACAACTACTTCACAGTTCAGGTAAGGAGGAAAAATAATCTAGTCAACAAGATAAAATCAATAAATGATTTTTACAAGCTCCAATATTCATTTGGCATCCATAAAATGGTCCAGTATAAATCCAGCATCAATGACTGCTGATAATGTGTGATACTTATTCTTCCAAAATAGCAGCTGAAAGATTTTTTTGCCTTATAAGCCCAGAAAAAAATACAAAACACACTGTTCCCAAGTACAAGTTAAAAATTTACATCATATTGTTAGGGACAAATTAGAGCTTGGTTAGAACTTTCAGGACTTTTACTTTCACTACCAGATCATTGTGATTGGCCAAAGCTCTGATCTTCTTTACACATACTCCAGATTCTTTGAATAAGAAAAACAGTGAACTTCGGCTGAATTCTTTCCTGGATGATGCAAGCCCCTCACTTTTTATGTTGTCATTTATATTCTCAAAAAGTGTAAGGATATTAAGAAGAATCTCTCTGTCCCATTCTTTGTTAAAGAGGGAAATCAGTTCTGATGGTACTTTACAACTGACCAGCTCTCTTGTCATGGCTGGATTTTCAGTAAAGTTTATAATTAGTTTCATAACCTGTATCTTGGTAAAGTGATTTCCCAGGAATAACAAAGCAAAAAAGTCTGGAAAAGAATAGGAAAGCAAATGCTGGTAGTGGTTAGTCACAGTCATGTTGGTTAATAGTCTTAGCCCAGCCATCTGCACAGCTGAGTCTATGCGACAGATCATGGTATCGTCACATACTTGGCTGATATATGTCTTAATCTTGCCCTGATTTTCAGCATTGACACTCAAGTTATTAAGAGCATTGTAAGTCTTTTCCCGAATAATGGGGTCTTTCGTTTTTATCAATTTTGCAATAATTGGGACTCCACCCAATTCACGTATGGCATTTTGGTTAAATGAATATGCTGCATTGTTACCCAGAGTGACCAAAGCTACTTCTTGAGTAAAGGGATCATTTGTTCTTTCCAGGATGTTAAGGACCTTTTGAAGATCAGGAGCACTTAGGATATCATCAATTTTGTAGGGAAAGTTGAACTTGCCCCTGCGGACAGGCCACGTTGTAGCTGCAGCCCTGGTGCTCTTACTTCGGGCCTTTCCCTTGGATTTTCTACTTGCCTTGCTGCCAGTTCTAACTCCACTCCTGGTAGGATGGCAGCCTCCACCCCTACCTCCTGGGCAGGGCAAACTGGGTACAAGGATCCTGCTCCCAGAAATGTTACCAACCCTGGCCCCTTTGTTGTTTTTTGCACTTGCTTGTTCCTTCAGGGTGTTGAAAAGAGCCTTGGCCTTAGCCTCTAGGCCACCTCCAGTCTGGGGTCCCCATTGGGTCCCCTTCTTTACCCCTGGGCCACTCTCAAGTCCCAAGTTCACCTCAACCTTGGCTCTTGAGTCAATCTGAGGTTTGGCTTCAGCTCCCACCCCAGCATTACTCTTAGGACCTTTATTAGTCTCAACCCCAATTTCTGATGTATCACTAGAGTCCTCGTCGTCATCCCGGATTTTCTCATTCTCATCTTTTCCCCGGGCCAGTCTGTACACACAGTAGCAGGCACCAGCACCGATGACCACACCTGCGACCACACAGCCAGCTTCCCTAGTGCGGCCCATGGTATGGCAGAGGTGAATCCCTTAGCCTGGGCACAGAGCTGGCTTGGACCAACCCAGAACACTCTGCGTAGGAAGAGGAGTCTTCAGCAGCTGTGGGCTGACTGCTGTAACTGCAGATACAAGGAAATCTAGGAATAAAAGAAAGATTTCAAGCTGTGGGCTCCTCCTTTTGTGCCTTTGAATATAAACAGACTGAACCACAAACATGCAACCATATGATGTCATTGGCCCAGACTCAGGGCTTGCTATCAAGATCACTGATTCCTTTTCTGAGTTGGGAAGCCAGTTTTGCAATTTTCCCCCACACATAGACCTCACGTTCCACCACCCCCCTTGAGGAAGTTGAATGCAAAGTATCTGAAAAGTTCGCTACAACCTCTGCTCCTCCAAATGTCCTAGGGCAGTGGTGCCCTGACATATGCCTGCAGAGGTCCAAGCAGGTTGCTCCCTCTCTTTCTACACTGCATCCTGTAGATCTTCAGATAAACGGATACAGAGTGGTGTGCCTAGAGTTCAGGAGACATATAGATGTACGCCAGGATAGGACTTGGTTTCTCTTCTGAATCCTTGGCTCTTGCTCTTTGTTGCAGTGCCCTCGCCTTCTGATACTTTCCTATCCATCCCTTTCCTCCTTCCTCAGTGATCCTCTCCTCCACCAACTCTCCACTCTACCCCACCCCACCAAACTCTACCCCAGAAGTGAACTGGCAGTAAATGCACAAACATTTCCCACTGGGCCCTTGCCTCTAACCATGTTCACCATCTCAAAAAATGGCCTCCCCACCACCCCGCCCATTTATACCAATTCCACAATTTGGGTGCAATTTGCTTCTTCCCTCATCCCAGCTTCAGCCTCCACCAAACCTAAGAACTGACAAACTCTAAGATTGTTTGGTGGATGGATCAACACAAAAGGCAGTGTACTCCAAAGAACAATCTGCAGTCCTTCCCACCTACATCCCAGGATCCCCTGAACACCAGCACCATCACAATCACTTCGTAGCCGGTCTTGTATCTGCAGATACTTTTCTTTTTTTCCTTCCTTCCTTTCTTTCCTCCCTCCTTCCTTTTCTTTTATGAGACAGGTTCTTGGTATGTAGTCCAGGCTGGTCCTGAACTCACTTCAGAGCCCAGGCTGGCCTCAAACTAACACTAAGGGCAGTCCTCCTGCCTCAACCTCCCAAGTGCTGGGATTACAGACGTGCACAACCGAGCCCGGCTTATGACGCACTGGGGAATTAAACTCAAGGCCTTCTCTCTTGCTAGGCAAGTACTCTAAAGGCTGCGCTATTGCTCCAGCCCCCGGATCACTTTCTGTGGCAAGCTCCGTGTAAAGAAAGATAGGGGTGTGTGCAAAGGAGGTCTGCAAACCCAGTGGAGTTGTCTATATCCATCATCACCCTCCCCCAGGGCTTCCGGAACGGTACCATCACTCCGACTCTGACCTGCTTGGTTCGGACTTTTTGCTCCTTTCTCATGAGTTCGCAGACGCAGGCGATACAGCAGAGCTGGACGGAAGGCTCAGGGGATAGAATAGCACTTCGGAGAGCCCCGGCTTTCCCAAATTCGGGCTTCTGATCGTCAGACAGATTCCATCTTTTTGTTTCTTAGCCCCACTCTCAGTTCTCTGCACTCCACTGACTTAAGCCCTCCGGCAACGCTGCGCTCCGCCCCCCCCCCCCCCCCCCCCCCCCCCCCCCCCCCCCCCCCCCCCCCCCCCCCGCCACCCCAACCCAACCCCCATCTCCAGCGGTCGGCCATTTTCCCAGAAAAACCACACCCCCGGGACCACAGGAAAGGGCGAGGGAGGCGGGGCGAGGGAGCGCGGAGGAGCTCGCGGGGTGGAAGGAGTTCACACGATCCCCCAAGTCCTACGCCCCAGAGGAACCTACCCCAAACGTAACTTTTTTTTTTCCTGTAGGTTTTGTCACATTCTTTTTCCCGGAAAAAAAAATACAGGAAGATTGTTGGAGAGCCAATAAGAGTCCCAAGTTATGGCAGGGTCCTAGGCCATTCCCACCCTTCCAAGAGCCGCGAAGCAACCCCAGCTTTGCACTGACTGACCTGCAGCGATTAGGTGTACGTATTCCTTTGCTCGAACGGTACAGCGGTGACACAGCGCCCTAGTGAAAAACAAGGGGAATGATAGTCTCAGGGCCCCAGTATTCTGGCTGGGTACGTGAGCCAGCGCACAGGACCACAGGACATGAACCAATTATCTGTCCCTCCCAATTCAAGGCTATAAGATCATAAAGATCACCCCACGTCTGGGGTCTTCCCTGGATTCTGGCTTTCCAACGTGCACTACTTTTGTTCCCGAAGTGCCAGGGTAGTGCGAGGATGTGCAGGAAAAACTGTTCCACGTTCCTTCTGTCTCCACCCGCTGCTGCCCGATCCCTACGCTCGGCGCAAGCTCAAACAGACCCGCTGACATTCAAGAAGTTACCTCCTCCTCCTTCTCTGGGTGGAGTACCCGCCCGCAATTTGGGCAAAACTAACAAGAGAACAATCAGACCAAACGAAAACCAAGATTAGAAGGACGTCCGAACACGTAAGCTCCTGTTCACGTGAGGGCCACGTCACCCGTGAGATCAAGACCCCAATTACCACTCCCACCAAAGTGCGGCAAGAGCCGGCCTTCTCCCTCCTTTCCCCGCTGCAGCAGGTCTGGCCTGTTATTTTCTTTCTCGCCAGTAGCTTCTCCCGGTCTTTGCAATTTGCGTTCCTCTGGGTAACTCGGAGGGGCTGCGTCGGCTCCCATGTCCACTGGCCTCTTACTCTGAATTATTTTATATCTTTTTCACTCTGTCCAGCTGCTCTTCCCTTCACCTCCCACCCTCTTGGTTATAAAAATCCAACCCTCCTCCCTCCCCCGCGACTCCCCTTCCAGCCCCCACTGCTGTACCAAGTCGAGGATAGGGTCTCAGAAAGATAGTGGGAGCGTCCTACTTTGTCAACTTTCTTCAGGTTTTTTTTTTTTTTTTCTGGTACTGGAGACCGAACCCAAGGCCTTCTCACTCAGCCCTTGCTTTATTTCGAAACAGGGTCTCCTTAGGTACCCAGGCTGAATTTGAACTCGCAGTTCTCCTGCCTCTGGCTCCTAGAGTGCTCGGACTCCAGGCAGGGGCCACCGCGCCAAGATTGCTGCTCAGTTTTTAGTCAGTAGCACTACTTTTCCATTGACAAAACAAAGTGATGCTCTTTTCATTTGAGTGAAGAATTTAAGTGGGAGGAGGAAACACAACAAACCTCATTTAATTTCAGCACATTTATTTGTAACACAAGAACAATATTTCTGCTGGTTACAGCCAAAGAGCAATTCGCAGAACATGCTAACTTGTTTTAAAGTTGAAACTGGGATTTTTTCCATAACCTAAGAAATTGGTCCACAATGAGATGATCAGTGGTCTAAACGCAACACATGTTAACACAAATGGCTCATTAACCTTTTCCACCTTTGGCTCAAATTGCAGTTTGTAAAATAAAGGCAACATAATCTTGTCTTGTTTGAAGTAAAGCATGTATTTAAGTTCCCAAAGTCTTAGCTGACTACAGTGTGAACTTGGCTGACTACTTGTGCTCTGATAGCTGCTCTGAATACCTATCCTTTGATTAGTGTTCAGTTGAATAACGCTGAGGCAGCTGAGGGATGCAGAGATGTCAGATCTTCTACACCTTGCGAAGAAATGAGGGATGTGCTACCTTCCCACACCTCCCGCAAACCAAGGCCTCTAATTCCCTGTATTCAGAAACATATCTGTTTCTCAATCCAATTATATATATGGATGACTGACCAAGATGGCAAATCCCCCTTACTCAGTGACCAGCTGAGTAAATATCTGGCTCTTTCACTGCCTTTGCACGAGTACCCCAGGAGTAACTCAAGGATGCATAGAAGGGATTGCTGCTCCCTCCTACCTCTCTGCCTTTATTCAGTGTGATTTTTCTACTGTTGTCACCCCCTGACCTTTTTAAATATGTAGGTGATTCCAGAAAAAATAGCCAAGACTCTTGAACTTAATTGTCATTGGGGAGCGAATACCTGGTGTTGGGGGAAGGGTGATTTTCATTATTATCATAATTGTTATAAGCTTTATGAAATTTTAATTATGAAAATTATATTTCAAAAGCCAAGTTGCCAAGTTATGATACTGAACATAGAGTAGGACACCAATGCTGTATAGAGAGTGTACAGAGACTTGAAGACCGTTATGAACTGAATGTATATGTCCCTCTCACTCAAAAAAAAAACCTTATATGTTGAGGTTCTAACCCTTAGTATGGCTGCATTGGAGACGCACTGAGGAAATAATTAAGATGAAATAAAATTATAAAGGGAACTCCATGCTCTAATAGTAAGAATGCTCATCATATCTCCCTTTTCCTCCCTGTTCATGTGAGAACAAAGAAAGGTTTGGCATCTTGATTTTGGATTTTTCAGCCTCCAGAAAATAAAATTCTGTTGTTTAAGCCACCCAGTCTTTGGTATTTTGTGGTAGCAACCTGAGCCAATTAACACAAAATTGTTATTCTAAGTGCAATAAACCAATAACAAGGGATAATTGCCACATATATGAGGTACTTTGAGTAGTCAGATTCATAGAAAGTAGAATATTGCTTGCCAGAGGCTGAAGGAGATGGGAGTGGAGAGTTACTATTTAATAGATTCCAGTTTTACTTTAAGAAGATGGAAAGAGGTGTGGAAATAGTGACAGTGGCTGCACAGCTATGTGAAGGTACTTAATGTTACTGAACTGTGTACCTAAAATATTGAAGATGGCAAGTGCTATGTGTATTTTAATGTGATATTTTTAAAAGTACAGAGACATGCATTATGATATTGATGAGAATCTATACCTTCAGTTCCAATTCTGTACTGCTGTCTACCAAAGTTCTACCCTATTGGACTTCCAGTGTCCTGTCTTGTTTTTCTATCTTATACTTCACAGAAGCTACCCCAGTCTCAGCCGGCATTCACAACATGTAACTTCAGCTCAGATCTTCCTTCCAATCTCTACACTTACACCTTTCTCCACTGAGCATCTCCACTTGTAAGTACCAAAGGTGCCTCAAATTCAGAGCTCAAATTCAATTCGTTGTTTTCCTCACCCCCATCTGTTTTTTATCCTTCATGCTTAAAAAAAAAAAATAGAAAAGGGAGAGCTGTGTTCATACCATGTCCCTTCATCTTCTATTGCAGCATATTCTCTTTCCCCTACACTATACTGCCTGGAGGGTCAACCAAGTCACATGATTCCCAGAAATGAACTTTTCTGCCCAAGAAGAACTGGATTTTCATCTTCAATAAACTATGTTGAATGTTTTTATAATGTGCTTTACCCAACAAAGCCACTATACCCACAACCTAAACCAACCCCTAAGCCAAGCCTGGTACTATAACAACATGAGAGTAAGAGTCTGGAGACCTCAGACCAGAATCATACATGGAATTGGCTATAAAACTACCAACTCTTCAAAATGTCTAGGAATGTTGCCTACTCATATCTTAGCATCACTACTGCCCCTGGAACTTGGCATGAGAGCCCCATGCTTTAAAGTGCCTTGATTCTCTCTCTCTCTCTCTCTCTCTCTCTCTCTCTCTCTCTCTCTCTCTCTCTCTCTTACCTTTTTTGTGTGGTACTGGGGATTGAATCCAAGGCTTTTAGACTGAGCTACATCCCAGCCCATTTTTCAGCCCTAAGTCCCTAAGTTGCCTGGGCTAGGCTCAAACTTGTGATCCTCCTGATTTGGCCTCCCAGAGTGCTGGAATTATAGGCCTGTGCCCCTGGGCCCAGCTATAAACATTTATTGAAGAATATATGGGCACCTGCAACATGTGGAATCAGATGCTCATCGTTGCTGAACTTGTAATACTAAGCTTCTGCACTTTTGGCTAACACTGACTGAGGTCTAGGAAAAAGCCTCTGCATGTGTTTCACTGTGTCCTTTAAATAAAAGGCAACTGGGCCAAATGCCATATGGATGTGCTAGTGCACCACTGCTCACATAGGAAACAGACATTATTTTCAAATTGCAAAGAAGGAAGAAAATTCAACCAGTTGAAGATATAAAGAAGAGGGAACAAAGCTGACTAATGTGTGAAAGCTTTCAGAAACATATGAATGCATTTTTTTTGTTTTATACACTACCATCTCCCAGTACTACACAATGTCTATTTTCATGCTTATCTGTACTTTCCAGTTTGTAGTAAATGTTAGTGCAATATTTGCAGTAGCTGTATGTTGGAGTTGAAGAGCATTTTGTAATATTAAGCAACCCTATTACCTCTAATTTTAGGATAAATAGGTATTAGATAGATAATACAGATAGACAGGTGATAGACAGTAGAGATGTAATTGTGTAAACATTGTCATAGATTGGATTCTCTGGGAAAAGATTCCCAGACAAGAGGTTTATTAGGGAATGCTCCTGGGATCAACACTTGACCAAGGAAACAGTAGAAGGAAGTAGGACAGAGGGAGAAACCAAGTTGTGAAGCACTGTCAACAGGAGGGCCCTGTACAGAGCTCTGAAGATGAGGTGGCACTTCACAGATGCCCCAGTTTGGAACACAAGTCCTGGGCCTTTACAAGCAGCACCAATGAGTCATTGCATGGTGGGCCATCCAGAAAAAAGGCGGTGATCTTGAATTCTGTTCAGGCAGTTCCTGAAGGGAGCCGACAGCCATACAACTCTTCAATGGCAACATTACTAACAAGGAAGTAATCAGTCCTTCATTGCTAAAAGAAGTTCTGAGTGGGGCATCACAGCATCCACCACGCCCCCCCCCCCCACACACACACACAGACACACACTTGAACATTCTAGATCTACTTGTTTTGAGTTCTGAAGTTAGCACCTCCAGGGATTCCCTGAGCCTCCTTGGTAATATGACTTAAATTCTCATTTCTGATCACTACATGCCTCTCAGACTAGAGTTGCTACCTTTTGCTGATACACATATACTATGGATCTGTGCCCGTGGATATAGAAACAATGCTTGTTTTTCCCCTCCTCAGCTTGTTATAAAGGACTCCTCCACAATGCCATAGGCGTGACTGCAACCATGGTAGATATCATGGAAAATCTTCTCTGCCTGATGGTGCAAATGCTTGGGTCTTCCAGGGCCTGCTCAACCTTATTCGTTTATGAATTTGATATAACCCAGCTTATGGTAGGAAATTCTAGCTACATAGTCACTTGATGTTTTCTGGTCAGGTATATCATCTCTATTAAGATGGACTAGAATGTCAGAAGTTATTTTTAACACATGTTATTCTCCATTGTATGTGAGCCAGCTTTGCTCCAGAACCTTAGCTGAATAAATTGTGATTTTTTTCCCACAAGATCTTGCCAAAAAATTATGGTATTAGAAATACCATACAGTCTGTTTTGTGTATAGGGCAGCTATCGGCACTGTTTTAAACTGCATCTTGAACCATAGAGCCTTTTTCTCTTCTAGACCCCACTCCAAGCTGACATTTTTGTGTCACCCAGCAAATGTGTTTAAACATTAACTCCATATGTGAATTACACTGCTTCCAAAACCCAAAGAGACCTACCAGGAACAGCACTTCCTTTTTTATGAAGAAGGCAAACAATACCCCAGTCTGTCCTTGATTTGGTTTCCTTTCCTCCTCCCCCCCCCCTTTCTTGTATGTTTCCTAGAAACGCTGTAGATCACACTCTGCAACCCCAACTGAGCTACATCCCCAACTCCGCTCTTTACTTTGAAGGTGATATCCCGGCATTCCCCAGACCATTTAACTTTTTAAGAAAACATTTCAATGAATATGATCAGCCCCTGGATCTTTGTACGATTTATCTCCTGCCCACTGTAGTGCATCCTGTGTGCCACCACTTCTGAAGGATGTTTTCATGGTCCAGACCTCTTCAGTCTACGTTATGACAGAAGATATGTGAGCTAGTAGAGGCTTGAAGAAAAACTAAATGCATCCTATTGTCCATTCTTTGTGAATGTGAACTTTTTCTTATATTCCTTCTTGACAAAGAGAAGAAAACAACATTTTTTTTTCAAAATAGCTAAGTACTGGGTACTTGAAACCATGTTGATCTGCTCTAAGTAAGATACTACACCTGTCACGGCCACTGCGATTATGTTAGAAGTCGGTTGAGTTTCCGATTGTCTACTGTCATTTACCAGACTCTATTTATGTCTCACAGAGGGGAAAACTGGTGAATTAAATGAAGATATGATTGAGACCACATCCCATACATTATCTAAATATTAATAAGTAATAACAATCTCTGTCATCTCCCCTCCCCAAGATACTCTTATTTACTATCTTAGCCAGGGATAGGGAGTGCAGTTTCAAAGGCATTTCCTTGGCCATCTCACCTATAAATACCTCTGATTCCACAGGTCAAGGAACTATAATGGGGCTTGAGCAAAAAAAAAAAAAAATCAACTATGTCTATTGCAATTATATATTTAGAGATCAGGAAAATAACCCCTGGGTGCATCTGTTGATACAGTTGGGCCTACAGTCTACCAGACCTAAACCAGGACCTCCTGTAATATCCAGCTCCCCTATGCCTCAATCAAACATGGGGGCTATGATGACATTTTGGTCTCTGGGTATCATTATCAGCACATAACTAATGTCCACCTGTCGTCAAAATATTCAGGTATTCCTTTCTCTTTGGAGTACAGGTTCCTGAGTCAGTGAAAGAATAGAAATGAATCATTCTTGCTTCCTTAACAACAAGCCTTTCCTTCAAATCATGTGCTCTGGATCAAAACTGTCTTAGAACCAGAAGTTGGGTGAGGTATTGTGACTTTTTGTTGACACAACTTTCCTAAGACTCCCGGACATCTTTGATTTCTCTTGATTATAGAGATTGAGTGCTATTAGCTGCCTCTTCCCCCCCCCCCCCTAGGACACTGTACTATATCAATGGTCCATGTCCTATTTAATTATCTCTTAACCATCACTCACCTACAGTATCATGTCCTACTAACCATCTCTACAGATCCAGCCTCCCCACCTGCGACTCTCACCCTGCAGTGCACTGCGGTTCACAGCACCTCTGACAGGTAAATGTAGCTGCTCTACCTCTATTTCATCACACAGTCAGCACCGTTTCTGTCATTAATTCCTCCATAATATCCTTTCCTGCTGTGATATCAGACTTCCAGAGAAGCATCAACACAGAACTTCCTAGAGGTATGGGGGCCCCTCTTACCAGTACATTCCTTGGAGTTTTGGTAAATAGTGTGACCTTTGAGTTCTCCTGCAGAATATTTTCTAGCTTTAAATAATATATTTATTTTTTATCATTCTCAGTTCTCTGATTCTTCAATTCTGTCTTCCACCATCTTCTATGATAGATCTGTCACTTGTAGCTCACTTCATGTGGCTTATTGCCTTTTTCCACATATTAAGGAGTCCATTTTTCTGGAAGTTTTGTCAATGTGTTGAATCCTATATCCTAGGAGAGCATTCTCAAATTGATTCATTCTCCTGCAGTCAATTTTATATTCCAGCCCCCCTGGTCAAGTTCCTCAGAATTCAGTCCCATGCTTTTTCCCTGAGACCCACTAGCATCTGTTGGCGAGGTTAGGTTGGGTCCTTCAGCTCTTTGCTGTTGTACTGCTTGTCCTACCTTATTACATCCAACACATCTCCATCTAGGTTATGCTGTGGATTACCCTTAGTTACAGGCTTAATGACCACGATAGGAAATGCAGACAGATCCAACTGAAATCCATGCTCTCTTATGAAAGAAATGGCTATGAAGCTAGGCATTATCTGGGAGGAGTGGAACACTTCTGAATGCTCAAGGGGCTCAGAGGAATCCAGAGATACAAGTTTTTAGGGACATCACTCAAGAGTTCCCCATCCCAATTCAGCATCCTTCTATGCCAGGATCAGGGCCGTGATATTGGCAGAGAAGGCTTATTTGGTTGGAATATTAATTTTCTTTGAAGCTTCACTTCAATAACGTCCTAGATCTGGTCCTTAGATTTTTCTACCCCGTCTGGAAAAGATAAGAGCCTCTTTATATATTTTGAATGAATTCCTCTTACTTCCAAACATAGATTTTAATTGTTTTTATCTTTCATTTTTTTATTTACATATCACATCCCTTTCCCCTTCCCCTTTCCACCCTCTCACCCCCTATACACATACTTTCCTTTTCCCTCTCCACAAAGTAAATCTTTTTCTCTCCCATCTCTCTTTTACGTTTTTATGGTTTTAATTTCTCATATTAGAGAAATGATACAACATTTGACTTTCTCTGCCTGATTCATTTTCCTAAGCACAGTGGTCTCAAGGTGAATCTATTTTCTTACAGATGACTCAATTTTTCCTTCTTTATATAATAGTCCATTGTGTATTTATAACACATCTTCTTCATCCATTTGTCTGTATTTGGGCATATCGGCTTCTTCCAAGTTTTGACTATTATAAATTGTGCTGCTACAAGTGTGAGTATGCATGTATCATTTTTTGAATGATGACTTCAACTTTTGGGGGAAGCTACCCAGAAGAGATAGCTGGGTCAAGTGGAACATCTGTTTTCAGCTTTTTTGCAGAATCCCCATATTGCTTTCCATAGTAGTTATACCAGTTTACAGTCCCACCACCAATGTAGGAGAGTTACTTTTCCCCTACAGCCTCACCAGCACTTGTTGCTTTTTGAGTTCTTAATATCAGCCATTCTTACTGGCATTAGATGGAACCTCGGTGTTGTTTTGGTTTGCATCTCTCTGGTGGCTAAACATCCTGAACATTTTTTCATGTATTTATTGGCCTTTCAGACTTCTTCTGAGAAGTGTTTATTCATTTCAGATGCCCGTATTTTGGTTAGGTCCTTTATTTTGGAGGGTCTTTTTTTTTTTTAGTTCTTTATATATTCTTGATAATAGTACTCTGTCTAAGGTGTAGCTGGCAAAGATGTTTTCCCATTCCATAAGTGCCCTCTTCACTCTGTTGTTTCCTTTGCTGCATGGATTTTTAAAATTTGACATAAATGCCACTTGTTGATTCTTGGTGTTATCTCATATGCCTTGAGTACTTTATTGAGAAAGTTCTTGCCTATATTTATGTCTTCAAGGGTTTTGCCTATTTTTTTCTTCCAACAAGTTCAGTGTTTCCATTTTAATTTCTAAGTTTTTGATCCATTTGGATTTGATTTTGGTGCATGGTGAAAGATAACGAGTCTAGTTTCATCCTTCTGCATGTGGTTAGCCATTTTTCCCAGCACCATTTGTTAAAAGGGCTATCTTTACTTCAGTAAAAGACTAGATGGCTGAAGGTACATGGGGATGTTTCTCCATCCTCAGTTATATTCCATTGATTAACCTGTTTTTGTGCCAATATCATGTTATGTTTTTTTAATCACTGTTGCTGTGCAATATAATTTGATATCAGGTGTTGTGATGTCTCCTGATTCTGTTTTGTTTCTTAGAATTATTTTGGCTACTATGGGTCTCTTATGGTTCCACATAAATTTTCGGATCATTTTTTCTAGTTCTGTGGAAAATGTTGTTGGTATTTTGGTTAAAATTGCATTGAATTTGTATATCAATTTAGGTAGTATGGCCATTTTGGTAATGTTGGTTATGTCTATTCAGGAAAAAGGGATGTCTTTCCATTTTCTACAACTTTCTTTGATGTCTTTTTACAAAGTACTATAGTTTTCAGTATAGAAGTCCTTCGTTGGGTTAGTTAGGTTGATTTTTACGTATTTAATTTTCTTTGAAGCAACTATAAATGGGATAGTTTTTCTCATCTCTTTCTCTGTGTTTTCATTGTTGCTATACAAAAATCTACTGATTTTTGTGCAGAGGATTTATATCCTGCGATCTGGCTGAATTTGTTTATTAGGTCTACAGGTCTTCTGATACACTATTTGGGGTCGCCTATGTAAACAATTACGTCATCTGCAAATAAGGATAGTTTGATGTCTTCCTTTCCTATTAACATTCTCTTTATTCCATTCTCTTGCCTTATTGCTGTAGCTAAGGTTTCAAGCACTATGTTAAATACAAATGGTGAGAGTAGACACCCTTGTCTTATTCCTGGGTTGAGGGGAAATGCTTTCAGTTTTTCCCTGTTTAGGATGATGTTGGCTGTAGGGTTGTCATAAATTGTCTTTATCAGATTGAGATAGGATCTTTCTATATCTGTTATTATCAGAGTTTTGGTCAGAAATGGGATGTTATATTTTGTCAAAGGCTTTTTCTGCATCTATTGAGATAATCATATGATTTTTGTCCTTGCTTTTTAACATGCTGGGTTACATTAATTGATTTGTGTATGTTGAACCAGCCTTGCATCTCTGGGATGAAGCCACGTTTGTCATGGTGTGTGATCTTTTTAATGTGTTGCATTCCGTTGGCAAGTATTTTATTGAGGATTTTTGTACCTATATTCATTGAGGAAATTGGCCTACAGTTTTCTTTCTTTGTTGGGTCTTTTTCTGGTCTGGGGATCAAGATGATACCTGCTTCCAGGAAAGACTTGAGCAGTGTTCCTTCTCTCTCAATGTTATAGAAGAGTTAAAGTAGCATTGGTGCTAACTCTTGCTTAAAATTCTGATAAAATTCTATGGCAAATCCATCAGGTCCTGGGCTTTTTCTGGTTGGTACCACCTTTATTACTGCCTCAATTTCATCCCTGGTTATTGCTCTATTCAGGGTTTTTACATCTTCTTGGTTCAATTTTGGTGTATCATATATGTCAGGGAAAATATCCATATCTTCTAAGTTCATGAATTTATTAGAACATAGGTTTTTAAAATAGTTTCTTATAATCCTCTGGATTTCAGCAGTGCTGTGATTTCACCTTTTTTATTTCTAACTGCATTAATGTAAATATTTTCTTTCCTTCTTTTTGTGAGTTTCACTATAGAGGCTTAGCAATCTTATTCATCCTTTCAAAAAACCAACTCTTTGATTCATTGATATTTCATATTTTTTTAGTTTCAATTTCACTGATCTATGCTCTGATTCTCATAATTTCCTTCCACCAACTGCATTTGAATTTGGCTTGTTTTTGTTTCTCTGGAGCTTTGAGCTGCATCATTATATTGTTTATTTGAGATTGCTATGTGCTGTGGTTTGGATCTGGCTCGTGTACCTATGGATACTGTGCACTGTTGGGAGCTAGAACCTTTCTGAAAGGGGACTGACCTGGAAGGGTATGCCCCGGTTCTGCCCTTCCTCCCAGATTTGGCTTTGTTCTGCCATACAAAGGATCTCTGTCTCCACCTCCAGCTTTGGCCCTGGACCTGGCTCCGGCCCTTCCTTGTGATTACAGTATTTCCTAGCTGCTCACTCATGAACAGCCTGTGACCTTCTGAAACTGTAAGCTAAAATAAATCTTTCCTCCCTAAAGTTGTGAATGTGGGGTACTGAGTTACAGTGACCGGAAAGTAACTATGACACTCTGTTTTTGCCATAAGTGCACTCATAGCTATAAATTTCCTCTTAGTATTGTTTCCATTGTGTCGCACAGATTTTAGTATGGTGTGCTTCCTTTATCATTTGACTTTAGGAAGTTCTTGATTTCTTTCTATGTTTCTTCTGGAATCCATTTCTTGTTCAATAATATATTATTTAATTTCCATATATTTGTATAGTTTCTATAGTTATTTTTATATTGATTTCTAGTTGTGTTCTAGTTGTGTTCCACTATGGTCTGAAAGTGTGCAGGGAATGATTTAAATTCTTTCATATTTATGTAAGCATATCTTATGTCCAAGCGTATGGTCTATTTTTTTAAAGTCCCATGTGCTACTGAGAAAAAGGTGTATTCTGTTGACTTGGAATAGAATAGTCTGTAGATACCTTCTAAATCTATTTGTTCCACAGTGTGATTTAGCTCTGATGTTTCTTTGTTGATTTTGTGTTCAGTTGACCTGTCTATTTGTGAGAGAGGAGTACGGAAGTCTCCTAGTATGATTGTATTGTGGCCTCTTTAGCTCTTCATGTTCATTACTTTCTGTTTTATGTAACTGAGGGCACGTACATTAGGTGCACACATGTTTATACTTGTCAGCTTTTGCTGTGGTTCCTTTTACCAGTATACAGTGTTTATCTTTGTCTCTTCTCATCTGTTTCTGGTTTGAAGTCTAAAGTGTCTGAGAATATTATAGCTACTCCTGCTTGTTTCTGGGCTCCAGTAGCATGTAGTATTAGTTTCCAGCCTTTTGCCTTCAGTATATATGCTTCTTTGTGGATGAAGTGTCTCTGTCAGACAACAAATGGTTGCTTTGTTTTATGATCCCCTCTACCAGACTGTGTCTTCTGATTGGCCAGTTAAGACCATTAGAAATGAGAGCAATTAATGTACGATTTTTAATGGATCCTGTCATTGTCCTGTTCTAGTGTTGGTTCTCTGCTTTTTATTTTTGTTACACTTTCTCTTTAGATGTTTCCTTTCCTCCATGTTCTCTGGTGCTGCTTATCTCTGCATCTCTCTGAGATTCCCTCAAGTATTTTCTGCAATGCTGGGCTAGTGGTCACAAATTTCTTTAGAATTTCTTGGTCACAAAAAATTTTCACTTCCCCTTTAATTTTCAGAGGTAATTTTGGTGCTGGATACAGCAACCTGAGTTGACATTTGCTGTCTTTTAAAGCTTGAAAGATTTTGCTCTAGGATCTTGTGGCCTTTAAGGTTTGCACTGAGAAACTGCAGTAATTCAAATAGGTTTGCCTTGCTAAAATAATGTCTGTTTTTCTCTTACTGCTTTTAAAGTTCTTTTTTGTGTTGAATTTCTGAGATTGTGATTATGATATGTCATTGTGAATTTCTTTTCTGGTCAAGGTTATTCGATGTTTTATAAGCTTCTTGTGCCTGAATATTAATTTCTTTTCCTAGATTCAAGAAAGTTTCTTGCATGATTTTAGTGAATAAATTCTATATACATTTGGCACTGTTTTCTGCTCTTTCTCCCAAGCTCATAATTCTGATATAGATTCTCTTTGAATCATCCATCAGCTGTTTTATCCAGCTACTTTGGTCATTTCTAATTTTGCTTAATTATAGCATTTGTTTTCTCAGCCTTGTCTTCAAGGTCTGAAATTCTGTCCTCACAATGTTTGAACTGTCTTCTCCTCTTTTCAAATGAATGTTTTATACCCTGAATTTTAGCTGGATTTCTTTCCAATTTTCTACTTCTCTACCAAAATGTTCCTTCATATCTTGCATTTCCTTATTTACCTTGGCCAACTTTTTGTGTCTTTTATATGCTCAGTAAGCTTTGTATCCATTAGGACCACTATTTGTCTAGTAAGTTCCTCTTTAAGTCCACTGATCATTATTTGCATTTCATTAAGAATAACTTGTTTGAACTGACTATTTGCTTTTTACTTCCTTTTCTATGAGTTCCACTATTTCAGGGCCATGAAATTAGCTTCTGGGGTCTGAAATGTTTCTGTGTGTGTCCTGTTGCATTGTCTGCCTGTGATTCTGTTGCTGGAGACTTCACTTCAATTGCCTAGCTGAGAAGTTTCTTTGAATGTGTAAGAGAGAATGTGCAAGAGCAGAAAATCCTCTGAGTTCTGTGCTGGGAGTAGACAGTGGGAGGGAACCTACACATCTGGTTGCTTCTAAGGTATCTTGTTCACACTCAGCCTCCCTAGCAAAATTCGCCCATCCTTCTTGGCTTCCCATCCCTGAGGGTAGAGGATTCCACCCTCTCAAGTGCTCCCTCTACCGCCTGAGCTGCTCAGGAGGTCAGTGGCCTTCATCTCCTCTCTACACCTGTCTCTTGTGCCATTTTTTTCTAGAAACTGTTCTGTGTGGCCTGTCTGTGGTTCCGTTTACTCAAAACAGTTCAGACTCAGGCTCTTTACAAAATAGCTCCTGCCTACATCACTGTCTATTATGGCTGTCAAGCTCTTACTCTCCCAAGTTGGTCTAATCTCTGGGATGCCTTTTCAAGGGGAAGTTCACAGTTTGCACTCACTACTCTCAGGTTTCTTTCTGGAGGCTAGAGTTAGCAGCTTCTGTCAATTCCCAAGTCTCCCAGATCTGCACATAGCTCAGTCCTGTCTCCGGGCTTTCTGAGGTCTGCAGATGCCAACAGCTCCCAGCCCTTCACAGCTGGCAAGGGGCAGCTTCTAAAGCTGTTGTTTTCTTCAGCTTCTGATCTATCTTTGAGGTTGCCAACCTTCCTGTGGCCTCTTTTCAATTTCTAGGGCTCTGCTTCCTCTCCTACCTAAGTTGAAAGGCAAGTTTTAACTATATCTTGTCTTTTTGAGTGAGTCTATGAGGAGACATTGAGCAGTTCTGTGACCTGACCACCATCTTGCCCAGAAACCTTTGAATTGTTGAATAATTAAAATTTTCTTTTTTTTTCTAGTGATCAGTCAAGGTTACCAATAACCACACAATTTCCCGGTCTTCCTTTATTTAAAAATTTCCTCATATTTTTCTCTAACTTCTGATGCATAGCAGCAGCCATTTCATTCCTTCCTACCAGTATGCCAACCAAGTACATCACCAATGAACACTTCGTCAATTCTCTGCCACCTCATTCTAGGAGTCAATCTACTCCACCTACCACCAATTATGAAGCTCTTATTGCCAAATGGCCAGCAGGTGATCCATCTCCAAAATTTCATCACAATGTTGGCTTTCTTGTACCAACCCTTGAAGGTTGTTTTCCTAAGGAATGGACTCAGAAATATAGCTCATCATAAAGCCCTTTTTATTGGGAAATACTCTTGGAATAAACACCTGTGGAAGGAAAGAAAAGGAAGCAGGATTGGACAGAGGGAGAAGTTAAGCTATCTCAATTTGGACAAGAAGGCCATGTTCATCATTCAATGGATGTGAAATGCTGTTAGGAGAAGAGTGCAACCTTGGAGAATGTAGCAAACTTCTCAGGCAATTCGTAGAAAGGGCTACTGGTAAACAGCTGAGGGCTATTTACTGGTAACATGTCTACCAAATGAACACATGTTCTTTATTCCTGAAGAGGTATTAGGGCATCAAATAGCAAAATCTATTGCACTATAATATCAGTTCTTTACAATGGAAAGTTTGTGGCTGTCAAATGCTAGAATTGAAAAATAGTTGCATTCTTGACATCATTATATATTAATATTTATAAACCTTTAAATCTTCACTTAAAATTTATTTAAAATTTGAAGCTATATCTTTCAAATTCTTAGAAATAAATGCCAGCCTCCATTTACTCTTTTGTTCTAGGCCCTTCAATATTATTACATGACTGCCTATCCTGAATCCATACTTTCCTTGCTTGCAAAAATGTGCAAAAAAATCTCTCTGTATTATAGATATCATGAAATTTTCATGAGTTATTTTAAAAACATAAATTGCCCATCAATCTAACACTTATACAGAACTATTAACATTCTCATAATATGCACCATTTTATATACAGAAATCATCTAAATGTATACTTTTCCACAAAAGTACTGTATGTACTTTTTTTTACAGCCTGTTTTCCTCACTTCAGATGAGAAGCTGAATGTTCTGCACAGGAATTAATGTAGATGTCTGTCAATATTTTCAATGGCTAGTTAGTTTTCAATGGTTTGTTTAGCCAACTGACTGTTCTGAGACAGATGCTTCCGTTACTTACACTTTTTTTCACCATTCCCAATAGGTTGGAGATGCGCAGCTTCATACAACCAATTAGGTGCTTAGTTTCTAAGGGCAATTATATACAATTGGAATTACTGGGTCAAAAGCATGCACACGTCGAAAGCTTCTGAAACATGTATCTCAGTGCCTCTCGTGATTTCTACACCCTTAGCCTCACATTTTGAAAGTTCACAACTGCTATCCCTTCACCACCACCATGGCGTGAGAAACAAGTGGCTGTCGCCTCTGTGGGTCCCAAAAGCATCCCATAAAGATTCCATCCCACAAATCTTATAAAAGAAATATGATACTAGTGCTAGAAATTACTCATATATATATATATATATATATATATATATATATATATATATATATGCATGATGGCTACAATGACCTTGGGCATTCTGTGCACATATATACCTCATCAATATTAAAATGTTTCTCTTCCCCATTTTTGGCCCTTCCACACCCTCCTTGCCCCCCTAACTCTCATTACCATGCTCATTTAGTTTTATAAAATGCCTGTTATTCTGAGCTTCTCATATTAGAGAAGCCATGCGATATTTAATCTCCTGCAATTAACTCATTTCACTAACCCTCAAAATCAAAGACCTGGTTTTAAAAATGGACAACTGAAATGAATAGGCAGTTCTCAGAGGGAGAAGATCAAATAGCAGCAAACACATGAAAGGATGCTCACCATCCTTAGCCATCAGAGAGATGCAAGCCAAAATATCACTAGAACGTATTCTTTCTTCAAATGTCTTGAAAGAGAAGGGAAAAATATCAAGATGTAGTATGTATGTACACTGATTCCCCCAGTTATGTGTAATTATAATGTACTGCAAACATGTATTAATAAATATAATAACTATGGGAAAGCACACACATAGAAATTCTTAATGCTTCTAAATGTAACTTTTCTTATCCATTTACACAGATTACAGTAGTTAGCCAAAAAAGAGGGCCTGTTCCTGTCACATGTCCACAAGCACCCTCGACTAAAATGGCCACTCTGTCTGTCCCCAGAGGAGGCTGCAGCACATATTCATTCCAAGGGTCTCTTGCGTCCATCTTGTCCCTACCATCCCCATGGCCACCAGTGAAATTCCACCCTCTCCTCACCTTGTGCCTGGACCGGGGTGGTAACTTCCTAGCTGGTTTTCCAATCTGTACTCCCCATTCCTGTCCCCAACCCGACTCAGACCCATCTTGCACACAAAGCAACCATGTGGCTTTCCTTCCATCCTGTCACTCCTCGGGTCACAAAAGGCCTAGAGGAGGAGAACAAGACTCACCCCAAACACCTGTTCCCTTCCCATCTCTCTCCACACTCTCCACTGCAGGCACGCTGTCCTCTCTAGAGCAGGTTTCCCACCTCCCCGTCTTTCTTCCAGCACTGTGAGATGCTCCTCTGGCCTTTTATGTCTTATTCATCTTGCCCAGCTTTCTTAGTGCCTCCGCACCCCTGTAGACCTTTGCCTGGGCACATCTGTGTGTGGCAGTTTCTGCTGCCTTGAAGCTCTGAAGCACCTGAAGCATCTGGCCATAGTAAGGGCTCCTGGTTTGTTAACTTTCCTTCCATAGATCTTGCCTTTCCAGACAGATTATGAATTCAAGGACAAGGACATCTCTCGTTTCTGCTTCTTAAAACACACAACTTTATTGATGACATAAAAATAAAATCTCAAATGTATAAACATAAGTCCACACAAAGGACCAAAGATTACCTTGCTTATGAAGAATCAGGTCAGTTTCTGCTCATGAAGCATACTAAAAATATTTCAATCCAGACAAGATAAAAATTGACACATGTATTTTCAGTACAAGTTTGAACTCATTTGGTGTTCATAAAATGGTTCACTTTGATATTACAATGCAATTTACAATGTGCACCAGTTCAAGGCTGCAAAATAAAAATATTACTCACATTTTTGGGAACACTTATCCAATCAGAGTTTATTTATTAATAGTTCGACTCTTTCTTTTACCTCTGGGTCACTGCATTCTGCAGCTAAGGCTCGAAGTTTCTTGGCACAGGCTTTAGGTCGTTGGAATAGAAAATAAAGGGAATTTTTACTGAACTTGTCCTGGGTAAATGCTTTTGCTCTTCTTTTAAAATGGTAATTTATATTCTCAAATAGTGAGAGAGCACTAAGAATATTCTGTTTTGTCTCTTTCTTGCTAAAAATGTTAATCAATGATGTTGGTGCATTGGCAATGAGCAAGTCTTTTGTCATTGATGGATTTTTAGAGAAATTCACAAGCATTCCCAAAACATGGTCTTTAGTTTCTCCACTTCCCACAGTTAACAAACGAAGAAATTCTGAAATATAATTTGTAACCATATGCTGGTATTCACTAGTTATGGTCAGGTGCCTTATCAATCTTAGTCCAGCCAGCTGCACATTTGAGTTCAAAGGATAGGTGACAGTGTCTTCACATACTTGGTTCAAGTACGTCTTAACCTTTCTATGGTTTTCAGCAGCCACAGAGATATTATTCAGGGCATTTAAAGCCTTCTGCCTAACACTGGGATAGGGATTACTCAGCAAGCTTTCAATAACTGAGATTCCACCTACGTTACGAACAGCTTCGCGGGAATAAGGATAATCAGCGCTGTTATATAGTGCATTGCTGGCTATTTCATGAACAGAAGGGTCTTCAGTCATCTCAATCATGCAAATGAGTTTTTCAAGATCTCGCGGGTCGATGTTAGCTTCGCGTTTACAGCGGCAGGACCAGGGCCGATCTTTCTCCCCAGCCCTGATCTGCTGTCCAAATTCATCTTCGGCTGGAAAACTGGCCTCATTTTGGTGTGGAAACTTCATTTCTGACCAAATCATGGCACCATCCCATGACCCCATTCCTGCTCCAGGGACCATGGATGGATATGTTCCTCTGGACACCACTGACCTTTTAGCTTTAGTTTTAGGAGTAGATTGGTCTTCGCTTCTGCTTTCACTGTCAGTACAGAACCAAGACCTTATATCAACTCCATCAGCGACCTCAAATTTATCCTGAGCGTCAGCCTTATCTCCAGGCCCATCTTCAAAATTGACCTCCTTTTCACTCCTGGGTCTGTGCTCATTATTTTTTTCACTCTCAGCCCAAAACAAGGACCTTAAACTGATCTCTTCGATATCAGGGCTGGATGCTGTACTTAACTCATCCTCATCTTCATCCCTAGACAAAGCCCAAGACCCTACTCCAGCCTCTTCCTCAGACCCATGCCTAGATCCACTAGTGGTTGCACCTCCAAACCAGGACCAAGACCCCATCCAGGCCTCAGCCCCAGCCTCAGCCCCAGCCTCAGCTCCAACCTCAGATGCAGCCTCAGATGCAGCCTCAGCTCCAGCTCCAGCTCCAGCTCCAGCTCCGGCTCCGGCTTCGGCTTCAGCTCCAGCCTCAGCCCTAGTCCCAGTTCCAGCTTCAGGCTCAGCTGCTGCCCCAGCCTCAGGCTCAACTGCAGCCCCAGCCTCATCGGCAGCCACAACTCCAGCTTCAGCCTCAGCTGCAGCCCCAGCCTCAGCCACAACCACAACTGCAGCCCCAGCCTCAGCCCCAGCCTCAGCCCCAGCCTCATCTGAAGCCCCAGCCTCAGCCACAGCTACAACTGCAGCCCCAGCCTCAGCCACAGCTACAACTGCAGCCTCAGCCTCAGCCACAGCCTCACCTACAACCCCAGCCTCAACCACAGCTACAACAGCAGCTCCAGCCTCAGCTGCAGCCCCAGCCTCAGCCACAACCACAACTGCAGCCTCAGCCTCAGCCACAGCCTCATCTGAAGCCCCAGCCTCAGCCACAGCTACAACTGCAGCCTCAGCCTCAGCCACAGCCTCACCTACAACCCCAGCCTCAACCACAGCTACAACAGTAGCTCCAGCCTCAGCCACAGCCACAACTCCAGCTTCAGCCACAGCCTCAGCCTCAGCTCCAGCCTCAGCCGCCACACTGGAACTCTTAGGAGATGTCTCCTCACATCTGATGCAAGACTCAGTACTGGCTGTGTTCTCATCTCTCAATCCAGAATTATTGACAGTCTCTTCTGTAGGCCCTGATGTAGATTCACTACTGGCCTTATCTTTACCATGAGACTTGGACATCAAACCAACTTCTTCCTTTGTACAACCCCAAGTCCCTATGTAGTCCTCACTACCAGGACCAAACCAGAATTCTTCATTGGCTTCCACTGCAGCACTAACGAGGAATCTTCCACTGGCCTGATCCTCAGAACTCAGCCTAGACCCTCCACTGGCCTCATTCCCAGACCCAGACACAGCCCAGGACTCTCCACTGGTCTGGTCCCCAGCACCAGTCCAGGAGCTTCCTCCACAGGTTTGATTCTCCAATCCAGATTTGGAGCAACCAACAGCCTGGTCTCCAGGCCCAACCCAAGACCCTGCACTGACCTGACTTCCAGTGCCAGCCCAAGATACACTATTGGACTGGTCTGTAGGACCTGGCCTAGATCCTCCAATCACATGGCCACCAGTCCCAGCCCAGGAACCTCCTCCACTGGACTGATCTTCAGGCCTTGGCCTGGACACCTGAACAGTCTGGCTTCCAGCACCAGGCCAGAACCCTATTCCAATGGGCTGATTCTCAAATCCAGGTTTGGAACAGCCACCAGCCTGATTCCCAACTGCAGGCCAAGACATTCCACTGACCTGACTCCCAGTACCAGCCCAGGATCCAACACTGGACTGGACCATAGGCCCTTGCCTGGAACCTCCAACATCCTGACTTCCAGCTCCAACCCAAGACACTCCTCCATTGGCCTGACTGCCAGCATAAGCACAGAACCATCCACTGGCCTGGTTCCCAGTGCCAGGCCAGGTGTCTCCATTGGACTGGCTCGTAGGCCCCAACCTAGATGCTCCACCAGACCGGGCCCCAGCATCAGTCCAACAACCTCTTCCTTGGGCCTGATCCTGAAATACAGACTTTGCCTCACCAACAGCCAGGTCCTCATTCCTAGCCTGAGACTCTCCATTGGCTTGGTCCACAGTCCCAGCCAAGAATCTTCCACTAATTTGATCCTGAGAACCTACCCAGGATCTTCCACTGGACTGGTCCTCAGGCCCAGGTTTGGATGCTCCACCAGCCTGGGCGAAAGTCCCAGCCCAAGTCCCTTCATCACTGGCCTGATTCTCAAAACTAGGCTTGGATCCACCACCAGACTGATCACCAGTCCTAATCCAGGATGCTCCTTTGGTCAGATTTCTAGTGTCAGCCCAGGAAGCACCACTGGACTTGTCTTCAGACCCCGATGCAGATGTTCCACCAGCCTGTTCTCCAGTGCCAACCCAGGACACAACACCAGACTGGTCTACAGACCCAAGCCTGGATCCTCCACTGGCTTGGTCTGCAGTGTCAACCCAAGACCTTCCACTGGATTGGTTCTCAAGTCCCAGCCTGCACTCTCCACTGGTTGGGCCACCAGCCACAGTCCAGGGCCCTTTTCCACTGGCCTGATCCTCCAATCTTGGCTTGGACTCAGCACCAGACTGATTACCTGTCCCAACCCAAGATCCTGCAGTAGTTTGGTCCACAGCTCCAGTCCAGTACCCAATACTAACTATATTTCCAGCCCCTGCCCAAGACACACCACTCTGAAAACTCTGGTTTTCAGCCACAGTCCAGGATCCTCCTGTAGCCTGGTCCACAACCCAGGAGACCCCACTGGCCTGGACTGCTGGCCAAGACACCTCACTAACCTGACTCACAGCCCAAGGTCCTCCAACGGCCTCATTCCCAGAGACAACCCAAGACCCACCACTGGCCTGATGCTCAGCCCCAGTCCAGGACCCTCCAACGGCCTTGCTCTCAGCCTGTACCCAGGAAACCCCACTGGCCTTGTCCCCAGGCCAGGATGCCTCACTAACCTGACCCGCAGCCCAGAGCCCTCCACTGGCTTGGTCCCCACCTCCCACCCAGGACCCAAGAGTAACTTCATTCTCAGCCCTAGCCCCAGCCCAGGACTTAACACTAGACTCATCACAGGTCACAGCCCAAGAACTAGCAATACCAGCCTTATCACTGGCCCTTCTCCAAGATCCAATATTGGCTTCATTCTCATCATCAGCCCAGGCCACCCTATTTTCCCAGTCTCCATCCATGGCCTGAAATCTAAATTTGATCCATCGTTCAGCAGCAATCCAGTCCTCAACACCAATTCCATTCCAGTAGTAGTCATGAACGTTAGCCTGGGTCTTTCTGCAGGCCTGAGCACTTGCCCCACCTTCACTCTCAGAAGTGGCCATGGCCTCAGCCTCAGGCTTTGCATCACCTGCTGTAGCTTCTGCCTCAGACTTGGGCATAGCCTTATTTCTTGCCCCAAGCAAGGCCTCAATCTGGGAACTGGCCACAGCCTGGGTCTGAGCAGAGCCTTTTGAACCTTTTTTTGGCCCCACTTTGGGCATAACATTGGGATTGCCCCTGACCTTATTCCTGGCACCAAGCAAGGCCTCATTCTGGGAATTGGCCACAGCCTGGGTCTGGGCAGAGCCCACTGTACCTGCTCCGTTCTCTGTCTTAGGCACAACATTGGTATTGCCCCTGACCTTATTCCTGGCACCAAGTAAAGTCTCACCCTGAGAACTGGCCACAGCCTGGGGCTGGGAAGAGCCCACTGTACCCGCTCCAGTCTCTGCCTTAGGCAAAGCACTGGAATTAACCTTGACCTTACTCCTGGCACCAAGCAAGGTCTCACCCTGGGAACTGGCTGCAGCCTGGGACTGGACAGAGTCTGTTGTATCTGACCCAGTCTCTGGCTTAGGCACAGCATTAGGATTGCACCTTATCTTATTCTTGGCACCAGGCAAGGTCTCGCCCTGGGAACTGACCACACCCTTGGGATGGGCAGAGCCCGTTGTACCTGCCCCAGCCTCTGGCTTAGACGTAACACTGGGATTGCCCTTTACCTTGGCCCTTGTTCCAGTCAAGGCTTCACTCTGTGAACTGGCCAGAGCCTGAGGATAAGCAGAGCACATCATACCCACCCCAGCCTCAGACTTAGGCACAGCATTGGAATTACCCTTAACCTTATTCTTGGCACCAGGCAAGGCCTCACCTTGGGAATTCACTACTGTCTGGAGCTGGGCAGAGCCCGTGGTAGCTGCGCCAGTCTCTGCCTTAGGCACAGTGCTGCGGTTACCCTTGGACTTATTCTTGGCAGTAGGCAAGGCCTCACCTTGGGAAATGGTCACAACCTGGGGCTGCACAGAGTCAGCCATAGCTGCCCCAGCCTCTGCCTTAGGCACAGCATTGGGATTGCCTTTGCCCTTATTCCTGGTTGTAGGCAAGGAGTCACCCTGGAAATTGGCCATAGTCTGAGGCTGACCACAAGCCCATTGATCTGCCTTAGCCCCTACTCTAGAAATGGCACTACTGTTGCCTTTACCATCAACCTTGGAATCAGGCAGGGTCTCAGTTTGGGTCTTGGTCCCAGCCTGAGAGAGTGAACAGGTTTTCACGTCTGTCCCAACACCTGTCTTACACTTGGCTTTGGCTTTGCCCTTAGCCTTACCTCTAGTAGGTAAGGCCTCACCCTGGCTTTGGGCCACAGCTTGAGCGCCTTCCTTTGTCGTGGTATTAACACTGCCCTTAGCCTTGACTCTGCTATCAGGCAAGACATCACCATGAACATTGACTTCAGGCTGAGCCTGGGTACAGGACATGTTTATCCCAGTTCCTGTCTTAACCATGACATTGGGATTGCTTCTGGTCTTATCACTAGTATCAGGAAAGGGTTCAGGCTGCAAATTTGTCTTCATGTTTGCCCTGGCTGCTGCTTTAGCCATGGCATTGGAATTGCTTCTACTCTTAACCTTGACATCAGGCATAGTCTCCATTTCACCAGCCCATATGTCAACTCCAGTAATCACCTTAGGTATGACATTGACATTTTCCCTGTCATCAACTCTGGCACTGGACACTGCCTCAGTTTGTTTCTTGGCCACAGTCTGAGGTTGTGCTATACAAGCTCGCATATCTGTACCCATCTCTTCCTTACACACAGCATTGATATTACCCTCAGTATCAATGCTTGCCTCAGCCTGGGTCTTGACAACAATCAGAGGCCGAGTAGAAACCCCTGTGTCAACCTCAGACCCTGACATAGGTATGGTTTTGAGATTTCCCTTGTCCTCAATCTCAGCGGCAGGCATGTCATCATCTTGGACCTTGGCCACAGCCTGAGACTGTGCACAGGATTTCGTGTCCACTCCAGCCACTGCCCTGGACATGCTATTGGGATTTTCCTTAATGTCAAGTGTGGCACCAGACCTACCCTCAGACTGGGCAATAATCACACTCACAGTGTCTTCCAAGGCTCTTGTCGTGGTTTCAGCCACAATTCCAGTCTTATTCATGGTTCCAATCTTGACCACTTCCTTAGTCACTGCCAAAACCTCACTCTGTGTCACCATTACTCTGTTAACCTCCGTATTTTTTTCAGGCAATGTCTGGGCTTCCACTTTGGTCTGGGTCACTGCTTCTTTCTTGGCCTCTGTCCTGGTGACTAGTGCCAAAGCTTTAGCCTTAGTCTGGGTCACTGCCTCTTTCTTGACTACTTCCTCAGCCTCAGCATCAGTCTGAGTCACTGCCTCTTTCATGGCCACTTCCCTGACTTTGGCCTTGGCCTCAGTCAAAGTCACTGCCTCTGTCATAATTAGCGCACTAGCCACTGCTTTTGCCTCATATTGAGTCTCTGTCTCTGCCTCAGCCATTGCCTTTGATATAGAGTTGGCTTTGGGTTTGGCTATAGCAGCAAACTTGGTCTCTACTTCAGCTCCGGGCCCACATCTTTCTCCAGTTTCTGCTCCAGTCTTGGCATTGAGCTCAGTCTTAATCTGTGTTCCAGCCATGGTTTCACACATGGCTGAGGTCTGGCTCTGTGCCCCGACCACAGTCTCCGTCTCTTCTCTGGACCCATTCCTAGCAGGTTTCGGCACACTCTGAGCTCTTCCCTTGGTTAATCTATAAAAATAGTAGCAGGTACCAGCCCAGATTACCAGTCCTGCAGCTGCCCAGCCTACTTCCTGCACACGGCCCATGTAATCACCCCTGCTGAAGGCACAAGTAAAGTACAAGGGAGCTCACGTAGGCTGGGGAAAAGAGACCGATAGGTCTGGTTGTAGTTCTGAGAGTGCTGGTCTTCAGCCACTCAAGGGCCACTACAGCTGCCACTGGAGTTGAACCTAGAAGTGGAAAAAGGAAATGAACTAAAGTTTTTTCCTCTAATTCTCCTGCATCATATATATCCTGTATTTTATATATATATATATATATATATATATATATATATATATATATACATATATACACACACAGAGGAAGGGAAAAGGGTATAAATGATGTACTTAGTGGGAGAAGAATATGATTAGCAAGCCTTCAATGCCATATTTCATCTTCTTCCCAACCTCCCCAAGGCCCCCCATCTCCCTCCAAGGTACTTTCAAATATTAAAAAAAAAAAAAAAAAACAGTGAGAAAGATGACAAGAGGACCGACAATGAATGGAGATAAGCAAGAAGCCCCCCAACTCTTATTTTTACTGGGCCTGCTTCGGTCATTATTTCCATAGGTCTCAACTCTCATACCAACCTGTAATGATGCAAGGAAGTTACCTCCTCTTTCCTTCTCTTGCTTGGTGATATGCCCTGAAGTAGATATATGAATTCATGAGATCTTTGGACCAGGGACAAACAGACAAACAAATAATGGAGTGTTTGCTATTGATGGAACAAATACATTATTAGCAAGCTACCTCTTTAGTTCTTAATTCACCCCACTCCCCCAAATACTGTCATGCTCTTTGCCCTGTATCAGAATTAAGGTGAGGTAAGTGACAAAGGCAATAGGAAAAGTGGTTGGAATAGGAAAATGCTGCACATCCTCCAGATTGGACACTGTTCCTTACTGGATGCACACTGGCTTCCACCAAACCATCCAGAGGTCTACCTCAGCAGCCCCCACCATCTTACCAGTCTGTATTGATCAGAGACAATTTCCTTCTTATTTCTTTGCTTCCACTTGATCTCAAGTTCGGCAGCAGAGAGGCAAGCAGATCTACAGCCAGGAGACATGGAGACTCAGTCCTTTGAAGAACAGACATGCATCCTAATTCCTGATCCCAATACCTGCCTTGTCAGGGCCCAGGCCCACGTTACTAATGGTTCTCATCCTGTTATTTCCTCTCGGGATATCAGTCACACCCTAGTGAACCCTTGACCCAATAGTCCTCCTGTCTATTGTACTGAAATCAACAGAGAACATGTCAGCACCATGGAAAGCCAGCAGAGAGCAGAAGAGGTGGAAGTGCCCTCCACTGAGACCATCTCAAGACTCAACCACTTGCTTAGCCCACACTCTCTAGCTATTCCCAGATACTGCCCACCTTCACACTCACCTCCATAGTTTCAGGCCAACTTCCCTCTATTTCCCTTGTTTCCCAGGGCATACAGGCCTACTGCAAGGCTATGAGAAGACCTGGGAACACAGAGAGAAAAAGGAGAGGGTGAATGTTGAGTGCTTGTGACATTCTAATATTTAACACTAAAGTCCTTGTATCTGCCTTTCTGGATTTAGAGACACCTTTCCCAGCAGACCAGAACCTAGGGCTTCCCCAGGACTGAAATGGGCAGGGTAGAAAAAGAAAACAGGCAAAGAAAAAAAAAAGAGGGGGGGAGGGAATAGAAGCAAGTTGTTTTAAAACTATTTCTGGGGTTCTAGGGTTTTCCTTCTTGTTCCCTTCACCAAGATTGCCACATAGGTCATAGGTATCTGGAGAATGAAAGGAGATGGATTTTCTCAGATCCCATGGCTCTACAATTATAGTCTACTGCCATCTGCTTCCCCTAAGAGTGTGTCACACAACATTCAAGGTGTAGGAGAGGCCTTTTGCTTCTGTAAAACCATCATCCTTTCACTCAAAGGCTATCTCGAAAAAAGGGCGTTCTTTGATACAATTTGTGTTTTCTCAATATTATTTAGAGTATAAATAAAAGCATCTGTAGGAACGTTTGTTATCTTTATTGAATTGAAGATCCAATTTAAAAGTCTGAAGGTTGGTAATGAAACGCAGTTTAGGTAAAGTTCCCTAGCTAGCCCCACCCCACATTACAATGACATATGCGCACCTGAGCGCCTGACATGGAATTCAGACAGAACTTCACGGATTCCCAAGCAGTGCCATCCTCACAGTAACCTCCATAGATTCCGTGCGTTCTCTCCTCTCCTTCTGTCTCGCCTCAGTGCAACATCGAGGCTATTTTCCAAATGACAAGAGAAAGTAAAGGCATTGAGCGCTTAGGACACCCAGGCCACGGACCCCGGTGCTCGCCTTTCCATATTCAAGAGCCCTGTTGCCAAACGTCGCTATCCTCGTTCTGAGACATCACCCCTAGCAACCCCTGTCTGTCGTCCAGTCATGAAGGCCCTCCATTTTATGTGCAGACGCCACCTTGGCACATCCCTTCCTCTTACATGAGCAGAAGGCCAGTGGCCCTGCGCGGTCAGTGATTACAATCGGGATGGATATCTGAATCCGTATGTCCTTCTGGAGGCAGTTTCCCCACCAGCCGCCCTGTCCCAGCCCGCGGTGCCGCTGCACAGATTTAGCTCGAGGCCAGGAGGCTCAAAAGAGCAAGAGGCGAGGGCTTCTTGAACTTGAGCTAGCACAGGCAACCCCCCACCCGATTCCTGTACTGCCGCCGGTCGGCAGGCGGCTACCGCCTTGGCCGCGTCAAGCGGGCTCCGGGGCCCTTACCTGCTCCGCTTTCCCTGGGCCTGGTGCCAGCCCGCCGCGCGCAGGGCAGCGGGGAGCTGGTAGCCAGACGCTAGTGACGACTGCACAGAAAGCTGCGTAGCTCTGCAGCTCCAGGTCACGTGAGGGCCGCGCGTCATCGCCCGCCCTCCTCCTCACACCCCCCACCACCACCACCGATCGGCAAGCAATCAACAAGACCCCCTTCCGCTCGCTGACCCCCTCCTGTAGTCCGTGCGCGGTGCACCGGCGCGCACCGCCCTGTCACTCATCGCGGTCTTCTCCAATCTGAAAGCCCACAAGTGGCACCACCGCCTTGCAGTTGGAGTTCACCCTGCGGTTGCCAGGGAGGGTCTGTATCCACCCACGCCCAGGCCGCCGCTCTAGCAGGTTCTGCATCCTTGAGGAATCCTTTCTTCCCCTCCTACCTCCCGAAGCGGCGCTCCTCGCTCTTCCCTTACAACCTGTCCGTCCTGCTGCGCAGCACCAAATTGGCTGGGAGAGCAGGTGTCCAGGAGGGAGGCAGGCAGAGCAAGTGCATAACACCTGCCTCTTTCTGACCCTTTAAAACGCTTTCTCCTCACATCATTTGTGCTGTATTTCGTTTTGTTTGCGTAATGGGAAATTGCAGTAAGGTCATTTTTACTTGACGTAAAATATTCAGGTTGTAAAAACCACGAAAGTCTTATTCATTTGTTTATGCTATTTTGTGCCATTTTACAATGTTTTTTACTTGCTGTAAACATTTCACAGCTTTCAAAGCAGACGGGCAATTATCGTTTTTTCATACAAGATTTTCCTAAGGAAAATCAGCACATTTTTGATGATTTAGAAATTAATCTTTGCAAAGACATTCAGATTTCTAATCTTGGCAGTTTTATAAAAAATAATCTATATCCCTTTGAAATTCTGGCTGAATTTACAGTCTTCTGTCAAGCGGCTGAGATTTACTGAAGGCCCGACTCCCTGTGAACCCCAATGACTTCACAGATTAACCTGCTTTCTACTAAGGAGGCTTTATTTGGATTTTACATAAGTGTTTAGTCAAATCAGTCTCCCCACGCCAATAAAAGGACCAGCTGCTATCATATGGATGGAATTTTGCTATCACAGGTAGAATTTTCATTCCATTATGGCTGTGGTAGCTGCTATTCATGTGCTACCTGTCACCATAGCAGGGAGAATGTCCACGTCCTCCAGTGGCAATGGCAGCGAGTCTCTGGATGACTGACTTGCCCTGATGTCCACATCATTTTCCCTCACAAGTGCTAGAAAAAGGTACAGGATCCCAAGCAGTCACCAGGAGAATGAGGCCCTTCCACCCTCTGCACCACCTGTACAAGTCCCTCGGAATAATCCCAGAATTCAGGGACAAGGTGTGCAAACGTTAGTCCCCAGACACCCACCTGGCCCCACTGGGGAGTCATGTTCTAAATATGAAGGCAGCCTCTTTCTTAGAATGTTGAAATATGACACGGAGGCAGGCCTGAGCTTCCTCCTGCCAGAGGCCCCTGTGCAGGAGACCCTTTCTGGAGGGAAGCCAGAGAGCCCTTAATGCCATACAACTTTACTAATGGCTTTTCTGAACTCAAATTTACTTTCCCTAGCAAATAAAAAGATTGATAAATTGATTACATAAAACCTTGGCAATATTTTTTAAAAAGAAACCATAAGAATTGAATGTCAAAGGGCTAATTTGACATTTAAAATCTCTTAACAAGGCTGTGTTGAGGCACATACCAATAATTCCAGCATGCTGGGAGGCTGGAAGATCTCAAGTTTGAGCCCAGTCTGAGCAAATTGACAATACTATACATCTATGAAGTCCAACAATGTGGAGGCTTTTACAGGCAAATGGAAGAAACTTGAGATCATGCTTCGTGAAGTGAGTCAGAAGCAGAAGGTGAAACATCGAATGGTCTCTCTAATATGAGACCCAGATCACAACTGTTTTATGGAACTTAAAACAAAAAAAAAGAGTGAAACGGGGGTAGGGTGGGGAGGGAGGGAGGGGTGGGTAGGGGGAGGGACAAAAGGAGAGTGGGGAAGTCCTTGTCATCCTGAGAAGATGCATATGCACACAAAATGCTCAACTTCATTGTAAACCTTAAATTTTGCACTTATACATATCAATACAATGGGGGAAAATTTTTTTTTTTTAAATTGGGTCTTACTCTATAGTCCAAACAGGTCCTCAGCTCACTGTGTATCCCACATTGGCCTACTGATTCATGGCAATCCTGCCTCAAACCCAGGGCTTTGAGCATGTTAGGCAAGTGATTTAACTGGGTTAACCCAGCCTTCAATAAAATTTTAAGAAAGGTATAGATCTAGCTCAGTGAAAAGGTCCTACATTCAATCCCCAGTGCCATAAAAATAAATACTTTTAACAAGTCATTAATGAAATGATAGCCAATAGAAAAATGTGGCAAGCACATGAACAGATTTCATAAGCAAATGAAAAGATGTTCAACTTAAAAGAAATGCATTGAAATAACTATGCATTACTATGTTTCAACTGAACTGGTCAAATTTTAGGAGTTTTAATAATGCTATTAACTGGTTTGGGGGAAAGGGACATTTCTACACTCAATGGAGGCATACATCCTCATTCCTTGTTAAAATTTATAAAGAGGCTCATATTTAATACATTGTTTTGGAAGGTGTTTCCTCCACATAAAATCCCTCAGTGACCTCAATGGGCCAAAGCTGCTTCTCTTTAATTGATGCGTGATATTCGATAAGTCAGTTAAGCTGTTATTTTTATTATTTTAAATGCCTATCCCCATTGATGAACATAAATATTTTCTGGGTATGGGGCTAATAAAAATAAGACTGTAATGAACAACCAGGTACATTTGATACTGCGAAAGAATGGCAAGAAATTTTATATAGTTAATGGAGATACCATCAAACTGCCCTCCAAAAAGGTTGGTTCATACTCTCACCAAACATAGGACAGGGAGTATTCCCATACTCGTTTGCATATGGTATATTGGTTATTAATGCCAATATATGAGGCAAAAGTATCAGACTGTCCTCTTTAACTCACATTTTCCTAAGTATTATCATGATCATTGCTTTCACATGCTTATTAACCATTTACATTTATTCTGAGAAAGTTTTAATATCCTTTGAGTATTTTGCTGTTGAGCTCATTTTTCATTGATTTGTAGTTCCTTATCTAATTCTGCATTTCAGTTATTTTCTGTTATATGGATTACATATAGTCTCCCAAATATGAATTTGAAATAGCCAAATTTTAGCACCACACATATATCTCCATTACTGCGTTATTCCCAACTAACTCAGGGCCTCCTGCATGCTAGGTAAGCACTTTAACCACTGAGCTACACCCCCAGTCCCTTGCAAATGATTTTTGGATATACTTAAGTGTCTCAAGTGAGGTTCCAGGTTTTTTTTTCTTTTTTGAGTGCACCATTTTTACTTTTTATTTTCCTCGTTTTTTTTTTTGAGACAGGGTCTCATTCTGTATTCCAAGGTGGTCCTAAACTCAGTATGTACCCTGGGCTTGCCTTAAACTCATGGCAATACTCTTGCCTCAGACTTCTGAGTGCTGAGATTACAGGCATGTGACACCATGCCCAGTTATCTAGTGCTGGGAAATTGAACTCTGTGCCTTGCACTTGCTAAGGAAATTCTCTAACTACTCTGCTATTCCTCCACCCCCCTGATAGTTATTTTATTGACAAATAATTGTGTGTGTGTGTGTGTGTGTGTGTGTGTACACATATTGTGCCATATATATGGCACAGTGAAATATTTTGATACATTATACATTGTGTAATGATCAAATCAGGGTAAATAAAATACCCTTCACATTAAATATTTATCATTTCTTTGCCATGAGAATACCAAATACTCTGTCTTCTCGCCATTTGAAACCTGCAATGTATCATTATTAGCGAGAGTCACTGTACAAAATCATACTAGAATTTATTTCTCCCATCTAACTTTAACATTATACCCTTTGTCGAACCTCTCCTCAGCTTCTTGTATAAGAACCATTCTACTCTTGAGTTCTATGACATCGACTATCTTGCATTTCACATATGATTGAGATTGCATGCTATCTGTCTTTCAGCACTAGGCTTATTTCACATAACATAATGTCCTCCAAGATCATCCATATTTACACAAATGATAAAAAATCATCTTTTCTTTAAATCACTGAATAGGCAATTATGTATATGCACCAGATTTCTTAATCAACTTACACATTGATGAACATTAGGTTGATGCCATATGTTGGCTGGTATGAATAGTGATGCAATGAACATGCTGGCACAGACGCCTCTCTGACACATATCTCGTTCTCTTTGGATATATACCCAGGAATTACATTGTGTTATTGTATGGTAGTTTTATTTGTAGTTTTTCAAAGAAGTTCCATACTGTTTTCTGTGTAGGCTGTACTAATTCACATTACCACTAACAGTGTGTAAGTGTACTTTTCTCAAGATCCTCTGCAGTATTTGTTAATTTTTGTCTTTTTTAATAACTATTCTGATTGGAGTGAGAGCATATTTAATTGTATAGATTTCTTCATGTGCATTTGACACTTCCTATTAGCTATATTTACAAATATCTCAGAGGTTTTGTGATTATTATGAATGGTAAAGTATTTTTTTTTTTTACAATACTGTGTTTATTTGGCTTTGGGGAACTAGAAAGAATCCAAATCTCTGTGGGCTGGCTCAGCTGTGCAACTGAGATGGCCTGGGAGGGGATGGGTTCCTGCCAAACATACTGCCTTGAAGAAAAGCTGTGATAACTCTGACTCAGCAAAAGTTTTGTTCTTAAACTCAGCTTCTAGGACTGGCGGTGTATCTCAGTGGTTAAACTGCTTACCTAGCATGTGCAAGCCCCTCGGTTTGATTTCTCACCACCACAGAAAATATTAGATGGGTGTGGTGGCACACACCTGCAATCCCAGCACTCAGGAAGCTGAGGCAGGATTACCATGTGTTTGAGGCCACCCTGGGCTACACAGTGAATTCAGGAGCAGCCAGAATTATAGAGAAAGACCTGTCTCGATACAATAAATAAAATGAAACTCAGCTTCTATTGAAGGACCCCAGCTTGATAGCTTAGTAGTAGTGCACCCCCCCACCCTAATTTCCTAAGTCGATTACCCAGCTTAAACAATATCTCTCTTGTCCACATCCAAGTTGCCAAACAGAATATCTGTGGCTGGACACCTGGCCCCAGAGAGGAATGGAAAAGTACCAGAAAAACACCCTAGGTGTGGGAGGGGTCTAGGGGGAGCGTAGTGGAAGAGTGCAGAATCTTCTCAGGCTGTTGCCCAGGGACAGAAGTGGGTTTTCTTCATTGCTATCACACTTCTCCGTTCTCAAGGCCAAGCCGTTATCTAGTGGTTTAGTTAAAAAGTCTTTTTCGGGCCTCAGCTGGGTGGAGGAGGGTTGGCTAACGGCGGCTCTCGGCAGCTGGGTGGGGGAAGGTTGGCTAACGACTGTTCTCGGTTCCCAACATTGAGCCAAGTTAGCACCGTATCTGATCTCCATGGTAACTATGCGTGCGCGGGCTTGTCCACCCTAGCCTCATCTAAAATTGACCAATAGAGACTCAGTAACTACGCGCGTCTCGCTTCTGTAACCACGCTTATGCTCCCCAACCCTATAAAAACTTCTAGCACAAACCCAGCGGCGCCCCGTCCCCTCGGAGGAACTGGGCGCCCCAGGTACCTGTGTAACTGAATAAACCTCTTGCTGATTGCATCCGTTCGAGTGGTCTCGGCTGATCCTTGGGGCCGGGGTCTCTTCCGAGGGAAGACACTCCACGAGGGTCTTTCACTATACCTAATGTGACTTTTAAATCAAGATTCCTCGAAGTGTATTCCATGTAATACTTTTTCCTGGAAATGGACTTTGATGGCATTGCATACACAGAGCTCTGTGAACAAGACGTATTATGACCTATTGGATTAGTGAGTATGTTTTTTATCTGTAAAAATATTTGGGGGAATGGTAGTTTTTGTGTATTATCTTCTCCCTCATTGTTTAAGAAAATAGTTTCACTGTTTTTCTTAAATTGTGTATGCTCATCATAAAGAAACAAATGCAAGAGCCAAAATTAAAGATGAAATATCACTGATTCTAACACCGTGAAGTAACAAGAACATACAAACTTCCCAGAACATAATGTATTCTTTAATATGACATTTCATTTAACCCTTTATATCCAAAGATTCCACAGCTGTGGATTTAACCAACCTTCAATAGAAAATATTTGGAAAAAACTGTCTCAGTACTAAGCATGTACAGACATTTTCCTGTTGTTAATTCTTACACAATATAACAACTATTAACATAATATTTATATCGTGTGAACTGAAGCTTCCAGAAAACAGCCTCACTCACATCAACCCACCATATTTTGTCAATCCCCCCTCTGCATCGCACGTGGCAACCCTGTGATAAAACCTTTGAAATGTGCAGAGCAAACCTCCTAGCTTTCCATCAACTCAACAGGTAAAAAGGTGCTCAGACAACATGTAAGGCCCATAGTATTGGTTCCCCCACTTCTCTGTACACTACACATCTGACGCTCTCACTGAAGTAAAAAATGCCTTAATTTATAATGTTCCTTTGTTCTACAGAAATAAAAGTCTGTGAAACTGTTAACCTTAGAGGAATATAAGTAAGAGCTACCTGAATTCATGTCTCCTCCAGCTATGGTCACTCGTATTTGGCTCTAAACTTAACTTTTACTCTCTTTATGGGGAGAGGGGTGTTTCTGTTGGGGACTTCAGGGCCCCAGAGCCTCAGCACCACTGACCTTGGAGGAGTTCCTTCCTTCCCAAGAAGAAATGTTACTAAATGTAATTTAAGCCAGGTGTTGTTTTGCTTAAACACAGGAACTGCCGGCTCAATTAATCAAGAGGCTAAAAAACAACTGGGGTATTCCATCCTCCTTCCTCTACTCATTTCCTTTCCCTCGGCGACCTCCCACCCCCACCCGGCTGGTTGAGGCCTTGCTGGTTGGCCCAAGATAGCTTCCTCAGTCTATTGAAGCCCCTGTACTTCCCAACTAAATAAGACAGCGTTCACTGAAACGACTCTGAGATTGTGTTACCCTGTCTTCGGACTCCTTCTCTGTTGTTCAGGGGGGTACCCGCTGGACAGAGACCCCTACATGTTTCTTTATCAACAGTAATTAGTGACTTTTAACACGGGGCCCCAAGAACAAGCAATCCACTTTTCACTAGAGGAGTCATGAGTGGTGCCTGGTACCAGCATTTAGGGCCCTTAGGTCCCTTTTTTGTTCCAAAATTGGTATTTTTTGCAAGTGCAAGGCCCTGAGTTTCCCAACACCACATAAACCTAGATGTGGAGGATTGCCATGAGTCCAAGGCCAGCCTGGGCTACAGAGCAAGACCCTGTCTCAAAAAATCTTTTTTTTTTTATTTAGAAATAAAGAACTTGGCAAATCACCCCATTAAAGGGCTCTGCTGGACCCAGAGAGAGACATCAAGATAGGACCACTGTAGCCCATTCTAACTATGGGAACCTGAACTAATAAGTGGTGCTTTGAGTGGTGAAGTGAGTCAGACACGGAAGATTAAATATGTTAAATATTGTATGGTTTCTCTGATTTGGGAAACCCAGAACACAAGCATTCTATAGAACCAAATGGTGAGAGTGGGAGTTGAGGAGGATGGGAAGGGGGGTGGGAGGGCCAAAACTGGGGAGGGAAAGGGATCGTAACATTGATGTGATATGTATGTGCACAAAATACTCAAGTTCATTGCAAACATTATGTATTGCATATATATATATATATATATATATATATATATATATATATATATGTGAAAAATGGTATTTTTGCACATGAAGCCAGAAGTTCTAGACAATAAGATGAAAAATAATAAATGACAGCATAGTTTAAATGGAATCAGAAAGTGTCTAAAAATATCATAACTTGGCTAACACATCTAAAATGTGTACTCTGGTGTAACATAATTATCTTATGTGTTTTATTTTGTTGCCTTCCTGTTATTTTATGTTTATAACAATTAGCCCTGGGCACAGGGAACCGTTAGAGGAAGCCCCCTTCATGACAAAAATTGCAGCTGCATAAAACCTAACCGACTTCATATTTCTTTAATAGGTGACTTCAACCGTCCAACTCCCAAGATTAAGGGAAACATTCTTTTTTAGTAAATTATATATATATATATATATATATATATATATATATATATATATTCTAAGAGTTTTTGGAGTTTTTGGGGTCTTCTATGTACAGAGCCATGTCATCTGCCAATAAAGATAGAGTAACTTCTTCCTTTCACAGACTGATGCGTTTATGTCATTCTCTTGTCTGATTGCTCTTGCTAGGGGTTCAAGTACTATTTTGAATGGGAGTTGTGAGAGTGGATAGATTTTCCTCAATGATTTTCATAATAAATAGATATTGGATTTTGTCAAAGGCTTTTTATGCATCTATTGAGATGATCATGTGATTTTTGTTCTTGATTTTATGTGGTATATCACATTAATCGATTTACCCATGTTGAATTACCTTTGCACTCCTAGAATGACGCCAACTTGATCTTAGTCTGTGATCTTTTTGATGATTTGCTGAATTCTATTCACCAGAACCTTACTGAGAATTTTGCATCTATGTTTATTAAAGAGATAGGCCTATAATATTTTCTTTTCTGGTTAAGTCTTTGTGTGGTTTTGCTATCAGGGTAACGCTAGCTTCCAAAAATGAGTTTGGCAGTGTTCCTTCTAGTTCAATTTCATGGAACAGTTTGAAAAGCACTAGTGACAGCTCTTCTCTGAAGTACTGGTAGAACTCTGCTGTGAATCCAACCAGTTCTTGACTTTTCTTTGTAGATTGACTTTATTACGGCCTCAATTTCCGTGCTTATTATGGATCTGTTAAGGGTTTTTATGTCTTCTTGGTTCAATTTTGGTATTTTGTATATATCTAGGAATTTGTCCATTTTTTCCAATTCTCCAGTTTGTTGGAGTATGAGATTTTCAAATAGTTCCTTATAATTCTCCGAATTTCAGCAGTGTCCATTGTAATTTTAACCTACTCATTTCTAGTTGCATTGTTATGGGCTTTTCTTTCCTTTTTTGGTTAATGTAGCTGAAGGTTTGCTAATTTTATTTATTCTTTTGAAGAACAACTCTTCAATTTTTTGATCTTTTGTGGGTTTTTTGTTTCAATTGCATTAATTTCTGCTCTGATATTTGTGATTTCTTTTCTTTTACTACTTTTTCCCCATTTTATTGATATATATAAGTACAAAATTTAAGGTTTACAATGGAGTTAAGCATTTTGTGCACCTGCGTATCTTGTCAAGGTGACAAGGGCTTTCCCACTCTCCTTTTGTCGCTCCCCCTACCCTACCCTCCCTCCCTTCTCCCCCACCCCTACCCCCCTGTTTCACTTTGTTTTTCATCTTAAGTTCCATAGGTGGTGTGATCTGGGTCTCTCATATCAGAGAGACCATTCGATGTTTCACCTTCTGCTCCTGACTCACTTCACTAAGCATGATGTTCTCAAGTTTATTCCATTTGCCTGTAAAAGCCTCCACGCTGTTGGATCTTACAGATGAATAGTATTCCACTGTGTATAAATACCACAGTTTGTGTATCCACTGGTCTGTTGATGGGTATTTTGGTGACTTCCATGTTCTAGCTATTGTTAGTTGTGCTGCTATGAACATGGGTATACATATATCTGTATTGTGTGTTGTTTTGGTCTCTTTTGGATATATTCCCAGGAGGGGTGTCCTTGGATCGAAGTGGATACTTATTTCTAGTCTTTTGAGAGATCTCCATACTGCTTTCCAAAGTGGTTGTATGAATTTACATTCCCACCAGCAGTGCAGGAGGGTTCCTTTCTCCTCAGATCCTCACCAGCACTGATTGCTCTTTGACTTGTTGATATAGGCCATTCTCTCTGGAGTGAGATGTTATCTTAGTGTTGTTTTGATTTGCATTTCTTTTATGGCTAGAGATGTTGAGCATCTTTTCATGTATCTTTTGGCCTTTTGTACTTCTTCCTGAGTGAACTGCCTCTTCATTTCATTTGCCCACTTTTCAATAGGATCCTTTATTTTGGTAGGCTTAATTTTCTTCAGCTCCCTGTGTATTCTAGTTATGAGTTTCTTATCTAAGATGTTGGTGGTGAATATTTTTTCCCAGTCTGTTGGTTCTCTATTTACACTTTTTGATTTACACTGTTCTTTTTTCTCTAGGACCCTGAAGTGTATCATCAAATTGTGGATTTGGGGTTGCTCTTTTTTTTTAATGTATACATTCATAGCTATAAACTTTTCTCTCAGCACTATTTTCACTGTGTCCCCCCCCACAGGTTCCGGTATGAAGTGCTTCCAATGTCATATGACTCTAGGAAGTTTTTTTGTTTCTTCCCTGGTTTTTTTTCTGTGACCCACTGTTTGTTCAATAGTTCGTTATTTAGGCTCCATGTATTTGTACAGTCTCTTAGTTTCCTTTGTATTGATTTATGGTTTTAGTCTGCTATATTCAGAAAGTAAGCAAGAAATTATTTCAACCTCTTTTTACTTATTTAAACATGCTTGCCTCCATGTCTTTGTCTAGAAGTGCTTTAAGTGTGTTCTGCAATGCTGGTCTAGTGCTCATAAATTTCTTTGGGTAGTCTTTATCATGAAAAATTTTAACTTGTCTCTCTATTTTAAAGGATAGATATTGTGGTTTGGATCCGAAATGTCCTCCCAAAGTCTCATGTATCTGGATGCTGTGGATTATCTATGGAATTGTGTGCTGTTAGGAAACGGGTCCTGGTCAGGAGGGGTAGATTTTGGGCATGTGGTGGATTTGAGGTGTGTGGTAGAAGACAAGCATATGGTAGATTACAGATTACAGATGTGTGGTGGATTAGGGACATGTTGTAAATTATGGCTGTGTGGTACACTACTGGGCTTATGACCTGGAAGGAGGTTAACTTAGAACGAGCAGGACACTGAGGCTGGACCAAGAAAGAGCATATCACTGGGACAGGGCCTGGGAAAGTATATTCTACTTCTCCCTTATTGGTTCACTTGACTTTCTGCTTAAAATGCCCTGGAAAACTCCTCTGCCACTGACCCTGCCATGTGCTCACACCATTGCCAGCCAGCCATGAATGGTGGAAGACCTTCTGAAATTCTGAGTTAAAATAAATATTTCCTCCATTAAGTTGTGGATGTTGGGTATGCTGCCACAGGAATTAAAAAAAAAACCAGGACAGAAATTGGTAGTGGAGAAGTAGGGTCATTACTGCAACTTTACCTAATGATGTGGCTTAGCAGCCTTTGGAACTGGTTTGCGGGAAGAATTTGGAAAGGTTTAAAGATGCTGGCTAAGAAGACTTAGAATGCTATAAGCTGAATTTTTGGGAGATTATGGTCAGAGCACAAAAGACCAGAATTCTGACAGAAGTGTGGATTGGAAAAGCCCAGCTCAAGAAGTTTAGATGGGAAGGAGGGCTTTATTGGCAATCAGCCTAAAAACCATGTATGCTATCCTGTGGCAGAAAGTGTGTCAGAATTTTGCACTTGTCCAGAGACTTTTCCTGAAACTGAGATTAAGGGCAGTGAACTACCTAATTAGGTAGAGGAAATCTAAAGGCAACTCAGTGTTCTCACTGTTACATGGGTGCTGCTTGTGGCCTTTAGACAACTCTATGGAAAAAAGTAGGGAAAAAATGGCAGAGAAAATGATGCAAAAAGTTTTCAGTTTTGCCAGACTGAAAGGGCCTTCAGAGGTGGGACAAAAGAGCACAGGGGAGTTGAAGAGATTAGCATTAAAAAGAAGCCAAGGAGGATTATAAAAAAGAAACATAGACACCTTGAAGTGTGTCATGAATCCACAAGACCCCACCCTTTACCAGTTAAAGAGTGGAAAGGCAAAGGATCTTGCACTGAGAATAGTACCCCAGGGCATCCTGTAGGGTCAAAGATCACTAGAGTTCAACCATTTAAGAAGTCAAAGGCCTCAGTAGGCAGGCTACTGCTCAAGCCAAGGGCAGACCTTGGTGATACCCACACAGTGCAGGTTTTATAGGCACAAGGAATGCAAGAATTGAGTCACTGAGGCTTCCACCCAGATTTCAGAAGAAGGCCTTAGAAGCCAGGCACTTTGCCCCTGGGAGGGCAATGTGTGAAGTTATGAAGGTGAAGCCAAAATTGCAGTGGAGACCCAAGAAATTTAAATATGTTAGAAACATGGATTGACAGCTGAGAAGCTACAGGCTGTGAGTGGATCTAGCCCAAAGGAGAGAAGATAGAGGTTGCAACCTGGGGGGGTGGTGCCTCCCAGGCCCTTTGGAGTTCATATCTCGCCACAGCTTGCAGGATGTGCTAAACACAGGGCTACTTCATTTAACTGCAGTATTTTGTTATTGTCCTGCTGGGTTTCATTCCTGCTGTGCTCTGCTTGCTTTCTATCCTCTTACACCTTTCCATTAGAATGAGAATAATTACACCCCCCCCACACCATTGTGTGTTGGAAATGTTTAACTTTCCTTTGATTTTTCATGTGGAGGTGTAGTGCATCGCTTAGGGGCCAGAGACAGGATGTTATGGATGGGTGGTGTCCCCCAAAGCATCGTGTATTTGCATGCTGTGGATTACCTATGGATACTGTGTGCTGTAGGTGGCTCCTGGCTGGAGAGGGAAGATGCTTTGAGTTTGAACTGGAGGACTGCATGCTGGTTCCACCCTTCCTTGCTCACTTGGCTTTTGTCTGCCACACCATGAAGATCTCTCCAGCTATGCCTCTGCCATGTGTTTCTACCATGTCAACGGCCTATGTATGAACTGTGACCTTCTGAAACTGTGAGCTAAAATAAATCTTTCCTCCCCTAAATTGTGGCGATTTTGTGTTCTGTGTCACCGACAAAAAAGTAGCTAAGACAAATTCTACACAGCAATAATAATGAACAAATGATATCCACATATAATGAAGGGATTATTAATGGATGAACAATGTTGAGCAAAAAGGGCAGTATACATATGCACAGTTGATGATTCCATTTAGATAAAATACAAAAAATGCAAACTATACATACACACACACACACACACACACACACACACACACACACACACACACGGTTTTTTGTGTCTAGGTCTCGCTCTATAGTCCAGGCTGGTCCTGAACTCACTATGGATCCCAGACCAGCCTTCAACTCACAGTAACCCTCCTGCTTCAGCCTCCTAAGTGCTGGGATTACAGGTACGTGCCACCACACCCAGTTTGTGTAGTGCTGGGGAAGGAAACTCAGCACCTTGTGCTTCCTACTCTCTAACCACTGATATTCCTTCAGCCCCTTAATCTATGTTTTTAGCAGTCTTATTACACTTTAGAATTCTACTTACACAGGGTAGAAGGTGAGGGCTTAGTAATTAGAAGGAGACATCAATGTGATTTCTAAGGTGCTGATAGTATTTTTCTTTCCTAATCTGATTTCCAGACACACAAATATTTTTATTTTGTAAAAATTTATCAAGGTGTGTATTTTTGGTTTGCACACTTTTATCTCTGTTGTGCTTCCAAATTTTTTAAAATCAACCTCAAGAATCTACAAATTCAAATGACAGTGAAGTATTACATATTCTCGCAAGAATTATAATTCCCAGTATTTACTTAGTAGAAAAATGGAAATTTTTTATTATTATGAGTATAAATTGGCACAGTGTTTGAATAAGAATATGGACATATACATTAAATGGCTTTTAAATATTTATGCCTTTGAATCCAAGAATTTTTTTTTCGAGTCAGAGTCTTACTCTGTAGTCAAGGCTGGTCCTGAACTTACTATGTACCCTAGGCTGGCCTCAAACTCATGGCAATCCTCCTGAGTCAACCTCTCATGTGCTGATATTAGAGGGGTGCACCACCACACCCAACTTACGTGGTGCACAGGAATAGAACTCAGGGCCTTGCACTTGTTAGGCAAGCATTTTGACCATTGAGCTATTCCTCTAGCCCCAAGAATTTAATTTCTGGAAAACTATTCCAAAGGAATGGAAGATAAATACAGAAAGATGCATCTTCAAGAATGCTCATTGCAGTGTTCCTTCTAATTCTATAACTCTGAGCTACTTGGTATGCAGCAGGGGATATGTTAAATAAGTTATGATGTTTCATGTATTAAACTACAACCTGCCCTTTAAAAACTACAATAGAACCAAACTTTTTAAACAGAAAGATATGATGTCCATTATTCTCAAGGAAAACTGGGTAACAAGATAGTATGTACATTATGACTTTTCTGCAAGTGCATATACCAATAGAATATATACACAAAAATACACAGAAAAATTTATTTGCATTGGATATATTTAATGAAATTGTAGGGTTTTTTCCTTTTATTTTCCAATTTCTGCTTTGTAGATGCTTGTATAATAAAAATAGTTTTTAAAGTTCTCCCACTGTGACTGTGGGTTTTTCTATTTCTCGTTTTCTCAAAATTATTTTTACTACTATGTATTTGAGATACATAATAGTCACATTCAACGTGAAGAATTGGTGCACATACATATCACATCCTAATCATTTTTACTTCCCACTTCCCGCCTTCCCACCATCCCCGTCCCCTTTGGTTCTCCACAAAATCTATTTTCCTATCTTCTTCATAACCCTTCTATTTCTGTCTAAGTGCTACCAAATTTTGCTGCTCATGTTTTGGAAGCTATATTACTACATGCTTGCCAATTTCAAATTATTTTATCTTCCTGACAAACTGACTCTTTTATCATTAGGAAATGTTCTTTTGTCTTCACTGCTTCTTTATTAAATGTACTTCATCTGCTACTAATGTATCTATAATAGATTTTCTCCGTTAATGTTTTCATGGAATAGCCTTTTTCATTCTTTTACTTTCAGCTTTCTGAGAGCCGACATATATGTCGTTTTAAAATCTAATGTGACACATTTTGTCTTTTAATTGGAATGCGTAGGAAGTTTGCCTATAATGTAATTGCTAATACCTGGGCTTAAATCTACCGGCTTACTATCTGCTTTCTATTTGTTCTGCTTGTTGTAATTGCTTTTTCTTTCTTTCTCTTGCCATTTTTGGGTTGCTTAATGATTTTTTACAATTCCAATTTACAAATATAAAAATTTACAATTTTATATTTATGCAATGATTACCCTAGAGATTAGAAAATGTATTAGACATGATGCAAGCCTAATTTAAGTAATTCGCCATGCTGTTTAAATATACAGTAATCCTAAAGAAATGCTAAAGTTGGCAAATTGTACCTGCTGAAGTCACAGTAAAATGGAACCCAGAAACATTTTTACCCTATCTTGATCAACTTTCAATTATAGGTATAAATAGGCATTCTTGAATCTACCACTAGGTGTCAGAAAATTCCGGAAGGAGATAGGCTGTTCCAATTGTAAGTTTGTGGGTGTTAAATCCCATTCTGTGTCTGTACTTTCCAAGTGCTCTACAAAGACTGTGTATTATTTAAATTACAGGGAAAATTAAATTAATAGTATATAAAGGAGAGCACCTTATTCATCTCTCTTTATTATACAGCCAAATAATACTGTCAAATTTCACTACCAAGCTATCACTAGGTCTCTTACTTCTGTACTTTTATGTCTTTCTCAAAGACAAGATTTGATTCTTACTCTCCCTAAGACTGAGTTTCCACATGCTTAAAATGAGGGTAACAATCTTCCTTTAAATGGCTGATCAAATGTGTAATGCTACCATGTATGTACAAGGGCCAATGTCTATCCATTTAAGTCCCCAAACACAAGAAACAGAGTGATATTTTAAAGGAGCAATTCAAAGTGCAGTTTGCCAAGAGCTCGGAGCACTTGGGATACAGGGATAGAAACATAGTTTGAATCCATGGGGAGGTAGCCATAAATGCCAGCCAGGGAGAGAGTCTGTAGTTTTCTCAGTAGGTAGTGGATACTTCTGAGGGTGTTTGTATAATAATATAAGATTCAGCCTTAGAGATGCCACTCTGGACAACTGTATGTAAAGTGTTGTGGACACATTGCTAACCAAAATGTTGTAACTAAAATGTGTCTGAAACTAAAGGGTTTGAGCTGTTACAAATGTAATAGTAAAGAAAAGTAAAGGACCAGTCGGACCAGTCCTAGGACAATTACCTAAACTAGATAGTGCTTTTAAAAAAGTTCCCTGGATCTAAGAAGCCAGAATGTTTTATAATGAAATTTTGGGGAAGAGAAAACATAAATTGTATATATTGAACCCACATTGACTATAAAAATAAAGGAGGCTGTGCAACATGAAGCCGGGAAAGTCTTGGGACGAAAGGATAACAAGAAGTTCTCACTGCCTCTTGGTTCACTGGTTTCAAAAGCAGAATGCGATGTGGCCCGGATGGGTAATCTTCAGCATATAAGAAAGGAATGGAAAATAGTTTCCTTTCTTTCATGATTTAGCTTACATCTACAAGCTCAAACGGCCTTCTCTTGTCACTTCTCTTGTCATTGAGAGTCAAATGGGAATGGCAACTGGAAAGCCACTATACACGCATGATATTCAGGACACCAGAACCACATACTCTCTGCACAGAGCCCTCACTATGGTGTGATCAGATTGTCCAACAGTGAGAGAGAAAGAGAGAGAGAGAGAGAGAGAGAGAGAGAGAGAGAGAGAGAGAGAGAGAGCACTAATAAATATCCTTTTATTCTTTTCTATAGTAAAAGATGTTTTTCAACCACTTGTGGCTGGAGATGTAACCATGGTAGAATGCCGCTCTAGCATATCCAAGACCCTCTGTGCCAGCCCAGCACTACAAAAATAAAAACACTATTTATGCCATCCTAAATACACTGCTTCAAAAGCAACTTCTAAAGTACCATTTTGTCTCTCTTTAATATTTTTTTCATTAACAAGAGAGAAAATGGAGACAGATGCCTTGTGATCAGGACCAGGTTCTAAGAGTCTGAGGACAGAAGGCTTTGCCAGGGTAGGAGAGGGCCAGGGAGGGGTTCACTTCCCAGCATCAGCCGATCTTCCCGGAATGTGCCACTCACTGGCATCAGTCCTCTGAACATCAGATATTCTGCGGCCTCTAAGCCCTAAAACTATTCATTTTCTGCCTGAGCTGAGGAGAAGAGCTGCACGTGTGTGTGTATTCATCAGGGATGAAGATGTTTGAGACACAGAAACACAGATAAGCTGCCAAAATAATTGCTTTAGTCTGCATTTTTCCATGCAAACCAGTATATTGTCAACTTATTTTCAAAACAAAACATATGTGTACACAATTTTTGTTAGTTGGGGTACATACTTTTTACAGATTTTAGCTTAAATTTTTCTGATTACAATATTTCAAACAAGACAACAGTGCACGTGTGTGTGTGTGTGTGTGTGTGTGTGTGTGTGTGTGTGTGTGTGTGTAAGTTGTATTTATCCTGTCTGTCCTAGTTCCCTGGTCCAAAGACATTCACTAAAAATGGGTGCATGGTTTTCTGATACATTTCTCTCTGTGTAATTCACATGTAAAGAAAGGCATTTACAGAAAACATACGTAAAATATATATTCTTAGAATTATAATCATGTATATACATTCTTCTGAAATTTGCCTGTCTCACTTACTGTATGCTCACTTTTTATTGGAATTTCATTAGCTCGGGGTTACTGAGTGCAAATACGCTCTCCAGGTTAATTTTCTGTTGGCATCATTGACACACCTGTCTTTTTCTAAGTCAGTCTGAGTAACATATTACAGATGTGAACCCCGTATAGTTTGCAAATGTTCTACTTTTCCACCCATTTTCTACTATACACAGTGTTTTAATTTTTTCAATAGTGCATTAAAGTTACACAGCTTTTAAATGTAGCATTACTACAAAATAAAGTTTATATTTAAAGCCCAGCTGGTGGAACAGACCTGTATTCCGAACACTCTGGAAATCTGAGGCAGGAGGATCGTAATTTCAAGCCTAACCTTCATACATTAGCAATTTAGTGAGACCTTGTCTTAAAAAATAAAATTAAAAATTTGGAGATTATACCTCAATGCAAAATTCTGGCTTCAATTCCAATTACCACTAAAATAACATTTACTTTATAAAATGAATAATATCCATTAAGTCATCATTTAAAAAATAATAAAGGGTTTGTGGGTATGTGGAGAAAGTGAAACTCATGCATATTTAGAATATAAAATGATATGGCCTCTGTGCAAACAATATTGTAGTTCCTCAAAAAAAATTAGGAATAGAGTTATATAATCTAGCAATTCCACTTCTAGGTATATACACCAAGGAAGTGAAGGCAAACAGATACTTTCACAACCATGCTCATAGTGGTGTTATTCATAATAGTCAAATGGCGAAAACAACCCGCATGTGTACAGACAGATGAGTGCTAAGATAAAATATGATGTAATCACACAATGGAATATTATTCGGTCTTAAAAAGAAAAGAAAGTCTACTAGTTGCTATAATACAGGCAAACCTTGAAAACATTAAGTGAAAAAAGCCATACACCAAGAGGCAAGTACTCTATTATTCCATTTTTCTTAGGTGCATTGAGTAGTGGAGTTCACAGAGATAAAAAGCAGAGCGACAGTTGCAAAGGGCTGGGGAGGGGGAGATAGAAGGTTGTTTACTTATGGAAGATGAAGACTCTGGAGAGGACGATGGCATGGATGTGGTGACGGTTGCGTAACAATGTGAACATACTTTTTTGGATGATGCTGGGGGTAGAACCCAGGGCCTCCACATGCTAGTCCAGCACTCCACATGAGCTACATACCCAGCCCACATTAATGTATCTAAGGCCACTGAGCCATACACTTAGAACAACCAAATGGCATATTTGATGGTATTTGCATTTTATAAATAAATAAGATCGTTCATTATAACAGAAATTGAGCGATTCCCTGGGGAGAATCATCTGCCACCTCCTAAGATTAGAGCTCTCAGAGCCCTGTGGCTTTATGACACTAAAGGAAAAGCCTCGAAGTCATTCAAGCTTTCCCTATTGCGGGCTCCTAACTCTTGGCCATGAGAACATGGGGACTACACAAACACAGGAACAACAGGAGGTCATCCTCGAGGCTGCCCACTCTGCACAGTGTATTGGCCCCTGGGGATGCATAATATATCATGCGAATTAGCCACAAGAACTTTGCACGTATTTACTGGATTTATCTCAGACAGGCCTCACTGCTTTTTGCCATATATGTCTTAAATTTTTAAATAGCTTTGTAACTTAAAAAGTCACGTAGCTTACTGATTTTTAAAATCAAGCAGTACTCAAGTTACCATCAATTGCCTAGGGAAATTAAAATACTCAGAGCCCCAGAGGCTTTCACACACAAAGGAGAAAACAAAGGAGTAATTTCAGATTTCACTATTAAACAGGCTTTGCAACACAGTGTCTTTGGTTTACTTAACCTCTGCTAACTTCCTATATTCAAATGTACATTATGGGTGTAGCTGGGCTCAGTGGCTCAGGCCTTGTAGCCCCAGCACTGAGGCAGAGACAGAAGGATCACAAGTTCAAAGCCCAGCCTTGGCAACTTGATGAAACCGTGTCTCAAAATCAATTTTTTAAAAAAATGGGCTGGGGATGTAGCTCAGTGTAAAATCCCTGGGCTCGATCTGCAGTATTAAATAAATAAATACATAAACAAAATTATGGATTTAAAAATAAGTAACTAAAATAGCTTTTAAAATGAAGAGCGATCTTGGGAGCCAGGAGCTTCAGACCTTACCCCAGGGACTCCCAGAGTGATATATATGTAATAAAATTACCAGCGCCCACATGAGATGTTCCAAGGTGGATTAGTTGTTTCATTTTTATTGCTGAGACAAAAAGTACATGACGTGCACAGTACAAAGGGAGAGGGATTTATTTTGGCTTATGTTCTCAGATTTAGCCCATAGTACGCTGGCTCTGAGATGAAATGGCAGAATTGCTTTCAATTGACTTTAAAATTGTCTAATTCTGGAGGCCATGTAGCGGAACTGTATATTATTAGTCTCCCGCTAGCTTTGCTGTAAATAACACATCTGGAGTGTAGGTCATGATGACAATGGTTGCCTAGGTTACTTTTCAGGGATTTGAAGGCTGCATTTATCAAAACCACTGATTCTTAGCTTCTGCCTGCGCAGGTGTCCAATGGGTGAGCTTTCAACATCAGGAGACTGAAAACTCCACCCTCTAATCAAGCTAATGCTGTCATTTTTCTGAACAAAAATCGCTTGCAGAATCATGAAGGCTGAACACGCACAAGCAAACCACAGATTATTCTGCTTCTAGTCATATTTTCCCATGCCTTTACTCATCCTACTTCTTTAGCTCATAAATATCCCAAAATCCTATTCTTGAGGGGCCAAATTTGAGACACTGGTCTTTCCTTCTCCACTCAGTCATCTTGTGAATATTTTATTTGCAAAACTTATCTCGGTGATGGGCATAATCTGTGGTAGGCAAAAGAGGCCTGGGTCAATGATAGTGGGAAGAAATGGGAAATCCTATATAGATATCTGATGATATCACTGCATTATAAGATAAAAATTTTTCTGGGACTGAGAAAAGAATAAAAATTCTTTATGTATTTTCCTTTTCTTTTCAAAAATGTGCTTTCTTGTCATTTATCTCCTAGGTGACTCTAAAGAAAATATAATGAGAAAATCTACAAAGAATGGATTTCTGAGAGTTCAAGGCCAGCCTGGGCTACATAAGGGGCTCGAGACCAGCCTGAACTACAGAACAAGAATCTGTCTCAAAAATAAAATTAAAAATAAATTAAAATGAAACACTGATCATATGGCTTTATTTAAGTCCTATTTCAAATTACATGAAAAGGTTAAACAATCAAGAAAAATAGAACATTAAATGGAGATTTATTAACATTAGGAAATATCATTAAGTATTTTAGCAATAATAATATTATTGACATTTGGATTTTTTGAGACAGTATCTCGCTCTGTAGACCAGGCTGGTTCTGAATTCATTATGTAGTCCAGGCTGGCCTAGAACCTCCTGCCTCAGCCTCCCAAGCACTGGGATTACAGGCATGAACCACCATGCCCACGTTATGTGGTGTTCAGGAATCAAATTTGAGGCCTTTGTGCTTGCTAGGCAAGCACTCTAACCGCTGTGTTACTTCTCCATTGAATTTTTAAAGTCCATATTGTTTAGGGGAATTAAATAAGGGTGTGTATGAATTCATAAGTGCTTAAGTTAATTGGTTAAAAGACAGTAACTCCAGTAACTCACTACTAAGTCTATTTTTATGTATATTTGAAAAGGCCTGCAATAAAAACTAAGAAATACATATCCTATCTACAGTATTTAAAAATCCGTGTCTTTATCAAGAGCTAAACTCATCAGACATAAATGCACCATTGGTCTAGTTTGCTGGACATGGCAAAAGCAATGATGAGATCAGAAAAGCAAGTGTAGTTAAATGCATATAATTAAATGTCTACCCACGGGGGATTCCAGCACTGTACAGTCCCACTCTTAAGTTCAGATTATTATGACTTGCTGTCAACGTACCATGTTTACTATCACCAGGAGCCATTTTTCCTTCTCATCCTTCCACCTGGGAATTCCCTCATCTGTCCAGCCCATGTATAGACCTCTACTCAAGACAGGTGGCCACGCACCCTCCTTTCTTTCACATACTCTCCCTCCACAGAACAGGTAAGGGTAAGAGTGAGGAATCTGGACAGAGAGCTGGAGTCGATTTCTGCCAAGAGGACTTCATAATAATGAACACTATTTAAGTAACTACAATATATAGTCAAGATTTATATTTGTTTCATCATTTAACCTGAAAATAACTTCAGTCTGTGGTCTCCAGTAATGTGTTTATTTACCAAAGACAAAACTGGTTTACACCTCTGACACTTGATTTCTTCTCCTCTAAGAGGTAATACTGGGCTAGGGGCTTAGCTCAGCGCTTAGACAGCTCACCTAGCAAATGCAAGGCCTTGGGTTCAATTCCAGCACCACATAAGCTGGGCATGCAGGGTGGTGCACACCTGTTATCCCAGTGTTTGGGAGGCTGATGCAGAAGGATTGCCATGAGTTCGAGGCCAGCCTGGGCTACAGAGTTCAGGACCAGCACGGTCTACAGAGTAAAATTCTGTCTCCATTAAAGGGGGATCTACAAATACTCCTTTATGAGGCTGTTCTGAGGATGTAGTGACATTATGTGTGTGCAGCAGCTGAACACTAAACATTCAGCTCAATCATGTTAAACCGGTGGAGAAAATCTCTCTCCCCCTACTAGGGCCTCAAGCTAAGCTCTTCCTCTGAGCCATACCTCAAGCCTCTAAAAGGGATACACAATAGTGCAGTGCAGATTGCTAAAACCACAAGCTCTTAGGAGATAGAACTGGAAGAGTCGGGATCCTTAGAGAGAGGGTTCAACTGACAGCCCAAGAGACTACAAATAATATTTTAAAAATCTAGCCTGACTAATATACCATTGACTGGGGTGGACATGAGCATACTTTGACATGAGGAGATCAAGAATAATACTATTATATTAAGTGATGATGGAGGAATGTTATCTTTTTCTTCTCGTTTTGTTGTTGGGGTTTTTTGTTTCCTTTTTTTTTTTTTTTCTTTTGATGCTGGAGACTGAATCCAGAGCTTTTGCACCAACTATATCCCCAGCCTTTTTTACATTTTTAAAAAAAATTTTGAGACTGGATTTCCATAAGTTGCTAATTTTCCCAGTCCGAGCTCAAATTTATGATCCTCCTGCCTCAGCCTCCCAGAGTTCTGGGACTGCAGGTAACCATGCCAGGTTAGGAACACTAACTTTTATTACTTGGCACTTATTTCAGGATCTCACTGCTGGTCTGGTGGTGCAGATCTGTAATCCCAGCACTCTGGGAAGCTGAGGCTGCAGGATCACAACTTGAAGCTCAGTCTGGGCAACATAGTAACTTAGTGAGACCCTGTCCCAAAATCAAAAAAAAATTTTTTTTTAAAAAGATCCTCTTCATTTCCAGCTAATGAAGGTCCACCTGTATGCCAATATGTACTTCTATGCTTCTTTCCCCTTCTCTATCATATCGAAAGGGCCCACACTTTGTTTCTTCCCATGTATACTTTTAAATGTCATGCACCCCTCCCTCCATGCATGCTCTATGTTAGAGTGTGTACTTAAATTCCTGCCTAACGAATCTTTCCTGAGTCTTTTACTGACTATTCCTGAAGATTCTGTTTCTGTGATGCAATTCAACGACCCTATTCTGCAGGTAGGGTGGGTTTAGGTCCCATGTCCATTTTGGGAACCTACCTGGTTCTTGTCCAGTGGCATATTTCTTAATGACTATGAAGAGATGACGATGCTTTGGGATCAAGGGGTTGAGGTCAGCCACAGCACCACGCTATTGGAGAAGGAGTGCAAGAATGACCTCCCTCCACCGCCACAGCTTGCCTGCTTTAAGGGGTGTCAGTATATGGAGAGGGGAAGAATGGTTATGCCAGCTTGAGATGCCTGGGTTACTCTTTCACAGATGAGCTTTGTGAGGAACATGGCATGGCCACCACAGTCTTCCTGGATCCTAGAGCCACCTGTTTCCAATGGCAGTCCTCGAAGATCTTAGTAAGTTACTTCTTAAGGTCAGCTCCCTCCCTCCCTCCAACTTGATTGATTTTGTTTCTTATGACAAATTTAAGCTTGAAAATGATCTCTGTACCTAAAAGAGTATGTGCTTTATATCTGCTAAATGACAACTCTAGACTTTTTAACTCTCCATAACTTTTTACCTGTAAGTCCCTAGAAATAAAATCTTTTGAGATGACTTCAGTAAAATCCAGCTCTGTGTATGATTTCTTTTGCCCTTCTGATCTACTATGAAAATGCAAAAAAAAGAAAAAAGTGTGCATGCTTTCCAAGGTTCAAAGCCTAAAAGTAGCTGTGCCCTGGGAACAAGGAAGCATGCTTCCTCTGGCTAAACCAACAGTAATACGATTGGCCAGAATGCCTTTTCCTGGGAAAATATTTCTAAATAACTAGGAGGGATACCTGGACTGCTTATGATAGAAATCGCAGTGGACCTAGGATAGGGGGCGATTAAGGGCCTGAAGTAAGGGAAGTTGGGGCAGGCTGCATATGTTACCTGAGTCCATGAAAGGCGGAGTAAAATGAACATGCCATCTGAGCAAGGGTAGGTTGAGGCAAACCTAGGATTGACTATGGGAAACTTAAAGAGGGGCTAAATCTATTCCGAGTTTAGGTTGACATTTGGTATATGTTCCCTAGGGACCAGACTAGCTCTGACCCCCTAGCAATGTCTAGGCAAATTGTGTGCACATTCTGAATTTGAGGAAAAAGTAAAGCAGGCTTGGCCTTGACCCTGAGTGCCATGAAGTGAAAGATTGCGGCTGGCCAGGAAATACCAGGAAACGCTAAGAATGTTGGCGGGTTTCTGGCCTGACCCCAGGAAAAGTTAGGATGAGCTGAGAATGCAGTTTGACCTGAAACTGGTCTCAAACTGGTTGAGACAGGCGTCCAGGTCTGGTGTTGACCTCCACTAGGACAGATGCCATGTCTGATCCAGACAGGATCCTCTCTTTTGTTCTTTTTGTTTTCATTTTTGATTTTGGTTTTTTTCCATTTGTCTGTTTTCAGAAATACACAAGGGAGATTTTAAAGACACTCAGACTGTTATGCTAGATTATGGATAACTCTATCATCAAAATGTCACATTTAGATTGTATTTTACAAAATTGGGACTTATTTAAATAAAACTAAAAAAAAGTATTTCTTTAAACATAAGTTAAAAGGTAAAAGAAAACATGGCCTCAATGTTGGTTTTGTAATAAAGAGGAAAACTAAAGATTCCATCTGGAAACCTGTAATCCTCTCTCCTTGTTCCTTCTGACTTTTTATTAGTTTAACTCTATGATGTTAAAGTACCTGAAGTATTAGAGAAAACTTCTGTTAAAATTTACATTTAAAAGGTGCTAATTAATATCTCCTGGGAAAGTCCAGGGAAACTAGGAATGCAGTGATCTCAATGAAAAGTTGGTGCAGGCCTTCAGACCTGACCTCGGGAACCATTAGGAGGGACAGGATACCTGATCTTCAAGAGAGGCATCTCTTTTGAAAGTACACAGGGATGTCTTACATGCATACATCTTAAAAGAGTATGGGTAACTAAATGTTTATTCCCAGAAATGTCACCTGTAGGCTATATTTCATGAAAAGAGGATTGCTTTAAAACAGGATCTTTTAAAAAGTTGATATATTTTCGCTACATTTGTCTAGATGGAGCTTTTTTTTAAGCTTCCTTAAAACCCACCCATTGTGGCTGAGCTCAACCTTACATAGAAAGGTGAATGTTCACTGTATTATCTCAAGTGTTTGTTTCCATGACTCAGGACCAATCTCTAATAAATAGGTTTATTTAAGTTGATTGGTAACATAATAAATAAATAAATGTGTCTTCAAAATTACTAACATATTTTTGCATGGGTTAGTAGCCAATTGGGGTTATACTTAGCTTTGTTAAAATTTAAAGTATAATGCCACTATTTTTTAAATTTCAAGTACAAAAATATATGACAGCTTAAAATATTAACCATGATAGGCTATTATCCTGGTTCTCATAAGTAATCTAAAATAAGTAAATGTACATGGGATTAATTCTTATAAATATTCATCACAACCTCTGAGTCAATTTTTAAATAAATTCAAGTATTCTGAAGTTTTTTAAAATTGGGTCTATTGAATCTATTTCATAAAATTCAGATATATTAAGGCTTAAAATTATTTTCTTAAATGTATTCAATGCTAAAAATAATGTATAGTTAAGTTTGCTGTAGTTAAAACGTTATGTAGTTTCTAAAATTTAAAGTATATTACATTTATCGCAAAACCAAAGTCTCGCCACCATCTCTTTAAATAAGGTTTTATTAAGGTGCTTAGCTCTTGGTAGAAAATTAACAAAAAAATGGACTAAATTATCAAGGTAATCAAGGCAATTTCTTCTATTTTCTGCTGTTAGCTTTCGATTACTTTTTTTTAGACTGAGTTTTAGCTAGGCCTGGTAGCACAAGTTCGTAATCCTGGCACTTTAGAAGGTAGAGGCAGGAGGAACACAAGTTTGAGCCTAGCATGGCCAACTGGCAAGATCCCATCTTTAATCAAAACCAAAAAATGAGCTGGAGCTGGAGCTCAGTATAAAGGCCCAGATCTCAAGCCCCAGTACCACATTAAAAAACCACTGAATTTTAAGAGAGTTAAAATTTACTTAAATATTGGCTTAATGCAAAATCTTTTCAATAATGTGTATAGCTATTTAGGTGGATAGCTATTACCTTAAATAATACCATACCATATATATATATGAAACTTAAACAGTATGTATACATCTGAGGATGAAATATGTTTGAGTCTGAATTCTGTGTAATGTTAAGTTCATAGAGCTAAATTCACAAAGTTAAAGTCAGGTCAGTTTACTATATGCAAGATAACCAAAAGTGCTCTCTTTTATACAATATATATCATATCTAAACTTTAAACATGTATAATAATCAAAGTTTTCAACATCTTTGTTCTCTGCATTTACCAAACAATTCACCAATTGACTCTTGCCATTTAAAACTTGATCTACATCTATGGGCTCTAACTAAAAAAGCTGGTATACAAATGAGATATACTTATACATTGGACAATAAGTCTATTTGTGATCAGTAGCACTGTTTCCTAAGCTTTTATGAGTTCTAAAGCTTTTCTTTCATTTTTATGTCAGTGCTATTAAGCTTCTTAGGTCTTGTAAGCGTAACTACATTAGTAAGCCATAAATTCTAAATTTTGGCTTAAGCACAATGACTAAAAATCAGGCCCAGTCGCACAGGACTGCAACCAAGCACTCTGGGAGGCTGAAGTGGGTGGATCACAAGTTAATGCTCAGCTTGGACACAGGAGAAACTATCTTCATACTTGTCAAAACCATAAGGAAGAGTTTGTTCAAGACTGTTTCAAGAAAGAAAAAACATTCAACTCAACTTCTTATTCAGCAAAGAAAGCTGGGCCTGTAGAGCCAACAAAGTGAGGATTTCAGTGAATGGAAAATTACTGTGAAGAGGTGTCAAAGATTGGGAGACTCTTGCTAAGGAGACCTAACAAGATATTTGTTAAAGGTGAGCCAAAGACTTAGACATCAAGATGAGAGATAAGAAATTTGATCAGATATAAAGAGTGGGACTATTGCTAGAACGACGGCAAGATACTTGCTGATGGTACATCAAGGACAGGAGACAAGTTGAACAGGGAAAATTACGATTAAAGTTTGGTCAAGGAAAGTGCTTGTCTTAGTCCTTTTGTGCCATAATAACAAAATATTTTGGACTGGGTAATTCATAAAGAACAGAAATTTATTTCTTATGGTTCTGAAGGCAGAGAAATCCGAGGTCAATGCAGCAACAAGTGTCCGCTGATGGCTGCTTTCTGCTGCCCAGATGACTCCTTATTGTTGCACACCACAGGAGAGGAACACTGTGACTTCACATAGAAGGGACAAAAGGCAAAAAGATCACTCCCTTCAACCTCTAGCCCTTCTCTTTTTTCTAATCCACTCATAAAGGAACCAATCACACTCATGATGACAGAGAACTCATGACTTAGTCATCTTTCGGTGATCCCACCTGTGAATACTGTTGCAGTGAGAATTGAGTTTCAACATGAGTTTTAGAGGGGACACCATTAAGCAAACCATAGCAGTGCCTTTGCTAAAGAACAGTGGCCTAGAGAGAAGACAACAGAGGTAAGAGGTCTAAGGGCCTTGAGAAGGATGGAATACTGGGAGTGTGGATGAGCTACTCTATTTGATTGGCCACCTCTACAGTATGAACCTGTCTTTGGTGATGACTGAGCTAAACTCAGTGTATTCTTAGAACATATCCCTTCTTACATTCCTTAGTTTGAGGCGCTTTGCAGTCAGAACCAAGGAGTCTGGGAGAAAAGGAACACAAAAAAACCAGAGGCTTGGCCTAAAGAAGACTGATAGACATTTAGGAAGTTTTCCATTATCGAACAATCAAGATCTTCAATGTTGCTGAAGTCAGAAATCTGCTTTTGTAGCATGGCTCTCTGTCTTCCCAAAAACCCCTATCCCTGAAGCTGACTTATACGCTTATACTCAGGAAGATCCTGGGACTGGGGAGATTTGAAAGACTCCAAAGAATGAAATTCATTTGAGGGTGAACTGGAAAGTCTGTTTGAAGACTCATGATTCTTATACTTCAAGGGAACTGAAGAGGGTGTTGGTTGTCACACATGACTGGAACAACTTTACAGAATGGACCCAGAGGAAGTCTACTTGCAATACAGGCTAGAAAGCCTCTAGGAAAGGACTCAATCTGTGCCCATAGTGTGAGCCAGGCCACATATAGAGAACTGGTGAGGAGACCTGACACAAGACTGTTTTCAGGTAATATGCGTGGTGAGGGATCTATTGCAAGAAATTCAACTTGAAGGACAACAGAGCCAGGAACAAGGAGCTCAGCTCAGAAGCAAAGCCTTCTCATTAGGAAAAATAGCTCTTCCAACAGCATCACTGGAATTAGTGTTCCTATTTGTTTCCATCCCAACACTTCATAGCTTAACATAGGTAAATGATTCAGAAAATAAGCATTACTGAGTCACGGTGTTTTTCAGATGTTGTCTCTCCACACCAATCTCTTCTCTCAAAAGCCCAAATCTCTCTTGGAGCACATGTGTGCACTGTGCATCTGACTGTGCTGACCACTGCTGGCGGAGGGGAATACATACACACGCTTCAGACATAACCTCTCACCTCCTCGGTGGAGCTCTACACCCCCACACACAACCTAGTGACCTGATGGCCACATCTGATTTGCACTCACAAGGACTGAATTGCAGTGAGGAAAAAGGTTGTGAAAGAGATCTTGTGTCATTCTCATCCTGTTATCAGGCACAACAAGGGCAGTTTCATTCCATCAGTATCTACCTGTTTTGCAACCACCCTAGAGACACATCTTAGAGCAAACTTCTTTTTGCTAGGATTTCTCCTAATGGAAAAAGAGTTTAATTTTGAAAAAAGGAAAGTTCTGGGTTGCTCTAAAGTTGATTATAAGGGTCTGAAGATAGAAGGGAGGCTGATAGGAGTTAATAACATCACTATGAGTGAAATTTTTAAAATACTATTTATGTTGAAATCTTGACTTAAACCCCATCATAGCTGACCATCAAAGCTATCACACCTTGAAACTTCCCAGAAGCAACAAAAAATTCTCCTTGTGTCCTGCTATCCCAATGTTTCCTCCTTTAATTATAATCAGTGTAGCTCCATTGTAAATCATGGTTGCTTTCCCCCGATTTTTCTTTCTTCCCCATTTTTAGCAGTATGTATGCATAATATGCAATAGTTATATTGAACTTGGAAATTGTGTGAACATATATATCGCATCAACTTTATATTCCCTCTCTCTGCCCTTTTAATGCCGTCCCACCTCCTCCCTTATCCCCTTTAACTCCCAATATCTCACCCAATTGACTCTATTATTTATTTACACTCTGGGTTTCTCATATGAGAGAAACCATGCAAATACCTAACTTCTGAGTCTGACTCGCTTCACGTTGTATCCTCTTATCTACAAATGACTCAAATCTGTCTGTCTCTATGGCAGAGTAGCAGCTCACTGGATATATATACCATATTTTTTGAGTTCATTGGTCTGTTGATGGATACTTTGGCATCTTCCATGATTTAGATACTATTAGTTGTGCTGCTATAAACATAGGCCTACATCTATCTCTGTTAAATGGTGCTTTTACATCTTTTGGAAAGATACCCAGAAGAGGCATCACTGGGTCAAGTGGAATATCTATTTTCAATTTTTTGAGGAACCTCCATACTGCTTTCCATAGTGGTTCCACCAGTTTATAGTCCCAGAAGCAACGTAAAAGGGTTCCTCTTTCCCCACAACCTAGCCAACATCTATTCCTTTTTGAGTTCTTAACAGAAGCCATTCTCACTAGGGTAAGATGGTATCTCAGTGTTGTTTTGATTTACGCTTCTCTAATGGCTAAGGTTGTTGAACTTTTTTATGTATTTGCTAACAACTCATACTTGTCTTCTGAGAACTGTCAATTCATTTTGATTGCCCATTTTTAAATTGGATCTTAGATTTTGAGAGATCTATTTTTCTTTAGTTCTTTGTATATTCTAGTTATTAGCCCCTATCTAAATATAGGTGGTAAATTTTTTTTCTCTTCATTCTGATTGTTTCCTTTGTTGTGCAAAAGCTTTTTAATTTGATATAACCCTATTTGTTACTTCTTTTACATCAGGCATCCTATTGAGAAAGTCTTTGCCCACCCTGAGAGATTTACCTAGTTTGTCCTCCAGGAGGTTCAATGTTTCCATTTCAGTGTCTAGGTCTTTGATCCACTTTGATTTGATTTTAGTAGATGGAAAATGGTGTGTGTCTAGATTCATTCTTCTGCAAGTGGATAACCAGTTCTCCCAGAACCATTTATTGAAGAGGCTATCCTTTCTTCAGTGTATGTATTTGGCCTCTTTGTCAAAGACTAGATGACTGAGGTTACTTGGGGTTGTCCCTGAATCCTCAGTTCTGTGCCATTGGTCAACCTGTATGTTTTTGTGCCAGTACCATATGGTTTTTTATCACTATTGCTTTGTAATATAACTTGATATCTGGAATCATGATGCCACCTGCTTTTGTCTTGTTGCTCAGGATAGCTTTGGCTATTCTTGGTCCCTGTTGTGGTTTGGATCTGGAGTGTCCTCCAAAAGTCTCATGTTCCTGTGGAGACTGTGTACTGTTAGAAGGTAGGGCCTGGCTGGAAGGGGCAGATGCTTGGGGCTTGATGTGGAGAGGTGTGTGCTGTTTCTGCTTTCCTCCCAGACGTGGCTCTGTTCTGCCATGCTGCTGTGAGGATTCTGTCTCCAGAGCACTGCCTGCAGCACTGGCTCTAGCTGTGGCCCCACCATGTGATTCCACCATTTTCCAGGCACCCACCTGTGAATGGACTGAGATCTTCTGAAACTGTGAGCTACAATAAAGCTTTCCTCCCTAATTTTCATTTTAAGGTTCATCACTTGGTTAGATTTATTCTTACATATTTAATTTTTAAAGAGCTATTGAGAGTGGGATTTTCTTCTCAGCTCTTTCTCAGTGAGTTCATTGTTAGAGTAGAGGAATGCTATTTTAATTTTTATTAATTTCATATCCTACAACTTGGCTAAATTTGTTAATTAGTTCTGAGAGTCTTCTGGTGAAGTTTTGGAGGACTTCTGTGTAAAGAATCATGTCATCTGCTTTGAGATTAACTAAGCAGCATAACTAGCACAGAAAGGTCAAAAAAATTAGCACGAAGAAATAGGAGATACATATGGTGGAGTTTGACTGCAATTTCTATGTAGTAGAAACGAGCCATTTCATAAAGTCTAGGGTAGAAAAAATTCATAAGCAAGGCATTGCAAATACTCAAAATACAGGACATTCATCAGTGCCAGACCTATCCGTAATTCTACAATCTTTGTAAAGTCAAGATGCCTCTCCTGTCTTCACCTCTGTAACAGAATAGCAACATCAAGCTGCCTAAAACTGATCACCCAGGGATGCTGAGGAAACCAGTGAAAAAGTCCTCTGGATTTTTATTTGTTAGAAAATTGGCTATGTGAGCCCAAGAAGAGGTTGAAGGGTCATATGCAAGTGTAACTTTTCCTGCTAGTTGTAGTAGTAATTATAAGAAGAGTTATTCAGTATCAGAGAGAGCAGGACCAGATGTCACTCCAGATTCAAAGTCCATAGGTTCACAACCCTATAGGGAAATAAGAGCGCCATCCTAAATTAAGTGGCTTCTCTGTGGCAGGCCAAAAGCTTTACCCACATTATCTGAGGGTTGTTTTGTTTTGTTTTGTTTGTTTTTTGTTTTTTGTATTTTACAGTGCCGAGGAACGGATTCAGAGTCTTTGCACTGAACTACATCTCTAGCCCTTTTTTAATTTTTGATTTTGAGACAGGGTGTCACTAAGTTACCCGGGCTGGGATCGGATTTGCAATCCTCCCGCCTCACCTTCCCAGAGCATTAGGACTACAGGCATGCACCACCACAGCCACCTTCATTTAATTTTTAAGACAGCCTGGCAGGCAGAAATTATTGTACCTGCCCTCTGGATGAGAAAACTGAGGATCGTAGAAGTCACTTTCTCAGGGGTGAACAACTAATAAGTAGCATAGCAGGAACTCAGAAGACAAGTCTGTCTGACTCTAGGCCTGGTGGTGCAGCATTCCTGGTGGTGCAGAATTCCAGCATTCCGGGAGGCTGAAGCAAGAGGATCACAAGTTCAAGCCTAGGCTGGGGAACTTAGCAGGTTAGCAAGCTCCTGTCTCAGAATTAAAAATAAAAGTGGACTAGGACAAGCTCAGTGTAAAGGTCCTGGGCCTCACCTCCAGTGAGAAAAAGAAAAGCAAAATATAAGAGAAGTAAGAGCCCAAAGATGCATATCTAATCCAAGTGCAAGAGGAAACAGAATAAATGTTCATTTCCAGGAACCATCCTTCAGCCACAGACTTCTTGACAACAGTCTAGACGGTTGAGACAGAAGAACTGCAAGTTCAAGCCTAGCGTGAGAAATTTAGCATCTTAGCAAGACATTGTTGCAAAACAACAAAAGGGGCTATGGATATAGGTCAGCATGAAGGCCTTGAGTTCAATCCTTTGTCACACACACACACACACACACATACACACACACACACACACACACACACACACACACACACACACAAAATATTTTGTGTTGAGGTTGTATCTCACCAGAAAAAGCCTAGCATATACAAGATCCTGGGCTCCATCCCCACGCTAGATATAAGACAGAAAAACATATAGAACATTTCCATCACCTCTGAAGTTTCCTTCATGACCTTTCCCAATTAACGATCTTCCCCAGTTAACTATTGATCTGACTATGATATTTATATGTTAATTTGCATTTTCTAGAATATTACACAAATGGACTTATAAGACATGTACTTTTTTTAGCTTATCTTCTTTCAGGGCTGGAGAAATGGCACAGCGGTTAAAGAGCTTACCTTGCAAGTACAAGGCCCTGAGTTCAATTCCCCAGCACCACATAAAGCTGGGTGTGGTAGCACACACTTGTAATCCTAGCACTCAGGAGGCTAATGCAGGAGAACTGTGGTGAGTCCAAGGCCAGCCTAGGCTACATACTGAATTCAGGACCAGCCTGAACTACACAGCAAGACCCTGTCTCAAAGTAATTATCTTCTTTCAGTATAATTATTTCTATTTGTCTATGTTGGTCCACGTATCAAAACTATTTCTTTTTATTGTTAAGCAGTATTCCTTTACATGGATATGCTACATAGTTTGTCATCCACACACTAGTGTATGCATTTGGGTTGTTAAGAACATTTGTGTACAAGTCTTTGTATATATGTCATAAGCTTTCAGTTCTCTTGAACGCATACCTAGTGATGGAGATTTGGAGTCGCAGACCCAACATATATTTGATTATAGTAGATTTCAAAGAATTGAACGCTAGCCCTCTGCCCCATGCCTAGCCCGGCTTTTAGACACATTAATTATCCATCACAAAATGGAAGTTATTGAAAATTGGAAAATATGACAAAATAGGAATGTGAAGTAAAGTTCCCAGAAAGCAGCTGCACTTACGTCAAGCTGCCCACAAATCAACTAATTATATTCTCAGTGATGTGTGGAAAGGTTGCAATGCTGACAATTTCAGAGCCAAATTATCGGGAGCTATCTCACCCCCTTTACTGGCCACATTGCTCATCCCCCACCCCACTCCTTACATCTGACTGGCAACCCTGGGATAAATCTTTTCTGTAAATCTGCATAAATCAGACCCCCTTGCTTCCTACCATCCTGAAAGCTAAGAATGTGCTCAGATAACACACAAGGCCTATATGAAGGGTCTCCCTGTTTTTCTATCCTCTACACACCAGATGCTCTCACCGATGTACTTAAAGGACGCCTCGATTTACAACCTTCCTTTGTTCTATAGCTATTAAACTCTGTGAAACAGCTAAACCATGGGAACATACTTTGGGGCCACCTGAATCTACGTCTCCCTGGGCTGTAGTCACTCAAGTTTGGCTCTAAAATAAACTAACTCTTATTCTCGTTGAAACGAGAGCTGTGTTTTCATGTCAACATGAGGGAAATTAAAACTGCTATAACTGAGGCATCAAATAAGCTCTGCTATCTGGGATTTAGTTTTGACTATTGGCTGACTTAAAATGCAGAATCACAGCCAGAGATTTTCTGGGAAATTAACTGAACAGACTGTCAAGCACAAAATCAATTTACAAATCCATAGAGAAGCACTCTACGAAAGAGTCAGAGCCTCTGAAACTCAATTTGGAAAGAGCCTTTAGTCAGTACAGAAATGCAAGTAATTGCCAGCCTACTTGAGCTTTCTTACTACACATCACAGGGGCAAAGAAACACACAAGAGTTTATTCCTGCTATGGCCATTTGAGCTTTGTGCCAAATAAGAGAAAAATGCATAGTTCACATCACAATGTGCACTGCATCCACAAAATGAAATAGAATGAAATCATTAAAAACGATCTACATTTAACAATGTAAAACAAGAACTGGAGGAATGGCACAGTGGTTTAAAGTGCTCATCTTGCAAGTACAAGGCCCTGAGTTCGATTCCCTAGCACCACATAAAGCTGGGCATAGTACACATGCCTGTAATCTCAGCACTCAGGAGGCTGAGGCAGGCAGATTGTCCTGAGTCCAAGGCCAGCCTGGGTCACACTAGTAAGTTCAGGACCGACCTCTTTAGAGCAAGATCCTGTCTCAAAAAAAAAAAAAGAAAGAAAAGAAAAAGAAAGAAAGATAAAGAAAAAAACAATGTAAAGCATGATCAGGATTGAATTTTAGGACACACTTTAGTGCAATTATTGAGATCATGAGCTTTGGAACCAGACAATCAGAATGTGATACCTGGCTGCAAGCATAACTCATTGATGTTAAACAAATGCCAAAATTTTGCAGTCTTCCGTATCATCTTCTGTGAAAAGAAGATGATAATAATAATCTCTACCTCATGGGGCTGCTTTGAGGATTAAATAAAACAATAGAAGACTTAGGGACTGGAGGAAGAGCACAGCGGCCAGAGTATCTGCCTAGAAGTGCAAGGCCTTGAACTTGATTCCCTATCACCACATAAACTGGGCGTGAAGGCACACGTGTGTAATCCCAGCACTCCAGAGGCTCAGACAAAAGAACTGCTGTGAGTCCAAGGCCAGCCTGGGCTACACAGTGAGATCAGGACCAGTTTGCACGGCACAGCGAGACCCTGTCTCAAAGAAAAAAAATGGAAGACTTAGAAAAGCACTTAGGAAAAATAAATTTACCATCATCTCGCTGAAACAGGCCATCAATATCTCAGCAGTCTTCTATCTCTAAACTCACAGTCAGTTTCACCCTTACAACCCATTGAATTTTCTCAATTTTCGTCAACCTTCCAACCTCTCCTCCTTATTCTCTCTAATATGCAAAAGACTACTGTCCCATTTACAGAAAAAGGAACGGGAGAGGGGTTCAGAAGAGAGACCTTCTTTATCTTTCTAACACAAAACACAAACCTGCCATGGCTACACACACTTGTCAGCAATCCTTCAGTTAAGACAGAGAAGCTCTTGCCTCTTCCTCCAGCATGAGCTTGGGGTCTCAGATCCTATTAAAAGAAAGGCCTCTCCAGACCTCTGATCTCCTTCCTTCTAGCGCCCTGACTTTCCCGTGCCTTTCGCAGACAACTGTTTCACATTGTTGCCTATGATATTAACAACGTGGCATTTCAAACTTGAAATCAGATTTCCTTCTCTTAGGAATGGAAGCCTTTACTCTCCATCCAGGGACTGCTCAGAATGAAGGGGTACCCCATCCTCACCCTTCAGGCTTCCCTAGCTGGCCTCCGGATGCTTTCCTCAGCAGGGTATGTAAACGTGGATGTCAAGAGGGGGAAGTGACAAAGAGAAAGTGGTTGAGGCCTAGAATCCCGGAAGCTGAGGGAGGACCACAAGTTCGATCCAGACTGGGCAACTTTGTGACTTGGGAAGCGCCTGTCTCAAAATAAAAAATAAAAAATGGGTCTGGGACTGTATATTCATGTGAAGGCCCTGGGTTGAATCTCCAGTAACACACACACACACACACACACACACACACACACACACACACACGAACATACACACATATGTGCACATGCACAGAAAAAGAAAAAAGTTGTCTTCCAGGCACAAAGATATGTAGATACTGGTAATTAGACAGCTCTCAAAGGGTTCTGTCAGTCCCAACCACAACCAGTAACAAGCTGAATTTTCCTTGTAAGATTTTCTCAGTAGATTATTTTATAAACTCTGATCAAAAGCCTTCTGTGATTCCCTTTCTCTCTGGCCTATTTTATAAGGGGTTCTTACACATCAAGACTACTTGAAGATATAGGAGGTTTTTAGAGAAATATTCTCTGGCATCTTCCTCAAAGCTGGCTTTGTATAAACTCGGTTTCTATTTACCATAATAAAGGGCCTCCTTTGATTTGGCCAGGTGGCAGGGAAAAGGACCTTGGAGATGGCCTTTGAGCCGCCGGGAACACCTGTACTTTTTCTTTCCATTTCCTTGCCTGCACCTCTCTGCTACACACCCTCCAGTCCGCTCCACTATACACTGGTACCCGTCACTCCATGGAGCTAGATCTGGCTGTCATTGGTGATCTCCATTTTCTCAAATGCAACACGTGTTCACCATTCCACATCTTATTCAAACACTCAGCACCAAGGGATACTTGACAGTTCACACCCTACTTCTTGAACAGCTTCTTTCTCTGCCTTTGGCGAATGAAGTTCCTTCCAACTTTCTTTTAAACTTCCCTGGCTGCCCCATCCCCACCTCTGCTCAGGCTGATTCTCTTCAATCCCACATAAAACACTGGAGGCTCTTTCCTATCCTCACCTGTGTTTTCTCACTGATACTCTCTGACCTTGACACTGCACATGGCCTCACTTGCCACCTGACTACGTGTGGCTCACAACTCTTGTTTTGGGAGATGGCATACTGAGCCAGTGCAGGCTGCTAAAAAGAATTTACCTTGGAGACAAGGAAAAGAATAAGAGTTTATTTAGGTCAGAATACACTGTTGAGGTGAGTTCCAAGGGAGGAGCCCCATGTCAGGCCGACAGGTTGGGGTCTTTAATAAGGATCTAGGGATGTGCAAGAGGTGTCAGAGGAAAAGGAGATATCCAAAGGATGTCCTGTAGCATTGTGTCACTCTTTCGATCTTCCCAAGACACCACATTGTACCTAAAATTCCATGTCTAAATTTGCAACCTGAATTGTGCCTAATGATTTATGTCTAAAATTGCGATCTGACCAGAGCATTGTTGACATCTATTTTCCACCTCGCAAGGGCCCACACTCTATTTAAGTGTGCACTTTCAAATTTCTTGTGCCTTTTATTTCCATCTAACAAGGGCCCATCATCTCCATTTGAGTGTATACTTTTAAATTCCTTGCATCTCTCATTCTTGAGGGCCCACACTCTATATCTTTGAGTGTGTACATTAAATTCCTGCCTACTAAATCTTTCCTGAGCCTCTTGGTGACTAGTACTGAAAACGTTTTCTCTGTGATGCAAGTCAGCAAACCTATCTTGGAGGAAAAGTGAACTTGGGTCCCCATATCCATTCTGGGGAGTATCTGCATCCTATTCTATGACACATTTCTTGGAAACCATTAAGGTACATTAATGAGATCTCAAAACTATGGCTTTGGCCTAAGAGGACAGCCAACACTTGGGCCCTTGCCCTTAACAGTCAGCTAGGACCCAGATATGTGAGACCCTTCTGAAGAGGGCCTTGCAAATATTAGCAAACACAGAATACAAAGTAGCATACTAGAAGACTCTTCCCCTACTTCACAGTGCAGAGCAGACACAGCTGGAGGTGATCCTTCCTTCCATCTTCCCTCTTGAAATATGAATCCTACTAGCATGCTCAAGAATGTATCTGCCCATACTAATACGTAGAAGTCTTTAAAAAATAAAGAGGCAGTCTATGGCCATACCACCCTGAACACACCCAATCTTGTCTAAAACTGAAGAGCCGATCCCTTTTGTACTGCAAAGTGTAAAATCAAGAAAGTGAGCACCTTACCTGCAGGAAATAAATTCTGTTCTTACTAGAAAACGAGCTCATTTTGTTCAGTTACTATTTGGCTTTTCCCAGGTGGGAACTTAATTTAACCAAAGTCTTCCATGGTGACGGGCCTGGGGAAAATTGGAAACCAATCTGGACATTTGCTTGGAGGTTTTCTCATACTGGTGTCTGATACTGGACCCTGAAGTTCACAAACCACAGAGTAGAGGACAAGTAAATCAGGGACACGTGCACAGAGTTCAGCCACAAGTGTGAGAGTGTGTCTCAGTCCCGAAGAGTGAGAGATTGAAAAACATCTTCATGGGGCTGCACCTAAGGTTGAGGAAATAAACTCCCCCATTGGTTCTAGGGAAACTGAGCAAGGTCTTAGTTCTCATTAAAGGCTAATTAGAGACATCTAATGTTTTAACTGCCAGCATGTTAAAGCTGGTAAATTTAGAATAAATCCACCTTACAAATCTGTTTTCAAGCAAAGGAACTCCAAAGAGGGAGGTATATATATGATTTGTGTTTATGTGGTTTATTTATACAACAGATCTCTGTAATAATTCACCTATGATAAAATATGCTATGCTGCTTGCTAAGGAAAATTCTAGCTAGTTTAGTTAAACTAGGAAAAGAACTACCGGTGGCTGGGGGCATGGCTCAGTGGTTAAAGCAGTTGCTAGCATGCACAAGGTCCTGGGTTCAATTCCCTAGCACCATATAAAAATTAGCCAGGTGTGGTGGTATATGACCATATTCCCAGAACTTGTGAGCTGAGGCAGGAGGACTGCCATGAGTTAGAAGCCAACCTGGGCTACAGAGTGAGCTCCGGACCAGCCCGAACTATAGAGCAAGACCCTGTGTTAAAACAAAAAAATTATCCACTGGTCTGTTGATGTGTATTTTGGTGACTTCCATATTTTAGCTATTGTTAGTTGTGCTGCTATGAATATGGGTATAAATATATCTCTGTTATATGTTGTTTTGGCCTCTTTTGGATATATTCCCAGGAGGGGTGTCGCTGGATCCAAGGGGATATTTATTTCTAGTCTTTTGAGAGATCGCCATACTGCTTTCCAAAGTGTTTGACAATGGAATACTATACATCTATAAAGTCCAACAGCATGGAGGCTTTTGCAGGTAAATGGAAGCAACTTGAGAACATCCTCCTTAGTGAAGTGAGTCAGAAGCAGAAGGTGAAACATCGAATGGTCTCTCTGATATGAGAGACCCAGATCACAACTCTTATGGAACTTAAAACGAAAAACAAAGTGAAACAGTGGGGTAGGGTGGGGGAGAAGGGAGGGAGGAGTGGGTAAGGGGAGGGACAAAAGGAGAGTGGGAAAGTCCTTGTCACCTTGACAAGATATGTATGTGCACAAAATGCTAAACTTCATTGTAAACCTTAAATTTTGCACTTATACGTATCAATAAAATGTGGGGAAATGTTTTAAAAACTATTGCAATTTAACTTGTCCAATACATATAAATGTACACTCAGATTTAATGCAATTGTCTTAGGTACCTCATTTGTTTGCTGCCTGATAATTTGTGTTTATAATATCTGGCCTTGGGCAAGGGGGGCTGTTAGACAAGGCCCCTTCATAGCTAAAGAGAAAAAGACAGGACAGCAGCTACAGGGAACTGAATTGGTTTCAGTAGAGCAATGCTCCAATTTTCCCCAGGGCCCCAACACTCATGATTAGGAAAAATATCCTGATTGGTTGATAATGCTTTTTTCAAAATCCTATGATTTAAGTTAATATTTCTAAACCATTTCTTTTAAATTGTTTGGGAACAGATCTTAAGCTGCAATCATGGAACAAATTTATTCTTCCTTTTTCACCACTAGTACTAAGATGACTTATGGTCAAATGCTCAGCCAGCCCCAATCTTAATATAAAACATGTGTAAGCTGAAGTTGAGCACAAAGAAAAACAGGAGTAATGAAAATGTTTAAAATTCTAATGAAAAGATATAAATATAAGGATGTCGGGATTTGTGATAAAGAGAGATAAATAAAAAAGTATATTTCAGATTAAAAGAGGGCAAATAGAAGGTAATTGAAAATAAGCAAAATGTTTGAGTAAAATTTGATTAAAAGGTATTTATTGTGGTTAGGATCTGGAGTGTCCCCCAAAAGTCTCTTGTATTTTAATGTTATGGATTGTCTACGGAACCATGTGCTGCTGGTGGATTGGGGTCTATTCTGGAGGGGTGGATTACAGTTAAGTTAGGATTAAAGGCATTTAAATGAGGATTAAATGCGTGTAAGTTAGGATTAAAATCATGTAAGTTAGGATTAAAGGTGTGTAGTGGCCACACCTTCCACACCTGGATGCAGGAGGGGCTGATCACTGGGCAGAGACCTGGAAGGATATATAAGCTGCATCCTGCCTTCCTTGGAGGACTAGGACAAGTCTCAACTAGTCTCAATTTGCCTTCCTGTTTGTGATGTTGTGAGAAACTGCCTTCATCTCTGCCTCTTCCATGTACTTTGATTGCTGCTGGCCACCCCTGAATGGACTGTGACCTTCTGAAACCATGAGCCAAAATAAACCTTTCCTTCCCTAAATTTGTAGATGTCAGTTATTGAGTCAATAGCAACAAAAAAGAAACTAAGACAGTATTAAAGGGAAGCATATAAAATATGCAAGTTCTGTACATACTGGATGGCCAATAAATGCTATCTTTTATACAGAATATGTTTTAAATGATTAAAAAAGTGGGCTTAAAATAGCCATAAACTTGCAAATAAAAATTAAAGAGGTCTTTAAATTGCTAGGATATTAATTAACACGATAATCTTTATCTCTGTTAAGACTTAAATAGACTAAAATATTAACTATGCCAGTTTGATATTTTGGCTCTCAAAAATAATCCAAATAAATGAGAAGTAAATTAAAAATGAAATTAATGCTTATAAATATCGCCATGATAGATGGTATACAAAGGGCTGATGGCACAGAAGAAACACATAATAAAAGGATAAGAGTTTATTCAGATAAGAATACCCTGTCTGGAAAGACAAGGGGCAAGTCTCAAGGGAAAAGAAAACCTTGTAAGCAGAATAAAAGGCAGAATTCTTTATAAGGAGTGTTAATATTAAAATGTTAGTGCTGACCTGGAAGTTACCATAATGGTCTTTTATAATCTGTGCTCTAACTGCCTCAAGGTCCAGCCTGACTGGAAAACAAGCCAATTCCCCAAGGTCTAACCTGGCTAGGAAGCAAGCCAATAGTTCCATCTTGACAAAAAGTAACAGGCCATGTCTCAAGGCACCAACCCATGGGAATAAAAAAAAAGTAAAACGTAAGTAACTCTAATAAAGTCTAACACAACCATTCTCTTATCCCCAACTCTCCAGTCTTAAATGTTGTTCTCCTTTGGGTGGACTGAAATCTCACTTCAGACCCCCAACATTCGGTCACCCTAATAGATTTTCATCTTCTGCTTTAATTGGTCATTTTTCCATCTTGAATCTACCTGGCAAGCTCTGCTGACCTGCACTGTACATCATCACAACAAAATAAAACAGCAAAAAGAAAAATGTTCTTGAAATTTATTTCCAGATTGTCTCATTTTTCATGATCTTTTGGGAATGCCTGTGATTAAGAATGTGTATTAGGGGTCCAACAGAGTCACTGAGTGAGTGCTAACTGGTCAGGATTACATCCGAAGAGTGTGACCCTAAGGATCTCGGACCTTTGATGAGCGATGTTATATAATAATGCCTAAGTCGTTCATTACTAAGTTTAAGGCTATAAGGCTTCTAGACTTTCAAATTTGGGGGTATTAAATATGTTTTAAAAGGTATAATATACATACATGTTCAAATTTGCTTCCTTTAATGTATTCAATACTAAAATAGTATGAGTAATTAGGTTGGCTACATGGTTAAGAGATTATACACTCCTCCTGGGAATATATCCAAAAGAGACCAAAACAACATATAACAGAGATATATGCATACCCATGTTCATAGCAGCACAACTAACAATAGCTAAAATATGGAAGTCATCAAAATATCCATCAACAGACGAGTGGATACACAGACTGTGGTATTTATACACAATGGAATACTACGCATCTATAAAGTCCAACAGTGTGGAGGCTTTTTATAGGCAAATGGAAGAAACTTGAGAATATCATGCTTAGTGAAGTGAGTCAGAAGCAGAAGGTGAAACACTGAATGGTCTCTCTAACATAAGAGACCCAGATCACAACTCCTATGGGACTTAAAACGAAAAACAAAGTGAAACAGGGGGGTCAGGTAGGGGAGGAGGGAGGGAGGGGAGGATAGGGGGAGGGACAAAAGGAGAGTGGGAAAGCCCTTGTCACCTTGACAAGATATGCATGTGCACAAAATGCTCAACTCCATTGTAAACCTTAAATTTTGCATGTGTACATATCAATAAAATGGGGAAAAATTCACTGTTCTATAGTTTTACATGTAACATGTCTCATTCTTTAACAATATGTGTATGTATGTGTGTCTCAATATAAAACAGTTATAATTGTTTTAATATGCCATAAAAGTAAAATTGTTGCCTTACAACTATTTGACTGACAAAAGCCAAGGAAGACAACTGTGCTTATTGGTAAAATTGGCATTAATTCTTGTATAATGTATTATCAGGGTTACAGTTTTGCTGGATATATAAAGACCTGAAGATGTGGCCACACTGTGATCGTCAATCTTAGGTGAGTGGTGTGCTCTACTACCTATTTTGACCATAAAAAGAAGGCTGGATAATAGGAGTATATTTCAGGTAAAAAACGGATTTTATATGAAAAGGTTTTTGTCATAGCAGAAAAAAGAAACACAAAAATAGCCTGCCTAATTAAGTTATAAAGATGTTTGTGTAGATTGTGGAATGAAGGGTCCTTATCTTCTCCCTCAGTTGATAGTCTCCAAGTCTTAAATCCAGCTGGCAGGCTCTGCCACCTTGCCCATTCAATACTGTAACATTGGCTGACGGCTTGTAATGATCTTGTCAATTGCTAAATCACCAAATGTCTAACCATGTCTGTTCTGCATCTTTTGCCAGTCACGGTTCTAAAAATAAAACTTATTAATGAGCTCCAGGTAAACTAAGCCTAATATCTACTTTTAAACTCTTTGTTGCTTCAATGTGACCATAGATGCTAAGCCACTGACTCTAAATAATCAAAAGTTCCCCTCCAATGTGAGAGGCTTACAGCCAGGACAGGATTCTGGCAACAAGGAACAATAAAACAATGGCTGGCCGACAAGGCTTTCAGAGAAAATCTCTCTTCAAGACAGGAGGGGATACATGAGGGCTATCAAAACCAAAATAGCATCATATGTGTCAGCATTACAAAAAGATAGAGCTGTTATGTTGTAAGGAATGGTTCTTACACATGATTGCCTAATGGTAACTATTCCAGAGAATTCTGCTGGCTCCTATGTCCTAAAACAATAGAGCCAAACAAGCTATTACGCTATTACACTCATTCCACTCCTGATGAATTCAAGAATCACCTTTGGCATAGGTAGCAGAATAGGAAGACTAACTCTTCTGTTTCTTACTATCAAAAAAAAAAAAAATCTGCCCACTGAGTTAGCAGACAGCCTGAAAAAAGTATCTTCGGGCATGATCAGTCTTCAAAATCAAATCTACTCCTTGACTACAGTGGCATCACAAAACCAGAGGCGTCTTAACCTTCGAACTGTGGAAAAGGGCAGCCCACACCTGTTCCTGCATGAAGAATGCTACTTGCACATCAATCAGTCTAAAATGGCAAGGGACACAGCTAAAATGCTGACTGATAAGACTTCCAAAATTCAACAAAAATTGTCTGAGTCATAAAGCTCTTGGTCAAAGATTTGGACTTGGGCATTCTGGTTACTTTCCTTGACTGGACCTTTAGCTGTGCTTCTACTGCCTTTACTGCTTGGGCCTTGTCTTCTAATTTATCTGTCTCATTTCACTTCCACTAGAATAAAAGCTATCAAGATGCAGATGGTACTTCAAATGGAAACTTTCACAAATACCTCCTCTATTAAGGCCCACTGCACCTTCTACCAGCAGAGAAACATCCCTAATCCCCTCAATGCCACCTTGTCAGCTAGAAGCAATTAGACTATTCAATACCCCTGCTCCTGTAGCAATAGGAGCTTATCATGGGAGGAAATGTAGGAGCTAGACAGGAAAAAGCATACACATGGTAAAAGTGGAGAAGGAAAAGCAGTCAGTGAGGCAAGATAGGAAGGGTGGTCCAAGGGAAGCGTCAAGCCCTTCCCACAGCCAGACCTCACAATTAAGGGAAGCCTGCACGAAAGAATCAGAATTCCTGAAGTCTACCTGTGAGCCTCAGAGGAACACAGCCAGATTCACAAAAGTTAAAAAAAGTAACAAGAAGGAGGCGAAAACAGCACAAAGGAGACTCCTACCCAATAAGAATCCAAACACTGAAGTAGCCAGCATTATTTGTTTTTTCTGTCTGGAAACCCTCTCAGCTGCCTGAAAGCTTTGTATTTTTGCCTCTGTGCCTTAATAAAGCTTTACTCTTCCTGTTTTTCATCGGACCCCCTCCACTTTTTTCTAAACCAGTACGAGAATCCTGAGCTTAGAGACTGATGAAGATGAAGTAGACCCCCCAACTTGGAGTCTGCAACAACTCTATGTATTTTTCTACTTCAAGAGTTATATTCAGATAAACACTTCAGGACGAATGGAGATTAACCTTAAAGGTTATTTACTATTCTGTTTTTAATTTTTGACCATTCCTTGTTAAGCATGTTTAATATTTCTATCTTCCAGACTTCTCTAGCTCCATGACAAGCAAATGCTTACTTGTGCTATTTAAACAAAACGTTGTATATGTATTCCTGGGAATTCTATAAGTATCTGCTACATTTTAAGACCTCACGCAATGTTAAATCCTATTTTAAAAATCACTAACTTATTATAAAAATCCTATATTATGTCTCCTTTAGGTCAGTTAAGTTGAGACTTTTGATCCCTAGCTAGACAGTTTCAGTGCATCCTCTAATGCTGAAGTGGTCATAAGATGATAGTCCCTCTGTTTCCCTCCAGAACAAGAAATCAATGTCCTGGGAAGGGGTCAGTGAGGTAGGATAGAAATAGATAGATAAAAAGAAAACCCATAATTTTAAAATTATGTTTTTTTATAAAGGCTTCCACATCAGTACACAGGCCCAATTTAAAGATAACTCTATAGGACTTGAAGACAATGAGCCTGTAACTGGGCTCTAGGCCTGAATCCTTTCACCTGTACATTGCTCTTCTTTCGATCAACCCCCATTCTCAGGAAGCTGCACTATTAAGAGAAAGATATATCTCAGCTTCAGATACATGTAAATAGTGCATCCTTCAACTCACCAAATGGGAACATTCCCCAGACAAAGATAACCCATTACAGGGACATCCCAACTCCTGTAGCTGGTGACTATTACCTATGAATGAGCCATTATCCTTCCTCTGTGAGGGGCTGTGACCTCTCATTCTCAATTTCAGTTTCTTGTTCTAATGGATATACAAGTCTCACAGATGTCTACCACAAACCGAGATAAGTCCAGCTCCGCACACAAAACATGCTCATTACCATCTGTTGAAGACCCACATTCTACTTGAGTGTGTACTTTTAAATTTTATATCCCAAAAGGAGAGAAGGAAAGGTCTTGGAACCTTGCCAAGATATGTATGTGCACAAAATACTCAAGATCACTGTAAACTTCAAATTTTGCCTTTATACATATCAATAAAATGGGGAAAATTGATATGCCTTTTCTACCATCCCAGGGCCCACATTTTACGTCAATATGTACTTCTAAATTTTTGTCTAATCATTTTTTTCTCTTTTTAAAAAAGAGTAATTTTTTATTTCACTCAGGGCCTTTCAGCTCCGGTTCAGTTAGGGAGGTTGATGTGCATCACAGAAGGCTTCCAGGCTTCTCTTAGGGAGGTCTACATATAACAACCTGAAGAGGATGGTCAGAAAGTACTCCTGGAGAGGTGAGAGTGGACCTGTTTCAAAGTCCTATATTACCGCATTGTCAAAGGCCCCTTTAGTATGAGCTGATGAATTAAAATAGACCTGAGCTAAGATTTTAACTCTCTTATTACCAATACTTAGTCACTACAATTACTCTCTCCAGTCCCCTTCTGAGCTTTGTTCATCCAGCTATCTATATGGCTTCTCTCGGGTATTTTCAAAGTCACAGAAAGGAACATATCAAAAATAGAATTCACATTCTTTATCCCTTTTTCTTTTTTTCTGATGCTGAGGATTGAAGCGAAGGCCTTCATACTACAATATATCCCCAGCCCCACTCCCATTTTTTTTTTTTTGAGACAGAGCCTCACTAAGTCACTAAGATGCCCAGGATGGGCTTGAACTTGTGATTCTCCTGCCTCAGACTCACAGAACACTGGGATTAGAGCCCAGGACACTCCTTATCTCCAGCTTGGTATTATAGGTGATAGCGAGTGCCACATTTTCATGTGATGTTGCACAATGATGACGGAATATCTCAATTTTGTTCTTCTTTCCCTGGAAGCTCTTCTCTTCACATCCTTTACACAGGGCATCCACCAAGAAAACAAACGGGGAGGAGAGGAAATGAATGCTGCATCAGCGAGTCGCTTGGCCCTGAATCAAGCAGACTAAGCAAATCACCTTTGCACCTTATTTGTGCAGAAGACTCCCTAGGTTTCACTGGGGAGACTGTGAACTCTGCCAAAGGGAAGGCGGAGGAGGGACCTGCGAACAAGGGATAAAACCCCTCACCCACTGTAGTTCAGGATGCCTGCAACCCACTCAAGGAGCAGATACCCACCTTCTAAAACCTCATTTTCCTGTTCTCCCCATCTCTGTGTCTTTCCTTTGTTTGGATAGTTGAAGCGCTCAACACCATTGATCACAGTATTCAATGTCTCTGACCAGTGCCTTAATGTCCAGTTATACAAGCCAAAAACTGAGAAGTCATCTTTGACTCCTCATTGTCCTTGTAAGATTGGCAGATAAGTAGAGAAACATGAGCAGGATGAAGAAAACAGTACCAGAAAGTGCGGAGATCCTGAGACACAAGGGTCCTGAACAAGCAGGTCATAGATGGGGAATTTACTTGGAAACTCAACCATTATGGGAAGCAGTATGGAAGTTCCTCAAAAGATTGGAAATAAATATTCCTTTGACCCAGCAGTACCACTCCTGGGAATTTTTCCAAAAAAGTTAAAAGCATCATAGAACAGAGAAACATGTTACCCACATTCATAGCAGCACAACTAACAATAACTATAATGTGAAAGACACAAAAAAAACAACAACAGACCAATGGATACATAAAATGTGGCATTTGTACATAATGGAATACTATTCATCTATAAACACAGATAGGTTTGAGGCCTTTGTAAGTAAATGGATTCAACTTGAGATTGTCACGCTTAGTGAAGTGAGTCAAATACAGTAGGTTAAATATTGAATGGTTTCTCTGATATGAGGAACTCAGATCAGTCATTGCATAGGACTAAATGGGGCAGGAGAACAATGGGAAGTAGTGAGGAGGAGATGGGTGTGAGAGGAACTGAAAGGGAGAGGGGAAGGATTTGTAATTTTACCATGACATATATGTGCACAAAATACCCAAGTTCAACATAAACAATGTGTATCACATATATGCATATGAATAAAATGGGGGGAAATCCATTCTTAAAAAGAGGACCCAACATGAGGGGAGGGTTATTTTCACTCAAATGAAGCAACCTGTTACTAGGTTGCTGTTGCTACTCCCCTTGTAATTGCTTTTGCCCCGCTTCAATAACTCTTGCAGTACCTGTTTGGACAGCAGAGTCATTTATGGAACCATTCCCAAGTCTGGCCTCGCATTTTTGTCAAAGCCAATATATAAACCTAGACACCAGGCCTGGCAGTTTTGGTGGCTCATCTGAAATCAGACATCATCGTCTATGAGTACCCATTTCTTCTTGTTTACCTTTAAAAGGCTCACATTTTCTCTACTAAATAAAAGTAAATTTCCCCAACATTCACCTTCTGTTGTTTTCTTATCTTTGTGTCTACTCTGCTAGAAGTTTGAAATCTAAAATATTGGAACCATGACAACCAGTTAAAAGCGGATACTGCAGTTAGCAATCTATAATTCGGGGACAGATTTTATTAAGAAGGAGCCAGATTAATCCCCTTCTCTGTTGGTGGAAGAATGTTGGTCTGACACCCTTCCGACTTCCTTCTGTTTATGTATCCAAATAGCAGGCAGGATGGCTCGAGCCCAATGTATCAAGAACCTTTCATATTTTCTGTCACCTTCTGTACCCATGTGGCATGTTCACTCTGCCCTGTTAAATTTCTCTGGTGTATGCTTGGGTGTAGAAAGGTAGGATATCCCTAGATTCGAAATGATATGTGAGGTGATTATTTCATTGCCTGTTTGTTATTACATCTCTTGGAGAAACACTGGAAACAGTGACCTCCCCTCTTAACTAGGACAGGAAGAGTTCACTTTCCTTCATGGGTATCTTGGGCTTTACTCATTATAATTTTCCAAGGAATTCCCTATACATTCCAGGAGGTTGCCCTTTTGCCCCTGATCAAGACTTTGGGACCTTCTTTATTTTTCTATCTGGCCAAAGGTACCTGGAACCCATGGATTGATGATTTGATGATCAAAAATTCCCTTCAAAATGATGAATCTGTCAAGACTCTCAAGATACTGAAAATTCTGATTTGAAAATGGAGATTTTTCTACTTTCTTATATAAACTCATTCCCTGGTAGAGGTCTTACAATATCAATTTTGTAATTGAACACATTACCACTCTGATACAAGAAAAGATAGCCTGTTGTCACGTCCAAACCCCAGGAGGCTATTATTGAAGATCTTGGAGATGTAATATGCTGATTTTGATGCAAGAGAAAAACTCTAGCCTAACTTTCTGAGAGTTAGCCTCTGGAGTGACCCTCCAGCTTTGTTGCATGTTACCCCCAAAAGGGAGAAGAGCAAGGAAAGTCTCTGCCAGCAGTTTGTGGTGATGCAACCAAGCCAAAAGACCCATGGGTGGCAGCACCTCAGTCCTAAACCCGAGATGAGGAGAGTTGCAGGTTTTGGGTAGTCACGAACCCAGATATTCACAAAAAGGAGAACAGTGGATGCCCTTAGCCTTCCTGTAAATTAGTTTTGGTCTTTTCTCCACAAAAATGCAACACAACCACTACAGTTCTGCCAAGGTCTCTGCTAGACCACATTCTTAAAAATTGAAACAGATTTGGCCCCAAAATCTAAAGAAAAAGAGACTCATTTTCTATCATACTTAGCTATTCCCTGGGAAATCAGAAAAATAGCCCTTCTCAATATCCTTTGCTTAGTCTTCCTTGGGGATGGTCACTCAAACTGTAGGTGACAGAAAAAAAAGGGGAGATGGCCTTGGAAGTTTTCGCCCAGGCGTGGGGATCATCTCAACAGCCGGTAGAACACTGGAGCAAAAAATTGGACATTGTAGCCAATGAATGGCCAGCCTGTTTGAGAACAGTCACAGCCAAACTCATGAAGTTGATGATGGGAAATGACTTAATGGGATATTCATCACATCACAAGTTTACTGTCATCAAAAGGGGAACTTTGGATGTCAGACAGTAGACTATTAAAATATCTAGTTCTAATATTGGAGGATCGAATACACCAGGTAAAAACCTGCCCCTCCCTAAACCCTGACAGAGAAATCCTCAAGGGAAATGGCCCATGACTGTGAGTAGATTATTTTAGGGACATGTGCAGCCAAGGAAGATGTCAAAGACTTCTTCATTGGTGACTCAGGCTTAACTCTATATACAGATGGGAGATCCTATTTAGGACAGGGAATAGAGAGAAAACGGTATGCTGCTGTGACCTCCCAGCAGACACCTGAGAGTTTACCTTTCCTTCTGGGCACTAGTGCCCAATGGGTGGAACTTGTTTCCCTAATCAGCGCCTTGGAGCTCATCCACAGAAAGAGGGCTAAGCTATATACAGACTCAAAGCATTATTTCCTGGTCCTGTGTCCCCACACTGCCATTTAGTAGGAATGTCAGTTACTAACAGCATCAGGATCTCCCATTAAATATCACTGGACGATAAACTGCATCCTGAGAGTTGTGCTCTTGCCAAAAGAAGTGGCAGTGATGCACTGTGAAGTTTACCAGAGGAGCACTGATGAAGTCCAAGGTCTGGCCACTGATTTAGCAGACTAATATGGCCTCCTGGAGGTAGCTAAAGGAACTGCCTTGAAGGAAATACTCAGCTCAGGTCCATGGGTTAGCATAGCTGCCCACAAAGTGGCTAAAGAAACAGCTTCCAGGAAGCTGCCCAGTCCCCTATTATGGAAACATTCCCTGGACCCATTCAAACCCAGTTATAATCAAGCAAAAATAAAAAAAGATAGGCCCTGATAGATGGACTGTCTCTTGACCCCTCAGGATGCCAAGAGAAGAGTCTTTCTTCCCTGAGCAGACCAATGGAAAGTTTTAAAAACCCTACTGCAGTCTTTTCAGGTGGATAAAAAACTCACATACCAGATGGCAAAAAGGTTACTTATAAGAGAAAATCTTAAGTCAAATGTAGAGCAGATAATTGAGGATTGTGAAATTTATTGGTGAAATAACCCCCTGACACATAGACAGGCTCCTAAGGGAACTCAGAGAGTGGAAACTTAGGGGGTCACAAGAGTTAATGCTCCCTGTAAGCTAACCAAAGAATCTGTTCAAATTTGCTACTATAGCAATGGCTTTGGTAAACAGGCCAAAAAATGATATAAGCTTCTCTGCCTAAAATAACAGAAATGTTGGGGCTGGGGCAAAGCTCAGAGGTTAAAGCACTTTCCTAGCAAGCAGAAGGCACTAAGTTGATTTCTCAGCACCGCGTAAACTGGTTGTGGTTACACATGCCTATAATCCCAGCATGTGGGTGGCTGAGGCAGGAGAATAGCTGTGAGTTTGAGACCAGCCTGGGCTACATATTGAGTTCAGGATCAGGCTGGACTACAGAGCGAGACCCTGTCTCAAAAAGAAGGAAAAAACAACAGAACAACAGAAATGCTGTATTTCATGATATCCTGTTACATCCCCCACCTGCTTGTAAAATGAAGCAGTCAGTAAGATAAGAAATATGTCTGTCCCTGTAATTTTGCTTTGACAGTTGGCAATGGTAGAGCACATGCTAAAGTCTTAGCAAGAGAGAAGCTGTTCACGGAATGTGGAACAGGAAGCCAAGTGAAAGAGAAAGGGTGGAGCTAGCATACACCTTTCCAGGTTATGTCCCACTGATCCACAACTTGTGGGTTAGGCCCTGGTGATCCACCCCTTCCAACCAGGCCCCCTACCTTTAAACAGCACATGGAAACTATACATATTGCACAACATCCAAACACATGAGGCTTTTGGGGGACATTCCAGATCGAAACCACAACAGCATTCAATAACACCTTCACTGTACATGAAGATCCTAGTCCTCAGATCAGATGGAAAGAGCAGGGCTGGGGGAATGGCTCAGCGGTTAACATGGTTGCATAGCAAGTGTTAAGTACCTGAGTTCGATTCAGATGTGGTGGCATGTGCCTGTAATCCCACCTCTTGGGAGGCTGAGATAGGAGGATTTCTGTGAGTCCAAGGCCAGCCTGGGCTCCCTAGTGAGTTCAGGGCCAGCCTGGGCAGCAGAGACCCGGTCACAAAAAAAAGTAAAGTAAATGGGATTCTAAAGACTCACTTGCAAAGGCTTATGCAGGAAACAAGACTCTCCTGGGTGATGTCCCTGCCCATAGCTTGGAAGAGAATAAGAAATCTGCCCAGAAAGTCTGGTTTGAGATTTAATGTGGAAGGCCATTTCTAACCAATGATTTCTTGCTAGACTCTGACACTGAGGCTGAGATTAAATCTATCGCCTTACTCTCCAAGTATCAAAAGGTTTTGGCTGAGAGGACAGAGGTTAAACCCCTACTGGAGGAACCTTCGCTATTTGAACTTGGGGACTTGGTACGTCCTCTGTCCTTAGTGCGCTTTCTTGAACCTATCTGGGAGAGACCCTATGCTGTATCCCGGTGTACTCTCACTGCAGCCAAAGTCACCTAGCATGATTCATTCCTGGATATACCACACCCAACTAAATCCCTGGAAAGGAGATTCCAAAGCTTAGAACAGATAGGAGCCCCAATGTCAGTATACTGCTCAGCCACTAGAGGGCCATAAGCTACTTTTCAAGAAAAAAGCCTACAGATAAGTAAAACGCCAAATGGTGGCTTTTCCCTTCTCACGATTTTCTTACTCGTCTCTACTCAAGCTTCTTCTGGTAACAGCCTCAAAAGAACTCCTCCAGCCCAACATATTGACCGGTCTCTCTTTAAGCCCCTACACTGGACAGGACTCTTAAAATGTCCAACATGGCCCTTACCCTTTCAGGAGCCTCTTGTTTCTTTTGTTTTCCTCCTTTTCGGACCTTAATTCTTCGCTTAATAATAGGATTTGTTTCTTTTTGCCTCCAGCTTAGATCTCCAAATGATGACGAATAACCATGGATTCTGACCCACTCCTCACTCTGCTGTGTCTTGTGAACCTCTGGACTAACCCCCCAGGCAGCAAGAACTGTGACCTGACCCCCTTATCACCAGCCCCTGTCACCAGGAAGCAGTCAGAACATACTCCCTGATGCCCATACCCCACCCCCAGGAACCATGATCACAACTTCTTGAGAAGGGATTGGCAGGTAGCTGCAGAGACATGAGTGGAATGAAGCAACAAAGGGCTCAGGCACGTAGGGGATAATGAGCATATAGAGTTGGTCAGCGAAGAGTACCCAAAGTTAACTATTTCTCAACGTGAAAAGTATCTAACAGCCTTGGGCCAAAACTAGCCCACAGGCATTTCTCCCTTTTAGCAACTGAGTACAGCAGGTCCTCACAAGACAAGGTCTTTAGATAAGCCACAGCTATCTAACTGGTCCAGTACCCCAAGTCAGTTATGTTTTAATCAGGTAAAATGGGCCAAAATGTCCCATACCTGAGGGCAGCAAATAGAAACAACAAAGGGTAACCCGCAGAAGCAGTATGTAGAAGCAAGCGCAGGCCCTGAGACACAGGTCAGGGGGTCACTAGATGCCATGTGAGGAAAGTGTGGTTCTCCCTTAAGACTACTCACACTGGGCTGGAGGAATGGCTCAGCGGTTTAAGCTTTTGCCTAGCAAGCACTAAGACAAGTGCTAAGTACCCAAGTTAGAGTCCCCAGCACCACATAAACTGGACATGATGGCACATGCCTGCAATGCCAGCAGCACTCAGGAGCCTGAGGCAGGATTGAGGTGAGTCCAAGGCCGGCCTGGGCTCCATAGTGAGTTGAAGACCAGCCTGGGCTACAGAGTAAAACCCTGTCTCAAAACTCAAAACTCAAAACTCAAAAAAAAAAAAAAAGACTATTCAATCTGTTACCAGGGTGCTGTTGCTATTTTAGTTTTGCTGTCCTGTTTGGAAAGCAGTGTTCCAAAGTCTGTCTTTCACTTTCTTTTCTTTTCTTTTCTTTCTTCCTTTTTTCCTTCCTTCCTTCCTTCCTTCCTTCCTTCCTTCCTTCCTATTTTATTTAATTTTTCTTGAGACAGGGTCTTGCTCTATAACCCAGGCTGGTCTTGAACTCACTATGTAGCCAGGCTGGCCTCAAACTCACAAAAGTCCTTCTGCCTTGGCCTCCCAAGTGCTGGAGCACCTGGCTTATGTGTTGCTAGGGAACTGAACTCAGGGCCTTGCACTTCCTAGGTAGGCAAGTGCTCTAACCACCGTGATATTCCTCTAGCCCTGGCTCTCAAATTCTTGTGAGACATGAACCCAGACACTAAGACTAGCAAGGTAAAGGGGAGAAGAATCAAAACACTGTTTTTCCTATTCTCTATGATCTGCCCAACAAAATGAAAGAACATTTCTGTGACCTCACAAGTATAGGAGAATTTTCTCACACACCAAGCATTCAATTCTGCAGCAGACACGGCAGCAAGTTCTCGAAGTTCTGATGCTGCCTCCCTTCAATAGGTTCAGATCTCATAGGTTGAGGTCTCATTCTCACAAGCCTTCTCCCCACCTCAGATGTTAGTGTGAACTAAATTCCTTGGAAAGTTTCAGTAGTACCTACATTAGAGTTCCTGTAAGGTATAAATTGCCTGATTAGAATCTCAGTGATTAGTGGAGAGGTTGGAATATTGCGTGTTTCACAGCCTAATTATCCCAAGCTATATTAGTCCCTTTCATCATCACATTGTCATCCCTCTCTGTGTCTGACCCAACATTCCTGTGATTACTAAGTTATTCCTTTGGAAATATATGAAAACAGACCCCCAATTTCCACCAACCCAAGAGCTAAGAATGTCATCAGATAGCACCCGAGGCCTACAGCAGAAATTTCTGTGCTTTAGTGCAACCCACCTACCTGATGCTCCCACCAATGTTTTTTGTATAATGCTTTATGACTTTCTTCTGTTCTGTAACCATAAATACTACATGAAACTGGTAGTACATTGGAACACAGTATTTGGGATAACATGAATCTATGGTGCCAGGCCATGGTCACTTAAATTTGGCTCTAGAATAAGTGAAACTATTTCTATTCTCTTTGAAGTAGGGGTTGTGTTTTTGTACCAATACTAGATTATAACCCATGCTTCTGACCAAATGAATCAAGGTTTCCTCAACCCCATATTTCAATTTAATTAATTTTCTAAAGTGATTCAAAAGATTTGGCGAAACACATTTACCAGTTTATCATAAAGAATATTACCAAAAAAAAAAAAAACACAGATAAACAGGGAGGAGGAAAGAAGCTGTGGGAGGAGGTCACAAGCGTTGGCTCCAATTAGGGCCACCAGAATTGCTGATACAGGTGGCACCGCCAGGTGGGATGAGCAGGACAGCTTCCCTCATGTCTCCCCATGGCAGGGCAGGCTCAGCGCAGGAACTCCTTGTAAGGGAAGCAGAATATGGGACCTGGAGCCGCAGTCTCTGCCCAGGTAGTTCCAGTAAAATCTAGTGCAGGAGAACCAGCTGCCAATTGTGGAAAATGCCAATATAAAGACAGAAGCCAACAAATCCAGGATCACACAATAAAGTGTATTCATAAATTTTGGATAGAAGCTTGTTTTGGAAAACAAGCCTTGAGGATCCTATAACCTAAGACAGCAGTAAGGTGTTCACGTGCTAAGATAAAATCTTGTTTCAAATGTATTCTCAGTTGGGCATGATAGCACATGCCTGTAATTCTAGCACTTGGGAGGCTGAGGCAGGGGGGTTGCTGTGAGTCTGAGGCCAGCCTAGGCTACATAGTGAATTTAGGACCAGCCTGAACTACAGAGACCTTGTCTTACAAAAAAAAAAAAAAAAAAAAGTATTCTCAAAATCTTGAATAAAAAACGCCTATAAAAGCCATGATTTGCTCAGAATTGGAATGTATGAAACATTATTTGGCCAGGGAAGAGAATGTCTGGAGCCGCTGCCGAAAGAATTGGAAGTCATGGGACTGGAGGAATAGTTCAGCAATTAAAGCACTTGCTTAGCAAGCGCTAAGTACCTGAGCTCGATTCCCCAGCACCACATAAACCAGGCACGGTGGCACGTGCCTGTAATCCTAGCACTGGGGTGGGGGGGGGGCTGAGACAGGAGGATTGCCAAGAGTCCAAGGCCAGCCTGGGGTCCATAGTGAATTCAGGATGAGCCTGGGCTACAGAGAAAAACCCTGTGTCAAAAAAAAAAAAAAAATAGAATTGGAAGTCATCTAGCTCCCACTGCTACTTTATTTCTACTGACTCAAAATCACAGAATGAGAGTGAGGAGAACTTCTCTAGAATGACAAATGGGATCTCATTAACCAGAATCTGGAAGGAAGTTCTGATTGTGATGGAAGACTATCAGATCCAGAGGGCCAGAGACCTTAGCAATGGGTTGATCAGGTTCTAGACAACAGAAGTGCTACATTCTGGCATCCAGATGAGCCTGGTGATAACAAGTACTGTGTGACAATAAATTCTCTCCATGGAAAGTGGGGCTCGAATGATGTCCACTGTTGTCACAACAAAGATCAGTTTGTGAGAAAAGATCTACTTAGGATACATCAAATATCCTCTATGGATATGAGGTTGGGTTGGTGTAGAGATAGCTACTAAATGCTTCTTTATGTGTAAGAGACATCCATATAGGATTTTACACACGTGGTCAGCATTTCGCTCATGAGAAAAATCAGTCCACACATTTACTTATTTATTCATTCATTTGGTCACTCACAAAATGAACACCTATTGAACTGTTTACATCTTCCACAGACAACACTGGTGACCTCTTTTGTGAACACATACAAAGCAGATGAGCCCTCTCCTAACTTCTGTCTTGCTACCAGTTTATAAAAGAATTGTATAATGTGGCTCCTCTATGTATCTGTTTACTCTTTTCCCTTCATTGCCTTTTTTGGTGTACAACTGACAAATAAAATGATATGTTTTAAGTTTCAAAAACTCCAGATAAACAGCCAGATGAGAGCCGCATAATGAAATATGAGAGATGTGTGTAGCTTCCATGCTGTGATGGTTAATCTTGTTATCTTTTATGTGGCAGTTAATCTTGATGTTGACCTGATTAGTATCATGGTTTGTATCTAGAATGGCCCCCAAAAGTCTCATGTATTTGGTTGCTATGGATTGTATATAGAATCATATGCTGTTGGGAGATTAGGGCCTAGCCTGGAGGGTTGGGTCACATGTGTGTAAAGTGGATTACAGACATGTAAATTCGATTACAGGCATGTAGTGGACGATTACCACACCTGGATCCACGATGGGCTGATCACTGGGATGAGACTGGGAAGGATGTACAAGCCGCTTTCTGCTTTCCTTGAAGGACTAGTCTCAATTTGCCTTGACTTGGCTTCCAGTGTGTGATGTTGTGAGAAGCTGCCTCCACCTCTGCCTCTGCCATGTACTTCCATTGCTGCCAGCTGCCCCTGAATTGACTGTGATATTCTGAAACTGTGAGCAAAAATAAACCTTTCCTTCCCTAAATTTTTGGATGTGGGGTGTTGAGTCACAGCAATGAAAAAGTCAGACAATTAGCTTGAGACACACATAGGAGATTAATAAAACACACTTTCAGGAATGTCTGGGTGAGTTATGGGAGCATGACTTTAGGGATTTGGTCCCTAGCTCCTTCATATGAGCACCACTTCCTTACTCTGCTTCCCAGATGCTATAAATTAAACATCTCTGCTCCACCGTGCTCTTCTGTCTTGATGTTTCTGCCTTGAATCCAGGCAACCATGTACCAAATCTCTGAAACCATAAGCCAAAATAAATCTCTCCTCCTTTTAATTGTGGGTGTGAACTATTTTGTCCCAACAATGGAAACATAACCAACATACATGTCTTCTCCAGCTACACCATGCTTCAGGAATCTACAGTGTTCAGCTATCTGGAAGCACTTTTAAATCTTTTCCTTTGAGGGTTTATTCAGATTTCATTAGGCATTATTGATTACATAAATGGCCACTGATGATGGACTTTAGCTTCTCTTTCCACCTCAGAATTTGGGGGGTAGGGTAGAAAGTTCCAAAGCTCTAATCATGCCTTGGTCTTTCAGGTAATTAGCTCCCACCTTGAAGCTACTTACTTAGGGGGCCCAGACATCAGTTACTTCATTAGCATACAAAATATATTTGTCAGTCCAGAGATTCTAAGAGTTTTAGGAGTTTTATGTCAGGAGACAGAGGTGAAGACTATTATATTTTGAATGTTCTGTCTTTCCGAGACTTATGTTGCAGGCTGGCCTGGTGGTGCAGATCTGTTATCGTATCAGTCCTCTAGGCTGAAATAGGAGAATCGTAAGTTTGAGCCCACCATGACTAAGTGACTCTCCAAAAACAAATATAAAAATGAGCTGGGAATGTTGCTTAATATGAAGACCATGAGCTCTATCTCCAGTATCATAAAAAATATGATTGTAACAGTATTAAGTGAAACTTTAAGAGGTTTTTTGTTGGGTACCAAGTTACAGTTAGATAGAAGTAATAGATTCTGGAGTTCTTCAGCACAGTAGGGTAAAAGCAGCTTGAAATAATGTGTGTGTGTGTGTGTGTGTGTGTGTGTGTGTGTATAGTTTATATATATTGTTTATATATATTGTTAATAAATAGAGACATTAATTGCACTGTCTTATTTTATTTGGTATACATTATATATGTGTATTGAAATATCACACTGAATCTCATTAATATGTATAATTAAAATAACTTTCTGAAAAACATGTGAGTAGTGCCAGGCCTGGTGGCACACACTTGTACTCCCAGCACTCTGGGAAGCTGAGGTAGGAAGATTGCAAGATTGAGCCCAGCCTGAACAACTTAGCAACTTAGAGAAATGCTGACTTAAAATAAGTAAAGGTGTTGGGATGTAGCCTAGTGTGAAGGCCCTGGGTTCAAATCCTCAGTGCTGGGGTAGGGGGGAAGTGGTAAGTCCATGAAAGATCTGCTCTCATAGGTAGAATCAATCCCATCTTAAAAGAGCAAGTTCAACTTCCACTCTCTGCCATGTGAGAACCCATCTTTCCTTCCTGCAACAGGACGCAGTATACTAGGCACCATCTTGGAATAAAAGAATGGCTTTGCCAGGCACCAAATCTGCCAACACTTGATCTTAAAATTCCTATTCTTTAGAACTATGAGCCAATAAACTTATGTATAAACTATCCAGTATCAGGCATTTCATTATAGCATCACAGAACAAACTAAGACATGGACCAAGTATGTATTTCACAATATTATATTTCCTCACCCTGAATTCCAATCCACTGCCAAATCCTGAGGAATTTACCTCTAAGTATCCCCACAACATACCAGTCCCTTCTGTCTATAAACTGCAGGTATCCTATATTGAGTTATCACCACTTACACTCTAGATTGTTATCACAGTTCCTAGTGGGTCTTCCCAGTATATTCTGACTCCTTCGCCATCATTTGCCCACACTATAAAACCAGGGAAATATTTCCAGAAGTCAAATCTAATTCATTACCCTCACCCCACAGGGCTTCTAACTGCTCTGAACATATAGACAAGACAGCTAAGCTGGCTTCTAAGGTCCCACCTACTGTGACCCTCCATATTGGTATGGCTTCAACTTCCACCATGATGCTGCCCCATCCACCTCTTGAGTTACAGCCATACTTATCTTTCAACCCCTTTTACTATGCTATTTCTGGACATACAGGCTTAAACCTATTCTTCTAACCCTCACCTCCAACCTGATTACCTCTACTATTCCTATAGCTCTCTACTCAATAATCAATTCCTTAGGTCCCCAGTACTTGTTCTTATTTCAGTTATACACTTATATCACTATTTGCTTGCTATTTGGCTCTCCAATATGAGGTTCTTGAAGGCAGGGACTTTATAGGTGTTTTTGCGCAACATTCCTTAGCACTCAGCAGTAACTAAGGCACCCTTTAAAAAATAATTACAACTCAGCAGGCCAGGCTATTATATACTACCCAAAGCACTACCTGAGAGTGCCTTCTGCCCAAAAGAAATGGAACCATGCAGTAGTTAAGAAGTAGTAAAAGTCAAGCCCAGTGGTGCAGACCACTAATGCAAGCTCAAGCCCAGCTAGGACAACTTTGCAACTTAGTGAGATCCTGTCTAAAAACAAAAATAAAATGAGATGGGGATGCAGCTCAGCGCTGGAGGCCCTGGATTCAATCTCTAGTATCAAAAAAAAGACAGTAAAAAAAAAAAAGATTTTATTGAGTACACACTATTATAATAAGAGACTTCAGTACAAAACTGAGCTTCGTTCCAAACAGAACAAAGGTAAACATGGACTTACTACCAATGAGCCTAGTAAGGGGACCAGTCAGTAGAAAAGACTACTCAGAGGGTCCATCCAGCAGAGAGAGACTCGAACTGAGGTAGGCCAAATTGACTAGGTGCCCAATGTTGAAGGATGATTCAGCAAGATTCTTGCCAAAACTCGGTTTGGAAGACCTAGACTTGGTACCAATGACAAGGCATAGTCCAAAAGAGGGCTAGTAGAAGCCTGAATAAAATTTGGTCAAAAAGAAATTCACTGTCACTTCCTTAGGGCAGTATATGTTTATTATTGTGTCCTAGATTTCCTGTTAGCTTCCCCACAAAGTAGACCAAATCTACACTATCCTTTAGTTATTACTCATTTTAAAGAGCTTTTCAAAGGAGCAGTTTATAATTCATAAGGTTCACCTCTTTTAAGTATCAATATAATGCTTCTCTGTCAATTTGCAGAAGTATCCAAACCATCATCACCACCATCTACGTTTAAGACATTATCTTCAAGTGAGCTTCGAGTCCATTTGTTGTCATTCCCCCATCTCTATCCAATAGGCTCTTTTTTTCTTTTTTAGGCACTGGGGATCCAGCCTTGAGACTTCACACTGAGCTACAGTCTCCATTTGTTTTATTTTGAGACAGGGTCTTGCTAAATCGCTAAATTCCCCAGTCTGGGCTTGAATTTGTGATTCTCCTGCCCTAATGTCCTAGGGTGCTAGGACTGTAAGCCTGGACTACCAGGCCATGCTTGTTTGTTTGTGAGACAGGGTCACCCTATGTAGTCCAGGCTGACCTTGAACTCTCCTGCTATGGCCTCCCAAGTGCTACCAAAAGAAAACAAAACAAAAACAAAAACAAATTGGGGAACCACGTAACTAAAGAAGCAAAAATCAAGGCTACCATTCATGAAATAATTTGAGAACTACCAAGTATTATCTATTCAGTTCTGACTGTTTGCTCAAAAAAGATTTAGAAAACACAAGTCAATGTAAACCAAGGAAGGAAAGAGGTTCAAAGAAGAGGTAAAACATTTTAAGGATTAGCTGCAGAGGGAAAAAAATTTAAAGGAAAGGAAGCTGGGATGAGTGGCACAGGCCTGTAAGCCAGCAGCACTGGAGGATCCAAAGTTCAAGCCCAGTAAGGCCAACTTAAAAAAAATGGCCTGGAGATGGAGCTTAGTGTGAAGGCAGGTCCTGGGCTGGAATCCCAACACCCACCCCCACCTCCAGAGAGAGAGAGAGAGAGAGAGAGAGAGAGAGAGAGAGAGATGCTTTCAGAAGTTTTGAAGTTCCAATATGGTGTCATGATAGCTTGTGAACTATTTGTCCTTGACCCAGTATGCAATAGGAGTTTCTAGTGAAGAGCCCAAGCTGAACAGACTCTATGACAGGCTTCAAATTTACCCTAAAAGTTACTAAGTTTCGGCTTCCCAGAATAGTAAAACAATTGTAGCAAAGACCATACAATGCCCAAGGCCAGAATAGCCTTGGGCCACTTGGTTACCTAGTTACAGCCAATCAGAAGGGGTTAAAAAGCAAATCTGGCATTCCTGAGGTATGAAACAGTCAGGAAAGTATAGATAGTTGCCCAGCTACCACCCACCAATCACTGAATGCCCTTCCTAACCCCATCTAGAGCGCTAAAACATGGTTTACTACTGGTCACTTTCAAAAGACTTTGAAAAATGATGATTGGATTTGACAAATGCCATGGACACTCTGCTAAAGTGGTCAATGCTGTCACTATGGGAGCTGTCTACTTATGATTGGTTCTGTGTAAAATGATGATGTACCTATGTCACATTTCCTGTAAGCACCCCTTCCCCTATCTCATAAAAACCCTGTTCAGCCTTTGTCTGGGCTCTCGGACCGGATACACTATATTGGTGAAGACTGAGAGCCTGAGCTAAAGCCCAAATAAAGACTCCTTGCTTTTTCCATGTAATCGGACTCCTGGCGTCTTTGGGACTTTCACAATCTGGGCATAACACTAGAACCGAAGGCAGAGGATTTATCACAAGCAATAAAAGTTAAATCAAATTGGGGCTAGGGGCACAGCTCACCTCAAGCTGTTAAAGCACTTGCCTAGCAAGCACAAGGTCCTGGGTTCGATTTCCAGGACTAGATAAACTGAGTGAGGTGGCACATGCCTGTAATCCCACCCTTGGGAGGCTGAGGCAGAAGGATTGCTGAGAATTCAATGCCAACCTGGGCAAAAAAAAAAAAAAAAAAAAAAAAAAGACAACACAAAAGGCTAGCAGGTGTACTCAGAGATTAGAACTCTGGCCTAGGAAGCAGGAGGCCCGGGTTCCATCCCCCACCATCATATACGCTGAGCGTAGGGGGGGCATGCCTATAATCCCAGCCATGGAGTGGCTGAGGCAAGAGTATTGCTGTGAGTTCGAGGCCAGTGTAGGCTACATAGTGAATTCAGGACCAGCCTGCACCACATAGCAAGAAATTTCTTTTAAAAGACTCAACTGAAAATAAACTTGTACGCAGCAACTGTTGCGTGCCTAGGGCAAAGCTGCACCCTGCGCCTGAGCGACATGGCTGCGGTACCCACTCCCTCCCCTCAAAGCAACCAGCTGGGAGAGACACCGCACATAGCTGCCCCTTCCCCCTTCCTTCGCGGTTACCTGAATAAGCCTGAGACAGCCCTAGGAGGAGGCGCCAGGCACACACCCAGAACCGGAGAGGGTCCAGCGTGCTTCCTTTACCTGTTACGCGGCTCAGATCGTTCCCTACTCCGCCCCCACACCGCCCCGCCCGGCGCCGGCGGCAACGGGGGCGAGTGGAGTCTGGGAGGGCGGGCGCGGTACCCAACCCTTCACAGATGCCCGACTGTAGTTGACAAAAAAATGATTATCTCCCATTTCCAAGCTGCGCAGACCCCCAACTTTTTCCTCTCCCTAGCCATGATTAGCCATGCACCACATTGCTCTCTCCCTATTGGCTGCCGCCGCAGCCAAGGGCTCCGGGCCTGGTTTTGGTTGCCATTTCCCAGTCCCTTTCAATCGGAAGGAAATGTACTGGGAATGGTAGCCCAATGTCAGGGCCTCTGGAAACCCCAATGGGAAAAAGAAGGGGAAGAGTGGATTCTTACCAAACTCGGCCCCCCTGAGCTCTCGCTGCCTCCCCCTTTCCCTGCTTCCTCGTGGGGATCTGAAGAAAGGGAAGGGGGTCTGCAGCCCAGGGAGTAAGGGAGGAGGAGCTGGTTCCAGCGCTGGTGACAGCCACCTTCACTCCACAGATCCGGGGCCCAGCTACCCTTATACCGTCCTATCTGGTCCAAGCACCGTGCATTTCTTTCCTATCAATATTTTCTTCCCTCCAACAGCATTTCTTTCCGCCTGCTTGAGTCTCACCTTCTCTGAGACTGTTTCCTCATCTCTAAAGGAACATGGCAATGAATCATAACATCCTGTACAGGAGAAACGGGCCCTGTGCAAAGGAAAGGAGCAGGAAGAAGGAAGGAAAAGGGGAGGGAGAGAAAGAACCCCGGAAAAGAGCCCTGGCAATGGCCAAGTGGATGACCTAATGAGCTGGTTAGACAGAGCGTAGAAACATGGTTCAGAAAACACTAAGTCACAGTGACGCTCAGATGCTGTCTTAGTACTCATCTCTTCTTTCAGAAGCTTGACTCTGTCAGAGGACTGAAGCCATGTGCTTATTGTGCATCTGATTGTGCTGCCCACTTCTGGGGGAAGGGGATCCATACACAGGCTCCAGGGAGAACCTAACTTCTCACCTGCACAATGCGCTTTTGCATTTCCCATCCCAAACAACCTAGTGACTCCACAGAGGTGCCTGATTTGCACAAGACCGAATTATAGTTAGTGTGGGGAAAGGTTGTGAAAAGGGTCTTGAACCATTCTCAGACTGTTATAAAGCACAAGCAGAATTTCCCTCCATCAGGAGATGTTTTTCAATATAGTCAGGTATATCTTAGAGAAATCTTTACTTTTACTGACAGAGCTAGGAATTTTCCTTAATGGAAAAAGTCATGTGATTTATAAACAAATTTGCAATGCTTTTTCTTATCAATTCACCAGGAGAGATGATGCTGTGTCATGCTTACATGCAGTATTGTTTGTTAACACCTTTAAGATTGGATGAATGAATACTGATTATAAATGAATGCGCAAAGAACTGAATGCCTGCAAAAACTATTAGTTCCCTCCAGCAGAACCATCCTGAGCACTTGTCAACACACAGTTTATAAACTGGGCTCAGTGGCACAGTTCTGTAATCCCAGCACTCTGGGAGGTAGAGGCAGGAGGACAGCAAGTCTGAGCTCAGCCCGTGCTTCTTAATACTTGCTGAGACCCTGTCTTGAAAAGAAAAATAACATAGGCTGGGAGCATATTTCTGTGTGAAGGCCATGAGTTCAATCCCCAGTAACATAATGACAAAAGCAAAAACAAGTCACAGCTTGCTAGGCTTTACATTCAGTTTCAGGTTCAGTTCATCTGAGATAGGTCCTGAGAATTTGAATTTTTAACATGTCTCCAGGTGCTGACCCACAAACACCACCCTGAGAAACACAGACATAAGCCATCTGTGGAGATCCCTTTAGGTCACAATGATTGTGGCTGCTGCCAACTTTTGCCTGATAATGCTAAAAAGCTCATACACACTATCGCAACTCAAGGGTTGGGGTTGCATATGGGCTGTCCACTTTAACTACTAGCATACCCACTGGGTAGTGTTAGATTTGAGAATTTGGGGTTGCTAGTAGGTTGTGCCTGTATGCAAGTGCATACATGAGACTCTACGGCTGCTTTCACAGATAGTGCTGTCCCTTTGTATATTTCTAGTGCTGTCCTCTGACCTGCAGGTTCTATGTATGTGTGTGGTACCAAGGACCCAGCCTAGGGCCTTCACACTGAGTTACATTCATAGCCCATTTTTATTTTGATTTTGAGATAGGGCCTCCCTAAGTAGCTAATCTGCCCAAGATGAGCTCCAGCTTGCTATCCTTATGCCTCAGTTTTTGACTGCTTCCAGAGCTCTTAAATGTTTATTTTTCTTTTAACCCATCATAGAAGCAAACACTATGATCTCAGGATTCAGCCTTTCTTTTTCTAAGATTTGGTGGCATCTAGTGGCTAACCGGAAAATCTTCATTCATAACTAGAGAAATGTCTGGAAAACTAACTGCAGCATGGAAAACAAACACCTACTAGTTTACCATCTGAGAAAGGCTTATTTGTCAGGCTTTATTTAGGATGGTTAATGGCTGGCCCATGACCCAGGAGTCAAAATGTGGAAATAAATTTACTCGGAGAAAGATCTGCAAAATTCATGCCAATAATAAACACTTTGTTCAAGAGCACACACATACAAAAGCCAGATTTCCTGCATTTCTGGTAACTGTCATAGAAATTAGAAATCATCAGAGAATCAATCTCCTGCTACACGTTTGAAAGTTTTTTGTTTTTGTTTTTGTTTTTTGAAACGTCTTCCTCTGCAGTACAGACTGGTCCTAAACTCACTATGTAGCCCAGGTTGGCCTCAAAGCAATCTTCCTGCTTCAGCCTCCCAAGTGCTGGGACTATAGGCATGCACCACCACACATGGTTTATATGGTGCTGGAGAACCGAACATGGGCCCTGTTCCTGCTAGGCAAGCACCCTAACTGCTGTGCTACTCTTGTAGCCCAGTTTGAAAGATTTAAAAAAAAATAAAAAGAAATAGTGCTTAATTAAGTATGAAGCTAAAATATGGTCAGGTAACATCAATTTATTATTTTCACCTCTTATCTCATGTTTTATTTCAATCACAAAGCTTAAGCTGCCCAAGGATAACAATCTAATTCCAGGGTAGTCAATCTACCAAAGTTCAGGTACAGCTGATATCAATTTAAAGGAACTCAGGAAAAGGGTTCTAAGTGTTTGACTTATCTATTATACAAAATGGTGTTTTACCTAGATAATTTTTGTTAATTCCACAAAAGCAGCAGTTGGCTAGCCCATTCAGTAATAACATTTAGAGTTTGTTTGTCTGTTTATTTATTTAGGCAGGGTCTTATTTGGTTGCCCTGGTTGGGCTTGAATTTGTAATCTTTCTGTCTCAGAATCCCAAGTAGCTGGGCTTATAGGTGTGCATTAAGTCTCCTTGTTAAATAACACTTCTTATATTTTATACTCTTGCTTTTCCAAAGTTTATGTTAACTACTTGTTTTTATATGAGACCTAGTGACACAATTCAGGGATTATACGTTCAAAGTGGCCATCAAGCAGCATAACAAATTTGAGAGACCACTGCTAGGAAAATGAACGTGTTCTGAAGCTTTTTTTTTTTGTAGATAATTCCTAGAAATCTTATTTTTTAAAGTTCTTGAAAAATAAACTCAAAGTTACAAAAAAATAAAGGAACTCAGGAGCGAAAGTCATCGAGGTGAAACTAATAACTGTCATGTGAACAGAATCTAAGATATCCCTAGATGAAGGTGCCGCAAGCACTCTGAATACCCGCAGGAGGTGCAAAGTGTTGTAAATAATCATGTGTGTCTTGTAATTTAAAAACATTTAAACTACATATTACAAGAATTAAGGGAAAGAAATTAGAAATCAGGAAGCTGCTTTTATCAGTTATTTTGTGGCACTTTCATACTGAACTATATCCCCAGCCTATTTTTATTTTTGATTTTGAGACAGGGTTGCACTAAGACTGAGTTGCATGGGTTAGGCTCAAAGTTGTGATTCTTACCACTGCTCCAGGCCTGTGCCACCAGCCCCAGCTAGGAAGCTCTTTTTTAACCACTTTTTTTAAGGTCAGAGTTTTGGCAGATGATGAATCTCAAAACATGGTTACATAACTGGCAATATCGCAGTGAGGCACAATCTCTAACTCCTGAGTCAGAAACTTTCAGTAATGGGTTTCAGCAATCAGTGTTTTAATAGTCTCTGCTGATGATACTGATAAAATTTCAGAACCAGTAGTTCAAAATAAGCTTTAAATGCCCTGAAAAAGTTGAAAGTAGGTGGGTGCGGTGGCACACCTTTATAATCCAAGCACGTGGCAGACAAAGGCAGAAGAATCCTGAGTTCCAAACCAGTCTAAACTATAACAGCAAGATTTTGTCTCAAAAAAAGACGGAGAAACCGTGACCTAACAGTATTTATAGGTCCTATTAATGAAATTATAGATATTATTTCTACCTAAACATAGGTGTATCAAGTCTTCTAGTTTGTGGTTAAAAATGATTTCATTTGTTTAGATTTTGGAGAATACTGTTTTGATAAAGAACAGTCTCTAAGAGTCCTGTGGAGATGGAAATTATTTTAGAAACAAAGGATTGTTCAACCTTAATATTAATTAAAATGCAACAGTATATTATTTCTCAACTAACCGGCAAAGACCAAGAATGTAAACTGGGAGTGTTCGTTCACACATGCCCATAATTCCAGCACACTGGGAAGCTGAGGACTACAAGTTCAAGCCCAGCCTGGGCCACGCAGGGACTCAGTGAGAATAAACGCTGGTGGCTTGGACTGCAGTACCACCAGAAGAATGCACAGGCATTCTATAAAACCAAATGAACCTGATAGTAGTTACGGGGGAATGGGAAAGGTATGGGAGGAACAATAATGTGGAGGGAAAAGGATTGTAATATTGATGTGAGATATATATGCACAAAATACTCAAGTTCATTGTAAACATTATGTATTACATGTATATATATTAATAAAAATAGGAAAAATGCCCTTGTCAAGGATGGTATGAGAGAAAAATAAAAAGCATGAATTTCTGATGGAAGACCAAGTACCATCATCTTTTTGGTAAGAAAAACCAAAAGCAGCAGGGCCTGGTGGCACAGGGCTATAATCCCAGCCTTCCCGGAAGCTAGAGGCAAAAGAAATGCAAACTGGAGAGCCCAGCCGGGCAACTCATTGAGGTTCTCAAAAAAAAAAAAAAAAAGGGAAAAAAAAGTGCTTAAAACATGTATACTTTGACTCAGCAATGCCAATTATAAAAATAAAAGTTAGCTTAAAAATTTTAAAAAATTAACTTCAATGGCAGAGTATTTTAAAATCAATTACCATTCATCTATATAATGGAACATCATAAAAATCAAACTACACAGGATTATTTTTCCAGTTTTTAAAAGGTTTATTTAACAAGTTTCACTCAGTACAACACATCTAAATGGAAATCACAATACAAGGAAATATTTAAATCAAAGCCCCATACTCTCATACAAATGACAAAACCAAACTCCTAAAGTATTGGTATTACATCTCAAAATTGTTCCATATCTTTAAAAAAAAGTAACAGTGTACACTCACGTGCCTTACAGGATATTAAATCAAAAAGCTAGAATTAACATGCCAAATGTTTCCACTTTGAATTGTAGACACAGCTCCTACATATGAGTTTTACAGAAAAGCATGTTTCTCAACATGTATCTGAAGTTTCAATGTATTGTGGTATAAGAGCAACATTTAACATAAGTGAAACTGCGTTAACCTAAATATGCTTACTGTTTAGATACACTCCTACAACAAACTAACTTGAGGAAAGCTGAAAGTTATGATCAGTACTAAACTTTGTTATATGTCCTAAATAAATGTTTCAGTATTTAAAATTACTGAGCTTAAAGTTTTAAAACAATCTTGACTTCCACTTAACAGTAAGCATGAATCACAAGCCTGTAATGCAAAACTATTGAACTTAATTTGTCTGTTTTCTTAAAAAAGGGAAAAGAAAAAAAAAAAGAAAGAAAAAAAGCTGAACAAGAGCAATCAGAGTCAACTATAGTTTCCATTTACCAATCATACCGGATATACGAGACATCCCTCCCATTCTATCCAACTCCCTAAAACACAAAGTTTTTATTTCTCTAATAGCTGTTTAGTGCTCCTTCTCTACCTAAGCAAGGTTTGACTGATAGTCACTGGAGTTTTCCTGAAGAACTTGGTCATATCCACTCATACTGCTCTGGCCACCATAACCCCCTCCATAACCTCCACTCAGCTGCTGACTAGCAGGACCCCCATAGCTAGACTGGTTGGACAAGCCCATTCCTCCCATCATTTGGCCACCATAAGCCCCACCACTTGCTCCTGCTGTAGAATTCAAAAAGAGTTCTACATAGCTGTGATCATATGCCCCTCCGCTTGTCCCTGCAGTAGAATTCAAGAAGAGCTCCACATATCTGTGCTGCATGTTAGCTTTATCCTTCGCCATAGCTGCGACGGCATCCTCATGAGTAGCAAATTCAACATCTGCCTCACCAGTAACTCTGCCATCAGGCCCAATTTCAATGTGTACTCTCATGGGGTTAAGAGGCGAAAAAAAGTTATAAATATCATTCTCAGTGGCTCTGTAAGGTAACCCCCTCATGTGTACACAGTGCCCTGTGGTGCTCTGGAAACTGGACCCACCATCTCCGTATCTATGATCAGACATTCCTGAGAAACAGTAATTGAGGTCTCTTCCAAATCTATCAGACCCAAAGCCATATCCATCATTATAGCCACCATAATCATCATAGCCTCCATACCCTCCACCATAGGCACCCCGCCTCATCCTATCAAACCCAGCTCCTCTGCCAATGCTATTATACCCTCGGCCAGCCCCAGGCCTATCATAAGGACCTGGCCGCTGCATTGCCATGAGCTTTCGAGGGGGATCATAGTGGGTTCGGACTTCAGCTCTGCTACTCTTGAAGATTTCAATGTACCTGTGCCCAATTCTTTCCTTGTGTTTCTTTAAGGCCTTTTCAGCTATCTCCTGTGAAGCAAACTGCACAAAGGCCTCCCCTGTGCTCCGCCCCTGAAAGTCCACCGGCAGTGTCATCCCATTTGGCACAATTTCCAACCCTGAAAAAAACTGAACAATTTCTTCCTTGCTACAGCCAAATGGGAGTCCTCTAAGCCGGACGAAGCCATCGTTGGCAGTATCAGGACTATTTGGACCTGTATGCTTTAACACCCAATCCATTTCAACACTGTTGGACTTGAATACTTCAACATATCGGTGTCCCATGGTTTCTCTGTCCTTCTTCAAAGCCAGTTTCACTTCATCTTCTGATTCAAGTTCAACAAACGCTTCACCACTTGGTCTGCCTTCTCTGGTGTAGATGAAACGAATACCTGATGTGCCATTCTGGATTTTGCAATCAGAGAAGAAGCGCATCACTTCATCAGCTGAGCAGGACCAGGGTAGACCCCTGACCTTCACCACGAACCCTTCTCTGCCTTCAGTGCCCAGCATCATGGTGACTGTCGGGCTCTTGGTGGAAAGTTTGGCTCCGTGCAATTCAGATGTGGCTGAAAAAAATCAGAAGACTATTGTCATGGAGAAATGTTCACAATAAAAGAAAAAAGCAAGTATTAAAAAAACTCACACTGGTTGCTTTTAAAAAATACAACCATGTAAACAAAATGACTATCAAACAATTATATGCCAGGTGCCAGAAATAGTGGCTATTTGTGTGTGCTAACCAGTGAAAGATGTTAACAAATACAGCTTATCTGATTACATAAAAATGAGTAACTTTATAAAAGATTAAAAAGAATTCAAAGAAAACTCACGAGACAGTATCTGCAATAAATAATTTTCTTATTATATAAAGAATGTGTGCAAATCAAAAAAAAAAACAGAAAATATTAAGACATAAGAGATGAATGGAAAAACACATTATTGGAACTGGGCCGGCTGGCACAGGTTGCAATCCCAGCATTTTTAGTAGACTGAGGCAGGAGGATTCCAAGTCTGAGCCCATCTTGGGCAACTCAGTGACTTAATGAGATGCTGTCTCAAAATCAAAAATAAAAAAATAGACTGGTGATGTAGCTCAATGTAGAGAATCTGGGCTCAATCCAGTACCAAAAAAAAAAGATACTAATGGAAATTTAGACATTCAAACCAGCGCTCAACTCTGGTATACAAGAACTGATAAGCTGGAAAAAGGCTTTTGGTACTATGTGGCATTGTCTTAAAAGATGTAAGTGCAAAATATATATTAAATCTGTTGTGAGAGATTCTCTGCAAGGCATAAGGAGAGTTGGAGGAAGGAGGGTTAAACAAAACAGATTAACTTGTTCAGAGATCCATACACAGATTTTTAAAATTCTGATGGAGTTGAAGACCAGCTTGGGCAACATGGTGAGTTCAGGATCAGCCTGGGCTACAGAGCGGGACCCTGTCTCAAAAAATTAAATAAAATTCTGATGGAACATAAAAACAGAAGGAGCCAAGCAAAATCAGATCCCAAAGGGTCTGTTTGAAATACAAATATTAAAGGCTTTTTACAGGCTTAAAAAGAACATTAAGTGATGTCCTTCCAGGTCAAGGCAACCTGACTGATTTCTCTATCTCAGACCTAAGAACTCTGCAGACCCTGGCAGTTGGCCAACTGATGACAACTCTCAATTCTGTCCCCTAGTGGGGACTAGTGTCCCTTAATCCTTAGCGGAGCTCTCCCAACCTATCAGGCAACTGCACTTTGTGCTCTTCTGCCCAATCCCTGACCCACAAACCAGCTAAACAGCTCCATCCCTAATGCTCACGCTGCCTAATCCACCCACACTACATAAAAGCTCATTTCTGTCTTTTGCCCCCTTTTGTCTTGTTGTAGCCACTTTTACTTATCCCCTTTATCTTTTATCCCCCTTACCCCTTTTCCTGTATCCCTCCTGCTTCAGCCTCTCAGAGTGCTGGGATTATAGGCCCGCATCACTGGGCCCAGTTCTAATTACCATATTCACCCATCAAGATAGTGGACATTAGCTGGGGCAGGTGGCGCAGGCCTGTAATCCCAGAACTTTTCGAAGATGATGCAGTAGAACTGAAAGTTTGAGTCCAACTGGGGCATTTTAGCAATTTAGAAAGACGCCATCTCAAATTTAAAAAGGCGCTGGTGATGCAGCTCAGAGCAAAGGCCCTGTGTTCAATGCCCAGTACCGCAAAAAAAAAAAAAAAAGGACACTGGAAATTAAACAGTAGTTCATAAGTAAATGCTATTCAGAGGTCACAAGCTAATACCCAATTAGAGCAAAAACTCATACAATATTGTGAAAACAATTTGGTAATATTTATCACATTTTAAAACAATCAACTTCAAGTTATATGCTTTAAAGAGATGATCTTAAATTTAGACCAAGATGTATGGAACTGTTTGAAAATTTTTAGTAAAAATAGGGTGTTACACATCTAATAAAAAGTTATAGGATATTTAGCATGAGAAATGACTTACAATCTTAAGTGACCCAAGATCACAGCTACTTCATAATCCTAGCTGCTCAAAAAACAAATGTACACATAACCTTTGACCCTGCTACAACTCCTTCCAGAAATCTGATCGACAAAATACTTATAAATGTTTGGTATACCACTATAAATGCAGCAAATCAAAAACATGAACAACCATCAATGGGGATGGCTGAAGGAATTACACTTTATCCTTAAAATGGAATGTCACATAGCCATCTGAGATTTACCAACCCAGAAAATTTCCAAAACATCTAAAACGAAAACATTTATTTTATGATCCTGACACTAAAATACAAGCAAATATGTAAATGTGCAAAAGAAGATTAAGGGTATATAATACAAATTTGTTTTTGAGGAAGAACAAATAAAGGTGTGGGAATGAGGCGAGGTTTTTTTTATCCTACATGTTTTCATACAATTTCAGTTCTGTAAAATCACTGTACTGTAATCAAAATAACAATGTTAGAAAACTGTATGCATATAAGAGTAGGTCGAATGTTAATAGTGGCTACTCTGAGTGGTCAGTTTATTGTGTTTTCCATTTTATTTCTTAAAGTAATCTTAACTTTCCATAGAAAGAATAATGCCTTTTGTTGCAACAAAAAGTAGTTACAAATTAAGATGTTTGCATTCCTGGGATCTGGTCTATCAAATTTTAGAAAATATTCTATTTCTGTATATGAATGGTTGATGGCACGAGGGACACTGGGACTCTGGGAAACAAAGGAAAAGTTGTTAAAACTGCCATAAAAGCACATGGAGGATGGAACGCACGCATTTCCTAATCATTTAGTGTGTGCTTCCTTATCTGCCGAGCGGGCAGTCTTCCCACGAGTAATCCTGAGGTTTTGGTATCAGCTTATCCCCGGATGCCAAGGAAGGGGAGTCTTACATGACTCCTCTATGCCTTAACGCCCCCCCACACCCCCCCCCCCCCCCCCCCCCCCCCCCCCACGGAGTGGCCAGGCTCGGCTGCTTTACATTGTCTGGGAAGGTCATCAAAACTCTCGTGGCTGAAGTAGGAATCAGAATTCCACTGGAAAGTTAAGAATTTGTTTGCCTTACAATATACACACACTTTTTAAAAAACTAACGACATAATGTTGAGTACTAAATCATTTTATCTTCAAGATACCAAGTATATTGTTATTTTTCGAATAACAAATCCAACGTGTAGATTATCTTTAAAAGCTGAAAAACAAACGTTATTCAAATACCTGGAATAAGAACATGCACCGGGCGGCTCCGGCGCTCGAGCAGCGTCCGCCTAGGTGCGCCTCCGCCGCGAAGTCACTCCGGGCCTTTCCAACCGACACACAATCCGGCACAGACAGCGAGTTGCCTGGAGGGATGGACCCGCGCTCAGACCACTGCTCTCAATGTTTTTCCCAATTCCAAACTGTGATTTGCAAACGCTTTTTACCTCACGCTCCCTCTCGGAGGTCCCGGGAGACGAGACCAGGCGAGCAGATTTACAAAAACAAACAAGAGTCACGACCGTCCACCATTTCCCCACCAGGCGCAGCGAAGGCGGCTTCCCGGCACGGAGCCGGAGGGGGGGGGGGGGCGGAGGGAGGGAAGCGAGCGGCGCCGCACAGGCAGGAACAGCCCCGGCCCTGGGGTCCCCATCCCCACCTCCCGGGCCTCCAGTTCCTACCCCACACGCACCTCTAGCGACGCCAAGCAGTTTTCCTCTTCCTTCCCTCAAATGGCTATATCGAGACGATAGACGACGACCAGAACTACTTCTGCTCACGTAAGCGAGTGGTCACGTGAGCGCCTACGTCATGTGAGATTTAGGTCACGTGAACCACTCTCGGCTTAAACTCCGGATCACTAAGGAGCCGCTCTTCCTTCTGGTACGGAAATAGGGCGGGCCAATACCATAAAACAAAGAGTATGATTGGTTGGCTGTGCGTCTTACGTGACTGCTCATTGGTCAACCTCTAACCATAACCGTCCAGTTGCCTGAGAAACAACAACGTCATTAGATAATCATCCATCATTGATTGGCCCGCCTCTAAGGTTAAACTTTTAAAGGGCTACAGCAGAAATCTTCCTCTGTGCAATCGGCAGGATAATGAAACCTAGGAGCAGAGATCGGCGGCTTGGGTGCGTGATTGCACTGCGCTTCCTAGCCATAGGTCTCTGGGCACTCCGTGAGGCCAGGGGACTAGACAATGGCTTGGCGAAGACGCCTACTATGGGCTGGCTGCACTGGGAACGTTTCATGTGCAACCTTGACTGCCAGGAAGAGCCGGAAACCTGCATCAGGTAGCAAATACTGGGTCCCCTTCCGTTGGTTTTTCCGTGTGTTTGTCTGGGTGTGTTTAGAGCAACGAAGAGTCTCAACCGGAACATTTGAGCCCACTGGTGAGCTCCTCTACTATTGCTGCTTTTTTTTTTTTTTTAATCTCTAACTATTCTGAATGGGGGCGAACCATATACTTTTCTCCCTTTTCTGGGTTGGGTGTCCAGACACCAGTGTGTGCTGCGCTTCTGTCGCTTTCCCTGCCCAGTAACCTAGTTACCCTGTTAGGGACTTCCTTCATTTACCATCTGGTTCATTCCTACACTTTTTGTGAGCTTCTGCTCTACCTTTTCGGGGCCCCAGGCGTGACCTTGCCTTAAGTACAGCGGGAACGGGTAGGAGGGATAAGGAGCTAAGATATATGTCACTACTTCTGTTTGGGACAGAGACTCCTTGGCTGTAAGGGAAGGGAATTAGAGCCCGTGAGGTCTCTGAGCTTCACCTCACCCGCTCTCTCTGGATTGTGATATCTGGATGATATGCTGACCTGGAGGTACTTTACACATCAAAGGTGACATTTGAGGCTAGTCAGGTATTGAGTTTATCTGATCCTCTCCTGTAAATTGAGATACTATCTTTTTTACATCAAGGAGCTGACTCAGGAAGAGGTATGAAGTAGTTCCTATCTCACACAAATGAGCTTTCAGTGAGATAAACACTTTTAAACAAATGGAACACTTGGGAAGATGAATGTTAGTCTGCAAATGTGAGTAGTGTATTTTCTGGAGAGAGAATCTACCTTTCTTCACGTTCTCAGAGGGAAAAGCGATCTACACAAAGTTAAGAATCACTGATAGGTATTGTGGAAAACATAGTAAGGTCACCCACCCTGCAGAGTCCTCTCTAAAGATAGCAGTCATGGGACACCTCTGACCATAAGTTGTTAGTCAGGATTATGGTCAGATGTTATAAAAGACATTTGTCTTTTGTTGCACAAGTAGCAATTTATTGCGTAAGTGATACTTCCTTGTTTCTTCTTTCTGTAGTGAGTTTTGGTTCTTTGTTTTTCTGTCTGCTCCATTCACTTCACTCTTCTCAGCCTTCTCCCATTCCTGCGAAGGTCAGGTAAACTGAAATTAGCTCACATACTTTTGTATTATGAGTTGCCTATGCCAAATCAATAATCTTTAATAAAATACAGACTTTCCCCCCCCCCCAAAAAAAAAAGAAATTGGCCATCTAAGTTTCAGGCAAGTATTATAACCTGGAGTACAATGTGTGGCATTAACCCATCACAGATTTATTTTTGTCTTTCCTTTTTTCTTTTTAAATGGTGGTTGTCTTATATTTCTCTCTGCTTATAAAACTGATGTATACCAACTACAAAAATGCAGATAGTAAAGTATATTGAAACTTAAAATTCCCTCCCTTTTCACCATTCAGAAATAATTAGAATTAAAATGTTCATATATGACCTTGTGGTTATTTTCTATGTAAAGGAAAATGAAAATTTCTTTTTTCCATTAATTTCCATAAAAATAGAATCATGTTTATGTCATGTGTGGCTAACCTCAAGACTCATGCTCTGCCTGGGTTCAGATTCCACCTCATTGTTATTTAGTTTATGTATTTGTATATTTGATACTGAGGATCAAGCTCAAGGCCTTCATACTGAGCTACATCCCCAGCCCATTTTTGATTTTTAAACAGGGTCTCACAAAGTCTCTAAATTGCCCAGGTTGGACTCAAACGTAGGTTCGTCTTGGCCCAGCTTCCCAGAATGCTGGGATTATGGGCCCAGCCCTCATTGTTAATTAGCCATTTGACTTTGGGCAAAATAATTATCCTTTCTAAAAGTACACAGAGTAGAATGCCTGGAGCAGAATAAGAGCTTCATAAATGCAAATTGTATGTATATACCATGATTTATTTAAGCAATCCTCTGTTGATAGCTGTGGGGTTTCTGTGCTGTTAACTGCTGTGCTGAACTTCTCTACCATTCCCATACTTAAGAGTTTGGTTCTTTGTGTATGACTTTGGCTTTTGGCTTACAGATAGCTATTCCCTCAGTGTTTCCTGTCCATAACAACAAGATTTCTCCAGTTGGTCGACCAATGAGGACAACCTTGACCACTAGCAGAGACCTGTCTCCCTTAATCCGTAGCCCACCCACCTATTCCCCCAACCTCTCAGGCAACTCTGCTTTGTGGTCTTCTGCCCAGTCTTTGACTCACATGCCAGTTTAACAGACCAATCTCTGACTCTGATGCTGGCTAATCTACCCACATTACAAAAAAAGCTGTGTTCACCCCATAGTCAGCCCTTTTATATCCCCCTTTCTTAAACCTTTTATCCCTCGTGCCTTAGCTCTGTGCCTGGACCTGCTAGTCAGGCATAAGGTCATGGGTCATGGGGGCAATATACTTTCACTTCAGATTCCTTTGCTGCTGGTCATATTTTTGGTTCTGCTGGGCTCTTTCTTTGACCTAAAAATAGCCACTTGGGTTCTTCACTTCCTGTACATAATCTGAGTCTTACCTGACTCTTTCTTTAGAGCACCATTTAATGCATGCTCACTTGATACATATCACCATGTCTTCCCAAAGATTTTACAGATGTATACTCCCAGCGGGTTTGGAAGAACACCTGTTTCCCCACATCCTAGCTGATATATTTTGTGATTGTTTTTTGTGGTACTGGGGAGTGAACCCAGGGTTTTCACACTAGGCTACATCCTCAGTCCATTTTTACTTTTGACTTTGAGATCAGGTCTTGCTAAGTTGCCTCTGCTGGATGTGAACTTGTGCTCCTCCTGCCTCTGCCTCTTGGAATGCTGTAGTTACAGGCCTGCACCTAGCCCAGCTATTTTGTTCTTTTATAATCTAGTCAACCTGGTAACATATTATTATTTGCGCTTATTTTTTTTGGTATAGAGGATCAACCTGGAGCCTCACGCACTAGTCAAGCATCCCCCCCCCCATCCAACCATAGCCCATATTTACATTTTTTAACATGACAAAATGTCTTTTCATAAATTAAATTGGCTCTTTGCAGTCATTTCTTATATGGATTTTCCCTTTGTATCAGTCTCTTATTCATTGGGAATGGCTGGGGCATTGTTTTATTTTGCTCTAGTATATGCTGCAAATATAGGTGGTTCTTGCAGTAGGTGGGTTTTGATATTCATATGATCACACATCAGTTTTTTCCTTTGTGGTTTCTATCACTGGGGTCTATATACCAAGAACTCATAAATGAGACTAAGATAAAAGGAAAGACAAGGCTGTGCATGGTGGCACACATCAGTAATCACAGCTGTTTGGGAGGGCAAGGCAGGAGGATCAACGCCAGCCTGGACATCACAGCAAGATACTGTCTCAAAAATAAAAGCAAATACAATTTTATTTTGGTGCAGAATAGATTTACAAATCTGGGACACAACCTCAGGCAGAAATCCCATTTCTCAGAGGAAAGGTAAGCTTGTGCTTTTACAGCTAAGAGTGAGTAATGCGGTTTAGCAATCTCTGGGTAACATAAAAGTCCCATGGTATCAGAGAGCTGGACCTCTTTCTGAACTTTGTCTTGAATTCTGTTAATCTTTGTATTCTGATGCTAAGTTGAAGTAGCCTCCTGTTGGGTAAACTCTTTTAAGTCTTTTCACCAAATTCCTTAAAAAGCCCTTTTGTTGTTTGTTCAGAATTAAACAATATTTAATTGTCTAAAATTTAATAAATATGAGTAATGGGTTATTAAATACATTTAATAAATATAAACAATATTTTCTTAAATATAAAAGGTTTATAAAGGATTGTAGGGTGAATAAGCTTTTTGAAAATACTTTCTCATCCAAAAAGAAAATAGTGTTTCTTAATTTATTCAAGTCATTTAGGAGTACCATAGTTTTAAAATACAGGCCCTCCCTATACATAAAATTTATCTCTAGATATTCTAGGTTTTTCTGTTGTTTTCTTTTAGTTGATCACATGAGTGGATCATTTTCTCCAAACATATTAGTGTGTTGATATTTACAGAAGCTGTTTATTATGTTAACTTTGTTCTTTTTTTTTTTTTTTTTTTGGAGACAGGTTCTTGCTCTATAATCCAGGCTGATCTTGAACTCACTATGTTACCCAGGCTGGCCTTGAATTCACAGACAATCTCCTGTCTCAGCCTCCTGAGTTCTGGAATTATAGGCCTGCACCACCACGCCCAATTTATGTGGTGTGGAGAATCAAACTCAGGGCCTTGTGCTTGGTAGGCAAGTACTCTAACCACTGTGATATTTCTTCAGCCCCTATTATATTAACTTTGAAGTGCTTATGTGGGTGAACTTTCTTGAGTACCTAAAAATTTGCCTCGTAAACTATAACGATTATATCATTTCAGCGAGACGCTCTTCATGCAGATGGCAGATGTCATGGTCGCAGATGGTTGGAAGGATGCAGGTTACGAGTATCTCTGCATTGATGACTGTTGGATGGCTCCCCAGAGAGATGCAGAAGGCAGGCTTCAGGCAGACACTCAGCGATTTCCTGGTGGGATCCCCCGCCTAGCTAATTATGTGAGTTTAGAGATTGTTTTCATTCAGGGGTCTGTGCACACTTTTCCTGTTAAGAACATGGTTCTTGTGACAGTAGAATGACTGCTGTTATCTGAACATTGAACTGTAAGGGGGAACTTTCATCTCATCAGCATGTACATGTTTTGCAATAGCTCGAGGCTCATCTTGAAGACATTCTGCTTTTCTAAGAACCACTGAGTGCTCTAGGAGGAAAAAGGAATTTGGTTCTTGTCATAGGTGTATATATATATATATATATATATATATATATATATATATATGTTCATTATATAAGCTTTAGGCAGCTATTGTAGTTAAGCTGTAATTAGAATTTTAGAAGATAAAAAGAAAATATCCTTAAGATCATTGAAGAGAAATGAAGCCCAACACCAATTAAAAGAGATAAAGACTGATTTTACTAAGGACTGTTGTATAGAGGCAAGAGCCAACCTCAAATCTATATACAGAAAAGACCACTGAGGATTTGTAGCCAATGGACAGATTGAGGGAGTCAGGAGATAGAAAATTACTAAAAGCAAACCTGAAAGGTTTGAGGCTGACTTAGCAGGATTCTGCTCAGTGTGGGCTTACTCAGGCAGACAACTACGGCTTAAGTGAAAAGGCTTAGGAAGCCTAACTAAAGTTTAGTCCAGGATAGTGTCTTTGTCTAGATGAATGTGTTAGTGTCCTGTCAGGAATATTGAAGTAGCTGGTAGCTTTCTCCTCAGAGCTGTGCTGTAGCTCACAGGTATAGTGTGAATTCAGCAGAATGGGCAGATTTGTTCGTTTCCCAACAAACTCATCTGAAAAATAGAGGAGTTGTGTTGAGAAGATTTCAAATACCTAGTGAAGCACATGTGCCTCTGCCCCTACCCTGGAGTCCTTTTTTCTCTCTCTACTACTTCATGGTTGCCCTTCTATTGTGGTGATTTTTCCTTTCTTCTCATTTCAGGTCCACAGCAAAGGACTGAAGCTAGGGATTTATGCAGATGTTGGAAATAAAACTTGTGCTGGCTTTCCTGGAAGTTTTGGACACTATGACCTTGATGCGCAGACCTTTGCTGACTGGGGGATAGATCTGCTAAAATTTGATGGTTGTTACTGTGACAGTATAAAGCATTTGATAGCTGGTATGTTTTATTCATGAGATTTGGGTACCAGGCCTGTACTCTAAGAGGCTGAGGTAGAAGGATCACAAGTTCAAGCCCAGACCAGGCCACTTAGCAACATAGTAAGACCCTTTTTCAATAATCAGAAATAAAAGCGAGGACTAGGGGTGTAACTCAGCAGTTTAAGAACTTGCCTAGCAAATGCCAAGGTCCTAGGTTTGATTCCCCAGCCCCAGATAAACTGGGCATGATGGCACACATCTGTAATCCCAGCACTTTGGAAGCTGAGGCAGAAGGACTGCCATGAGTTCGAGTCCAGCCTTGGCTACATAGTGAGTTCAGGACCAGCCTGGGCTACGGTGAGTTCCTGTCTCAAAATAAATAAATAAATGATTTGTTAAAATGGGATGAGGGTATGGCTCAGTGTGAAGGCCCTGAGTTCCATCCTTAGTACCACACACATACAAAAAGAGGGATTTAGCCATAAGCAAAGGGAAGAACTTTTAAAGCCAAGGTAGCTGAACATCCAAAGAAATAATGATCAGATTTTTTTTTTAACTACCCAGTCACAATATTGGAAATAATGCTTCCGAATATGCCAGAACTCTCATCTCTTTTCAGTTTGTTCATTTATTTCTTATATGTGGAATCCATGCACACCTAATGGTGACTAATGTTGTACACTTAATTCAAGAGAGCTCTAAGAATTAACTGCAATTAGTAACTTTCTAACATCATTTAGGAAGAAGGTCAGGATGTCTGTCACACAGTCACAGAGAAAATCTTGTTCATTCTTGCCTTTCTTCAGCATATAGTCCCGGCGGTCTGAGAGATAGTACACATGGTTTAGACACAAAGCAACTAACTACCTGTCCTTGCTACCAGTTTCAAATATAAGACTTTTCTACCCCTTAAAATATACAGCCCCAACTGGAAATTCCCCTCTTTCCCTTACTTTACCCATTATCTTCTCATACAGGTTATAAGTACATGTCCTTGGCTCTGAACAAGACTGGCAGAAGCATTGTATACTCCTGTGAGTGGCCGCTTTATATGTGGCCCTTCCATAAGGTGAGCTGGTGAATCCAGTTTTCAGAACTTGAGAACAAAAGGGACAAAATTCTCCCTCAAAAGCCCAACCACTTCTCTCACCAGTGCTATAATTATAGTCAAAGCTACCACTACCTAGGAAGTCACCTTTGATTTCCTTTATCACCATTTGTGCCCCACCCATCATCAATCCTGCTAGTACTGTCTCCTAAATATCTTGAATCAGTAAACCTCTTTGCATAGCCACAGCATCCACCCTGGCGTTCCTGGCCAGTCGCCTCTCAGTGACTGTTGTGACAGCCTGATGTACTTCCACTCACCCCCCCATCCTGGTTTTCTACCCAGTACCAGTGTTACCTCATTAAAATGTCAATGGCATTGTGCCATTAACACACTTCCCTACCTGAAATCCTCAACTAGCTTCCTATTGCACTTGAAATAAAATCAAACTCTATTCACCCTTGCCTGTCACTCCAGCTTCCAAGAAGTAATGAATCTTTCACTCCACTGGCTTTCTGTCCTCTGAGCACCAGTAACACTTTTGTACTTGCTTTTTGTTTTCTGTGGGGAACCTTCTTCCTCCAAGATTCTTAAAAGTGTCCATTCTTAACACTGGAGTCTTAAGACCAGATGTCAGATTCTTTTACTTTAAAATAGCTTTTTGTCAGCTCATTCTTTATCACATTAATCACTTAATATCTAAGTTTACCACTGTATAGTCTGAATTTATTGTCTATATCCCCAGTAGAATATAAATCTCATGAGGGAAGGTACCTTATTTGACTCTATCCCTGTATCCCTACCATATGGTAAGTGTTGACAGTTGTTTACTAAATGAATCTTATTTTCTTGAAATCTTTCAGAAAGTTTCACCTTATCCAAAACATTTTAAACCTGTTACCCCACCTACCTATTTGAAAACTTTTATTCATTCCACTAACAAATTGTATGTCTAGGTTTCAGATCTTATATTTAATGGAGTCCTATGTAATCTTGCACCTATTTTATACATTGAGATAATTTTATTTATGCCTGGTTATAAAAATAATACATGTTCATTTTTAAGATGTTTGAAAATAGTGGCATATAAAGAAAAATTTAAAATATCCTCCATAATGCCAACATCTACATACCATTCAATAAATTTTCAGCAGAAACAGAATTGAGGTCACTGTAAGTAGGAACTCTAAATTATGTGGCCTACTTTTGAAAGCACTTCTTATGAAGAAAATGCCTTACAATATTTAGACTTCTCCATCAATCTGTAGACTAAAGAGAAGGCTACAAGTATCTTCTTGAAACTGGACTATTTATTTTAACCTCATAAGGATGTCATAACGTACACAAGGATTGGAAGAATAGCACAGTGGTCAGAAGATCCTGAGTTCTACTCCTCAGCATCACATAAGCTGGGTGTTGTGGCACACACATTATCCCAGCACTTGGGAGGCTGAGGCAAAAGTCTTGGTGAGTTCAAGGCCACCCTGGGCTACATAGTGAGCTCAGGTTCAGCCTGGACTATAGAATGAGATTCTGTCTCAAAAATAATGTAAACAAGAGTTCTGTTTCCACAGCCCAATTACACAAATATTCGACAGTACTGTAATCACTGGAGAAATTTTAATGATGTTTATGATTCCTGGCAAAGTGTAAAGAGTATCTTGGACTGGACATCTTCTAACCAGGAGAAAATTGTTGACGTTGCTGGACCAGGGGGATGGAATGACCCAGACATGGTAAGGACCTAGCCATCATATTTAAGACCTGTTTCATCTTAGACAATAAAGGTGAATACAGGTAAAAATGTTCCTAGGAGGAAGCTGAATGTGAGCATATGCAGAGCCCACAGAATGGCTTATATGGGTCATCTAGATAGCTTTAAAAAATGTTTCATTTTCACTGAATGGTTTCATTCTTTGTCCTAGCTAGTGATTGGCAACTTTGGCCTCAGCTGGGATCAGCAGGTAACTCAGATGGCCCTCTGGGCTATCATGGCAGCTCCTTTACTCATGTCCAATGACCTTCGACAAATCAGCCCTCAAGCCAAAGCTCTACTTCAGGACAAGGATGTAATCGCCATCAATCAAGACCCCCTAGGCAAGCAGGGGTACTGTCTTAGAAAGGTATAGTAAATATTCTACAGGAGAAAATAGAGAACATTTTTCCTGCCTTCTCCAGTTGACTATTAAACCAAGTGGGATGTTTTTGTGGTAGTGGGCATTGAATCTAGAGCCTTCACACTGAGCTTACTTTTTGCTTTAAGACAGTCTGGCTTCAGGCAGGACTCAAACTGTGATCCTCTTGCCTCAACTTTCCTGAGTGTTTGGGATTACATGAGTGAATCAACATACCTGGCTTTGAATATATATTTTAAGGTGGCTTTTTTATACCTAACTATCAAGTCTGTCTTGGACCTAAGCCTGTAACAGGAGGATATGATGTATCTACTGAGAATTTTGCCCTGATCTTCAAGATGTGCTAAGTAGTAAGGAAGGCTTTTTGATAGAACCATTATTTCCAAAATATGCTACAAGATAATCTTGACTTATTACTAAGATTGGTGGCTGGGAGCATAGCTCACTAACTATAACCAAAGTGTTTGCTTAAGGCTCTGGGTTGAATTCCCCAGTATCACAGTTAGGTGTGGTGGTGGTGCATGCCTATAATCCCAGAACTTGGGGAGACTGAGGCAGGAGGACTGCCATGAATTTGAGGCCCGCCTGGACCACAATAAGACCGTTTCAAAAAAAAAAAAAAAACCTGGTGCCAAACCAACAAGGCAGCTTACTGCTAATTAAAAAGTACTCACACCTGTTTCCTTTGTTTTTCAGGAAGACAACATCGAGGTGTGGGAACGACCTCTCTCAAACTCAGCCTGGGCTGTAGCTATAAGAAACCTACAAGAGATTGGTGGACCTCGTTCTTACACTGTCTCACTTGTTTCCCTGGGTCGGGGAGTGGCTTGTAACCCTGGCTGTTTCATCACCCAGCTTCTTCCCACGAAGAAGCAGCTTGGATTTTATGAGTGGATTTCAAGCTTAAAAACTCGAGTAAATCCTACAGGCACTGTTTTGTTTCGTCTAGAAGCCAGAATGCTTCAGAATGTTTAAATGTACTTTTGCCAAAGTGACTGCCCCACTTCCTTTCCACATCTTCATCTATTTTCACTTAATCTATATTCTTGAATTAAAACCTCCTAATGTTGAGACTTTGTTTTTGGCTGTGCCAGGAATGGATTCCAGGGCCTCTGGTGTACTAGCAAAGCAAAAGCAATCTATGACTGAGGTATACCTCTAACCCTAGTCAGAACCTTTATAAACTACTTCTAAAGATATGACAAGATTGGGAAAAGCTCCAGAAATTAGTATACATTAATAACAGCTAACTGCTGCCTAACTAGGTATGTGAATGCCTGTTTACAATCTAGTACAAAGGGGAAATAAAACTTGCTTCCTCAGTTCAAGGACAAAAAAATCCAAAAAAAAAAAAACCCCTGACAGGTGGGAATAACCTAGATAAATTCTGGGTTGTAATCTAGATCTAACAAATGTTAAGTGACGTACTTTCACCAAGAATAACTATACAAAAGACTCCCACCCCTTTGAGAGTTGCTGGATCTCATGGGGCTTTATGAGGCAGTAGTTTTCAAATTGGAGTATTAAGGCATGGACAATTTCAAGGAATTTCCACTTTCCTGTGGTACTGAGGATTGAACCCAGGGCCTTCACTTTGAACTACATCCCCAGCCCCATTTCCAATCAGGACCTCACTAAAATTTCCCAGGTTGGTCTTGAACTTGTATCCCCCAGCCCCAGCCTCCCAGAGGGCCATGATTATAGGCATGTACCACCACACTCGTTTCCAAATACTACTTTCCTACTTTTCCTATAGTTGTTTTGCCTGAGGATCAGTCTATAGTCAAGGCTGTTCCTTTATCACTTCCCTTTTAAAGAATCAGCCACTCTTCTCCAATTGAGCAGGAAATATTCCCTGGTAAGATTACTTGGAGCACTTGATACGCTGGAAGTAAGCCTTTGCAGTGAGCTCCACCCCCAGATCTTTTCTTTTACTCACAAATTTCCCAAGGGCAATTTTATTGATGGCTCAAGTTTATTCTCTCCCAAAAGACCACGTGCAACTAATGAAGTGAATATAATTATTTTATTGTCTTCATAGCAACTAATGAAGTGAACATAATTATTTTATTGTCTTCTTAACAAAAGACGACGCTTAGAACTGAATCACTTGGCCCTGTAATAGAACGGAAAAAAAGTAATGAGTTTTGTATCTGGTAAAGTAGCACCATCTCCATCAAGAACATACTATTTCTAAGAGTGGGAAAGTCCTTGTCACCCTGACAAAATAAGTATGTGCACAAAATGCTCAACTTCATTGTTAGCCTTAAATTTTGCACTTATACGTATCAATAAAATGGGGGAAAACATACTATTTCTAAAATGATCATGCTTAGTGCAAGCTTCCTCATTCTTCCTTTCCTATTTAAAGCAAAACCTCCAAAGATCTTACACCAAGATCAGATACTTCTTAAACATCACATTGATGCTCCAAAGCTCTGGACTGTGGATTAAGAATGCCTGACTTTGCATTAAGAATGCCCAACCAGTAATGTCTACAAATATTCTCAAGTCTGAAAAACTACAAAATCTAAAATAGTTCTGGTTACAAGCAGATCAGGTAAGACAAGCCTTCTGAGAACCACCACTGTGAGCAGAAATGTTCACTTTCCGAAATATAATAAAGCTATACAAATGATTGTACCTTTCTCTTCTTATCTCCTCCCAGTTCAAAATGCTTGCATCTCTTAATAGCCAGCATTCTCTTAGATCTGCAGTTGGGCTCAACACACTCAAGCCTCAGCACAATCTTCTTGGTAGTTTTGGCCTAGGGAAAAAAGTCAAATCCTTTATCACTTTCTTAAAAAAACATGACCATGCTGGATTCAACACTGTAATTTGTCTTTAGTTACATGGAGAAAATAAACACCTTAGAAAGCTCATCATTTAGCCTTTTATAAAACATGCCACTTAACTTGTGGCATTTGTTCAGAAGTATTTCACCCAATCAAAAATGAGCCCACCAAGTTCCTACAACTGTGAAACAGCTTTTAAAATTCACTAAGTAGAACAGCCTTGACTACAGACAGACCCTGTCACAAAAAATAAATACATAAAATCCACTAAGGTGAATTGTTAGTTCAGATCTACCAATTCTAAGACTGTCTACAATTACATCTAGAATTTATGTACATTTGGCTAGATTATTTACCTCAAGATACGCTTCCCACCAATACTCAACTTTTTTCCCACATTTTATTGATATGTATATGTGCAAAATCGAAGGTTTACAATAGAGTTGAGCATTTTGTGCAGATACGTATCTTGAAATAAATATCCCCTTCGATCCAGCGACACCCCTCCTGGGAATATACCCAAGAGACCAAATACCCAACTTTTTAAGCCTGCCCCTTTAGTGAGAGTTCTGCCACTAGTAATCTAGCCAGAACCAAAGTTACCAAAGTCCAAAAAGGCACTCGCATGTTTTTACCACCTTCAAATCAAACCATCTATTTCACCCAAGTGAGTTCATTTCATAGTATTTTCTGGGACCGGGCAGGAGCTAAGCGCTAAACTAAACACAGTGCTGGAGGGAATGGCACGTGCTACTTGGAATTACTTGCCTCCTACATACAAGTCAGGCAAGCTCTCTACCACAGAGCTACATCCATAGCCCAAATACCACCACCCCCAAGTAGGGCTGGAGGTGACACCTTGGGCCCCACCCATGCTAAGCAAGAGCTCTCCACTGAGTTATACCTCCTGCCTCAATGAACAATTACTGCAAAATCAAGGACTGAGGATTTAGATATGACAGAACAGAGCAAATGTGAGGATTTATCAGTGTACTCACACCTGCGATTCGTAGAAACAGTCCTTCACTTTTGGCTCTTCCGAAAGGAAAGAACAAAAATATAAACACTAAGACGGTAGTTTTGTAAACTACAGACAGACCTGGGCTGCAGCTTCCAGCTCCACTGCCTAGTAGTTACCAATGTCAGCCACTGCAGTAATTTTGCTGCAATTAATACTATAATGACATGCTAGACTAGCGATGACCAGTAAAAGAATGTTCCGACTAATATAAATCATCACTAACCTTTTTTCGGAAAATTGGCTTAGTCTGTCCACCATAGCCACTCTGCTTCCTATCATAACGTCGCTTTCCTGGGGGAAAAATCATTTGTTAGGAGTTAAGATTATAAAACACAATAGCCACATAGAAATATTCTTATTTTTTCCCCAACACTCTGGGAGCCTGAAGGAGGACCGATAACTTGGAACCCTGCCTAGGCAACTTATAATCTGTCCAAAGGGGGGAAAAAGAGCTATAGGAATAGAAAAACAGTTAGAGCGCTTGCCTGGGAAGCACAAGGCCCTGATTTCCATTCCCCAGGACCACATAAAATGGGCATGGTGATGTTCGCCTATAATCCTAGCACTCAGGAGGCTGAGGCAGGAGTGCTCTGAGTTTGAGGCTGTCCTGCCCTACATAGTGAGTTCAAGACCAATGAACACAGAGCACAACCTGTCTCAAAAAAAAAAAAAAAAAAGAGGCACAGGCCCATAATGGCTGAGGCAGGAGGATCACAAGCTCGAGCCAGGCCTGGACGATTTAGAGATTGTTTCAAAACTCAAAACTAAAATAAGCTGGGGAAAAAAGCCGGGAATGTGGTTTAGAATGGATGCTCTGGGTTCAATCTTCCACGCAAAGGAAAAACAGAAAAACAAAACTCGGACTCTCAATACTCTGTTTCACAACCACCACACCAGAACCAAATTCCCCAAATGTTACAGCTTACCCTGGGCATACAGAGAATCCTTGCCCTTCTTGTACTGGGTCACTTTGTGAGGTTGGTGCTTACCACACTTCTTACAGAAGGTCCGCCGTGTCTTAGGAACGTTCACCTATGAGCCGTGCACAACGTGCAGTTGTCAGACCACAAGAGCCGCGGAAGCGTTGAGTGCAGAGCAATTCGACTCCTAACTCTTGACTAATTCATCTCCTAGCTCCGGCTACAAGGCGGTCTAGACCCGTGTGCTTCCAGCGAGAGCGCCCTCCGTTAAACCCAGGGAAAGATCTCATTTGGCTCCACCCACAGCCGAATCTACCTGTGTTCACTACTTCAATTCCTGGATTAAACCCGGTCCCTTCGGGCATCGATTTCCACAATACTGGGCTTCTTCGGTACAACAGAGCCAAGCAAGGGCCAGGACTAAACCCGGGACTGTACAATCTAGACGGAGAGTAGGGATTAAGCTGGATATTCGCGGATACAAACCATATTCGCTGGAGCGCTGCCGGCATGGAAAGGAAAGGGCGGGGACAGGACAGGAAGTATATAGCCGTTTTCGGGCCGGACTCCCTCATGGGAGTCAGAGGAACGACCATAGATTTTTCCGGCTCGGTCGGTGCTTTGCGCCCTCCGGTGGCTGAGAGGACTTGATTTGGAACCGCTGGTGGGAGTACCAGGAATGACTCCGCCTAAAGGCTGGCGTGCTCTCTCAACTTGCTCCCATCCTGCAGCTTTGCAACATTTACTTCATAACTTTTGACCCACGCTGGTGTATAGTAGCGTTAAGTAGAGGGAACAGTGGTTGCAAAGTCTGTACCCTGGCTTTCCTGAAGGGAAGTCAAGATTAGAGGCCAAAGGAAGAGCCTTCCGTCTCAGCATGCCGTTCCTGTATTACCACAAGGACAGGGCTGGAGGAATAGCACAGCGATTAAAGCAGCACCACACAAACCGGGTGTGGTGGCACACACCGGTAATCCTATTACTCAGGAGGCGGGAGAATAAAAAGCCCACTTGGACTACGGAGTGAGATCCTGTCTCAAAAAAAAATATATGTGCAATCAAAAAAGAGATCTGGTACAAGAAATATATAATGAGCTCGCACAGGGCTAAAGGAATAACACAGCAGTTAAGAGTGCTTGCTTAGCAAGCACAAAGTATTACCCAGCACCACTTAAACTGGGTGTGGTGAAGCACACCTGTAATCTCAGCACCCCAGAGGCTAAAGCAGGAGAATTTCTTTCATGAGGCCAGCAAATGACAGTAATTGTGCCAAGAGAGAAAACATCCAGCAGCTCTTCCCTTCCTACTTGGCAGCCAGGATCTACTAGGCATCCTAGGTAGGTATCAAAGTAGTTCAAGCCTGGCTTGAGGGCTCAAAACTGTAATCACAGCACCCTGGGAGCTGAGACAGGAAGATCACAATCTGAAGCCCAACCTGGGCAATTTAGCAACATAGCCAAGACCCAGATGGGCTGGTGATGTAGTTTAATAAAAGGTCCTGGGTTCAAACCTCAAGTATTGCAAACAAAACAAATCCAGTCCTATAGACAGACTGAAGAGTGCTGGGCTCTAAAATGTATTATCCCATACAATTCTCGCACTAATTCTAGGGTATTGGTGACATTATTGTAATATTATTATTCCCATTTTACTGATAAGGCAAATGAGGGTGGGAGTATTAAATTATTTGCCCAGTGCTAGCAGTAATTAAGAATCCGGGATACTGAGTAATTTGTCTGATTTCAAAGTAGTGCTCCTTTTTATTTTCAGCCTGTTTTTGAGTTAGGGTGCTATGGTTTGGATCTGGAGCGTCCCCCTTAAGTCTCATGTGTTTGATGAGTGGGATAACTGGAACCTTGTGCTGATTTGAAACAGGGCTTGGCTGGAAGGGGCAGATGGTTGGGGCTTGACCTGAAGAGATTGTGTCAACTTGTTGAAATTTGGGGTTGCCCAGGGCGGAGCTTCCAGATGTGTGAACTAAGTAAAGAAAGGAAGAAGAAACAGCTTCTTCCTGGGAAAGCTCTTGCCTTGCCTCCAGATTCACTTGGCTCTTGTTTCACTTGGTTTCTGACTACAGTGCATTTAGCAGCACTCCTGCATCTTCCACCTGCTGCCATCATTGCCAGCGGCCTACGAATGAACTATGTGAGACCTTCTGAAACTGTGAGCTAAAAAAAAAAAAAAATCTTCTCTTCAGTTATGGATGTTGGGCATTTTTGTATCAGCAATGAGAAAGTAAGTAAGACACAGGGTTTCATTCTGTTGCCCAGGCTGAGCACTTATGTGTGATCTTCCCTTGTTTCAACCTCCTTAGTAGCTGAGATTATTGGTAAGTACCATTTAACCAGCTAAATTCCCTAGGTTCATTTACCATTCCACAGTACTGCTATCATGGCCTGCTAACTCTAATAGCAAAGAATCATGGAGCACTTACATGCAAGGCCTTCCCCCAACCAGCTAACATACAACTTCGGCTAATCCTGACAACTCCAGGAGCACGTAGCATTACTAGTATTTACAGGTGAATGAACTGAGGCCTAAGAGGGATTAAATTCATTTACCTGAAGTAACACAGGTCATTATTTTTGAAGCTGGAAAGTTATCTTATGTCATGTAACACCATGGCCTTGCACTTAACGACTGTATTCATACAGGGGAAGCAGACATCTGCACGGTAGGAATGGTGCGGAGAGAGAACTGGGCTGGTATGTAGCAGGAGGTGGTACCATTAGGAGCCTAAGGAACAAGGAGAGCCTGGAGTGTCCTGCTTTTATAATGCTTCATGAACACACAGGAGTTCTGAGCTGACTTTGTGACCTCTCCCTTTTTTGTTGGATGACCTGGCGGGTTTTTTCGTTTGTTCTTGTTTTTTTGTTTTTTTGAGACAGGATCCTGCTCTGTAGTCTGGGCTGGTCCTGAACTCGTGTAGTGCAGGCTGGCCTAGAACTCATAGCCTCATACCCTCCTGCCTCAGCCTCCTGAATGCTGGGATTAGAGGAATTGACTACCATGTCTGGCTTTTGTAGTGCTGAAGAATTGAACTCAGGGCTTTGCTTTTCCTAGGGAAGCACTTTAACGGCTGAGCTGTGCTCCCAGCCCTGTTGGATGATCTCTCGAACTAAGATAATAAAAACATTATCATTACCTGGTACATTTCCTAAAAAGTTTCTTTGCTAAACCGGCAGCCTGAAGTGTTACAGCATTTTCCTTCTTCCATACTCTTAAACAATCTCACTGAGCTTTAAGGAATTTCTTAATGATTTTTATGTTAATAAAATGTTAATACGAAGATGGTGAACATGACGCCTCTTCAATTTTTGTTCTTTCCATCATTCCTCTTGTGACAAGCCTTAAGTCCTTTTGTGTTCATTTTAAAATGTTTAATTGAAAAAATCATGTGTATATATATATATATATATATATATGTATATATATATATACATATATATATATATTTTCAAGGTATACAACGTGATGTTTTGATACACATTGTGTAATGATTACCACAGACAAATGAATTAACACATACACGTCTACCCATGGTTACCATTTTGTGTATGTGTGGTGAGGTCACAAATCTGCTCTCTCTTATTAGATTTCAACGAAACTAAACAGTGTTGTTACCAGCAATCACCATGCTGTGCATTAGATCCCCAGAACTTCACCATCGTATAACTGAACACTTGCATGCCAGTCCCTGTCTCTGTCTCAGATGGGCTCCTCCTCATTCATTTTCCCTAACATGACACCCAGGACTTAGAGCAGTGGACTCTAGGTGTGGCCTGGCCTTTCACAGTAAGTTGCAGGTTCAGTTTGTAGGTATTTTACTTCTTTTTTTATGTTTTCTTTTTTTAGTATATCTTTATTGTTTTCTTAATTTTACAATATATTGGGCTTCAATGTGCTATTTCATGTGCGTGGATATTTTGACTGATCATGTCCATCCCCTCCTTCCCCTGCCTCACCTCTTTCTGGCCCACTTCTTTATTCCCCTTCTCTTGCTGATAATAGTCTCATTTCTACTTTCATGAAATCTTTTTTAGATTCCACATGAGAGAGAACATGGGAGACTTGTATTTCTGAGTCTGCTTTCTTTCCTTTAATATGAAGATCTCTAGTTCCATCTATTTTCCTCCAAGTGACAGAATGTTACTCTTCCTCACTGCTCAAGGAGAATACTCTCATGTAGATACCACATTTTCATTATCCGTTTAACTGTTGACGGAACCTAGGCCGCTTCCAGACTAGATAGTTGACTTCTAAAAGAAAGTTTCATGTCACTTTAGCTTTTCTGGCAGCCATGTTACTTGCATGACATTTCTCTTGGTTACTGTGAGCTTTTAAGACACCCCCCCCCCCCCAAACGTTTTTGTGTCTGTGGTACTGGGGATTGAGCCCAGGTCCTTTACACTGAACTATATCCCGAGTCTTTATTTATTTGTTTGTTTTCAGACACAGTTCCTCTAAGTTGCTGAGGCTGGGCTCAAATTAACAGTTTTCCTGCCTTTGCCTTCCAGAGGGCTAGGATTATATGCCTGTGCCATTGGACTCAGCTTCCCTAAACCATTTTGTGAAGGCTACCGCTACTCTGTTTTCACTTAGAGTCACGCCAGATGACCAAGGTCTTTTTGAGCACTAATTGTCCTGCTTCCATCATCCAGGGTAGCTCACACAACCTTGCACCATCACAGATTAGCTAGGCACCTTGCTCTATTTTCCTCAATGATCATGAATAGAAATGTGGAACAGTGCAGTGTCAAGAAGACAATCTAATATTACATTGAGGATCTTTTGAAGCGGCATAAGGCCATTCATTTGCGCTGAGTACAGTCTTGTTGGTATGGATGGGTCTGATAGAGGAGCAGTTGTGAGCCCTTTCCCCTGTCCTCTCCATCTAGATTTTTCATCATCTACTTATCAACCCCCAGTCCCCACCCCAAATTGAATTTTGAGAAAGGACAGGGCATGTGACAACAAGCAGTGTCTGAATGAAGAAAAGAGTAGGGAAGGTGCATGTCTGTGCCAACTCTCAAGAAATGACTTGTAGGTGACTAGTGAAAGAGTATAACTGGTCAGTAAAATAGGGGTATCCTTGCAACATTTGCTTCCCATTTATATTGCACGAGTGTGAGGGTTAATCACTCTACCATCCTACAAATGCTTTTATTTTAATTCTTTTGCCTGGAAATTCCTGATGGACTTGTGAAGTTTGGGATTTGTTTTGACATTAGGGTAGACAGCCTCTTTGCAATAAAATGTGCAAGTGCCCCATGAGTCAAGGTGGACAAGCAGATAAGTCACCAGGGCTCTGCCACTGTCTCCTACTGCAAACAGGACTCACTTCATTTCCTCAGAAAGTCATTGATGAGAAGATTACAGCCAAAACGAAGGCCAGGAGGCTTCTGAGGAAATGTCCAGGCCTTAAGTAACACAGCTAGTCTGGTTTACTGCTTTACAAAATTAAACAGAAAAATGTAGATTGTTAATCCCTGAGGCTAAATCTTTTTTTTTTTTTTTTTCCTTTGAGACTCACTCTGTAGTCCAGGCTAGTCCTGAACTCACTGCATATTCTAGCTGGCCTCAAACGCACAGCAGTCCTCCTGCCTTAGCCTCCCAACTGCTGGGATTACAGGTGTGTACCACTACGGCCAGTTTGCATGGTGCTGGGGAATTGAGCTCAAGGCTTTGCACTCTCTAAGCAAGAACTCTAGCTGTTGTGCTGTTCCTCCAGTCCCCTGAGGCTGAATCTTAAATTGAGAAAAATCAACATTCACAAAAAATGGGGAAGGGCATAAGTTTTTGTGCAGTCTTATATTCTGGGATTTTTATCTGTAGAAAACACCTTTTTCTTAGCAAATGACCCAGCAGGAGAAGTCTCTAGCTCGGTTGAGCTGTGTACTTTGGGATCCTTTTGTGAACATTCTCCATTCTCAGTCTTAACTATTAGGTTTAACTGTGTGATTCTGAACCTCCTCTGCCTCAAAGAACAGAAGACTAAAGGCACTCCTCTTGGGTGGTCCCTTTGTTCTGTGTGCATCTCTCTTCTTTCCTGTAATGTGCTGACTGTCCCCACAGTCCCTTAGGCAAGCAGTATGGTAATTGTCTGCTTGATCCAGCCCCATCAAGAGTCTCAGTGACTTCAGTAATGTTGAGAAAGATTCTTACAGGGCTGGACTCAAGATAATAATGTCAGAGGTCCCAAGCAAATGAAGGTCAGGGACATTTGGAGGCCAGTGGAATAAGGACAGCAGCAGGGAACCAGATACCATGCTACTGAGAAGTAGAAAAAAAAAAGACATTGGTTTAAGTCAGGAAACAAAAAAAGGGAACTGAGTGGCTGTGAAAGGGTGGGGTTTGCTCAGACTGTCCTTCCTCTCTGGACTGTAAGAATATGTCTCCAGGGCCGGTGTCTTCAGAGATCGAGTTCCACCTTCCAAGCCGTGCCACCTCAATGCATCTGGGAAGCTACCTGCCTTAAGTCAGGACTGAGGTAGGTCTGGGATTTGACATGGGAAGGGAAGCAGTAGCAATTAGCTTTCTTGGGACATCTAAAGGCGAGAGAGAAAGCATGGCTGATGCCATATATCTGTTGGTGGAGGCGGCTGATGAGGGTGGGAGTGTCATTGCTACAAGGCCTGGGAAGTCCCTTCTGGCGATCACAGGGGCTATGAGCATCCTTTATGGGGAGAGTTATGAGGGAAATAGAAATAGCAAAAAATAACCTGAGATGACCACGTGAACAGGTAGCAAATGTTAGAAAGGGACATCTGTGCAAAGCTTGGTGGGAAAGAAACATTACAAGTGGTAGTAGAATAAAGGACAAGCCCTTTAGTCAAATATTTCTTGAAGACTCAAAATGTATAATCATGTCAAAGAGGCCTTTAGAAAAAGAAATTCTAAGAAGGAGCTTATCTGAGAAAATGGGAAGAGCTCACATGCCACTGTAGGTAGTGCGAGCCGAGGAAAGGCCCTGGCTACACCTTGCTGTAGGGTACTTTCATTGGCCTGCGTGAGGCAAAATATTGCCAAGATTTGAGCTGGTTTGTTGCAAGGTTTAGGTAGATGCCGAGCCAAGCTTGTGGTAACATGTAAGGAGGTAATAGGTAGATAAGGAGTCGGAGGAAAGCAGCTTCTCCTCAGTCCAGAAAATGTGGCCACCCCTGAGGTTCTGGAGAAGGCTTCTTCGTTTCTCTTATTGCCTACCATGTGCATGGTTGGCTTTCTTCTTGTCTTCATTATTTCTCCTTTCATTTCCTCACCTTTCTTCTTTTTCTCCCTTTGTCTGTGTCCCGTCTTCACAGTGTCCTTTATTTTGTTCATTACCATATTCACTGCCACACAATCAGCCCTGAACACATAATTGTTCAGTTGCATTGAATATTTCTCGCCCCTCTCTCCTCCAGCCTTTTTCCTTTTCCTTCTGCCTACTTGCCTACCACCTTTCCATGGGGCTGTTGTAAGAAGTTAATGTGTAAGTAAATATATAGTAGTTAAAGAATGGCCTGGTAAGTGGCTGTTTCATAGCATTTGCTGCTATTTGTGTTCTGCCTGGGTCCTACCAATGTCCTCCTAGGGCCTACCTAGAGCAAACAATGCGCCATTTAGAATACCAGGGATTGCTTATCCTGATAAAGACATTGTTGAGTGAGTTGCCAGACCTCCGATGTCCCTGCTACCCAGCACTCAAAGCTGAAAATCTCTATCCTGTGCCCTGCATTTCTAGAGGCAGGGCAGCAGCAATCCGCAGAAGTAGGTTGGGAAGGGCGTCTACAGAGCTCGGGAGCTGCCTTCTTTACTGTTAGTTGCCTGTTAGTTTTGCAGGGTAAGTCCCTGAAGCAAGACTGCTACAGACTTTCTGAAGCATCAGTTATTTTATAAAACAGTGTCACCTACCAAATAAGCTGCAAATACTATGGAAACCTAATACATTACATCTAAACGGTATCCTTTAGGGTTTGCCTTACCTGCTCTGTCCTGACCTCCCTTATATTCAACTTAAACTACTTGCTTGTGTTAAAGTTCAAATGCCCAGTGCTTGTGGTTATTGATGTTTTTGTTTAGAATCCATTGTATACTCCGTAGAGTGAGACTAGTAAAACTTTCCACCCAATTCTAGGGTATTGGTGCAGTTTTAAATTATCATATTATGATTTGTTGTTTCTATTTGAACAAATTTCCCATAGAGTTTCCTTTCAGTGAACTAGACCCATACCAGAAAATCACTTGATTATAAAGGAAAGATAAGACTTTTGAGGACTAATGTTTGGATGCTGTCCAAAGGGTCAGCAGATACCTGCTACTTTTCCCTCAGTGATGCTGAGATCCGATTGCTAACTCCTGAGTACAAAAGAGAGCTAGAATGTTCAGTGAGGAAGTGTTCAATACAAGGCTAGAGAAGAGACCTTAACCTGTTCCACACCAAAGGTGCTTGGTTATGCATGAAGTCGTTGGGGGGAGGGGGCGGGGGGGGGGGAACAGACAAACTCTGAGGACCCTGAAACAACTGGGCCACGTGTGACTTTCAGTTTCTATGGAGATTCGGGAGTGGTAACTGAGGGCAACCTAAGAGCATTAGATATTTAGAAGTCTTAATCCCAAGCTTTCTTCCCCACGCTTTGAAAGCTCTCACCAGGTTTTTGTTTTGTTGTTGCTGTTGGTGGTGGTGGTGGTGATTTTTTTGAGACAGGGTCTTGCTCTGTAGTCCAGATGGTCCTGGCTGACCTCAAACTCAAGGCAGTCATCCTGCCTCAGCCTCCCGAGTACTGGGATTAGAGGTGTGCACCACCATGCCCAGCTAACTTTTTTCTTTATGTGTTGTTGATAAATTGAATCCGGTACCTTGCACATGCTAGGCAAGCATTTTGATCACTTTGATCACTGAACTATGCCCTCAGTCCATTTGGGTTTTTGTTTTTTTTATAGCAGTACTGGAGATTAAACCCAAGTTGTTCACACTGATCTATATCTCCCAGACCAATTTTTTTCTTTTTTCCCACCATTTTATTAATATACATATGCAATACATAATGTTTATAATGAACTTGAGTATTTTCTTCACATATATATCTCATCAGCTTTACAATCCTTTCCCATTTCTGGCCCTCCCACACCCTCCCCACCTGCACTAACTCCCACTATCACACCATGTGGTTCTATAGAACGCCTGTATTCTGGATTTCCCAAATCAGAGAAACCATATGATACTTAATGTATTTAATCTTCTGCATCTGACTCATTTCATGCAGGTCACCACTGCTTAGCTCAGCTTCCTACCCCTAGAATAGGTTGCAGTCAGACCGATTTTTATCATTTATTTATTTATGAGACAGGATCTCATTTGGTCCCCGAGTTTCCCACTGCCCTCAGCCTATCAGGGTGCTGGGATTACAGGCCTGTGCCTCTGGGCCCAGCTCCTCACCAGTTTCTATAAGAGTTATAATATTTATCTGAGTCTCAAAGAGAATCTCATTTCATTACCCCGTCTCCTTAAAATGAAAATAATCTTATTAGCTCATTACCCTAAGAAAAAAGTTCTAGAGTCAAGAGGAACACAGTTAAAGCCCTTGCCTAGCAAGCACAATGACCCAAATTTGATTCCCCAGCGTCACATAAATTGAGCATGGTGGTGCACACCTGTAATCCCAGTTCTTGGGAGACTGAGGCAGAAGGATAGCTATGAATTCGAGGCCAACCTGGAATACATACTGAGTTCAACTACATCCTGGGCTACATAGTGAGTTCAGAACCAGCCTGGGCTACAAGGCAAGACCTTGTTTCAAAAAAAAAAAAAAAAAAAAAAAAAAAGATGAAGGTTAGAATATACTGAAGTTCAAGATCAATGAAAAAGTTTAGTCTGCAGTAAAAACAAGGTAAAAAAAATGACTATAGATAAGAAAAGAGACAAGTAGGAAAGAAGACCAGGAAACTATTTGGAGCAGAAATTGATATAATATTTCTGGAGACTATTTTGGCAATATAGCAATATATATCAAAATGTAACATACACAGACTTTTGATTCAGTAAAAATGCTTATATAGAAATCCTGATAACATCAGAAAACAATGAGGAATATGTTAAACAAGAACCCTAGATTGGAGCTGGAGGATTGATACAGCAGTTAAAGTGCTTGCCTTGTAAGCACAAGGCCCTGCGTTCGACTCTCCAGCACCACATAAACTGGGCGGGACAGCGCACACCTGTAATCCCAGCACTCCGGAGGCTGAGGCAGGGAGATTGCCATGAGTCCAAGGCCAGCCTGGGCTTCATAGTGAGTTCAGGACGAGGACCAGCCTGGGCTCCAGAGTAAGATCCTGTCTCAAAAAGAAAAGAAAGGAAAAAAAGAAAAGAACCTTAAATCTTTTTTTTGGAAAAAGGTATGTTGGATGGATGGAAAATGTTCAAAAAACAATCAGATTATAAATAGCATGTGCAATATGATGTCAAATATGATAAGAAATTTACAAAACCAGAAATAGGCCAAAATAATAAGCTTATAATTTATATTTTCTTATTTATGAATCCATTTTTGCAGTAATGGGAATTGAGCCAGAGCCTCTGCACTAACCTAATACATCCCCAACCCGTTTTTTATTTTTACTTTTGAAACTGGATCTCAGTTGCTACATTTCCCAGGCTAGGCTTTAACTTGTGAGTCTCCTTTCTCGGCCTTCCAGAATATCGAAATTAAAGGCCTGTGCTGTCGGGCCTGGCTAGATACTGGACACAAAGGGACACAAAATTGGTGATAGTACTTTTTATATTGTCCTTCTGCTTTGACTCTCCCCCTTGTGTGTCCCTTTGACCTTCTTTTTCTCTTTAGATCTTATTGTCCTTGTTTTAAACAATTTACTCATTTTCTCCTCCATATCAAAATAACATTTGTTAGGAACAAATGTTTGAGTAAAGAATATGAAAAAGAAAATAAATAGCAGAGGCCTGTCATCTCAACACTCTGGAAGGCCGAGAAAGGAGAATCACAAGTTAATATGTTAACATAAAAACAGGAAAAAAGTAAAATATTTACAAGATGAAATGCTGTGAAAAGAACAAGAGCCCCAGAACTCAGAAATGTCTACAGTAAGTGAGAAAGCTCCTGGTTAGTATGTAGCCAGAAAAACTATTGTGGCTGGAAGTTTTCACTACAAATTTGGTTACCTGTGACTATGGATGATGAAGCTTATCATAAAATAATTAGATTTTACTGGAGCCCAAACAGAGCTTCTTAGATTTTAATAATATTAATTAGCTTGCTTTGTTGCTATGGTTATATTTTAAAAGGATTTTTCCTCTGGTTCCAAGGCCAAGGAGTTCTCCATCAAAATCTCAACTGGAACCTGAAGGATATGTCTTGGGACTGAGAAGGGTTATTTGGCAGGCTCTATGGTTCACATTTAAAATGTCTCCCAAAAGTCTCACTCTTGTGCTCAGGCCAGGAGATGAGGAGGGCCTGGTTCTAGAGGGCAGGTCACTGGGGGTGACTCATGTCTTGACACCTCCCTCTGCTTTCTGGCTGCCACGTACTAAACAGCTTCCTTCTGACAAGCAGACCTTTCCACCATGCCCTCTCTATTGGAGCCTGCCAACTATGGACTACACGACCGAAAAAATGAGCCCAAATCCACTTCTCTTTCTTTTAATCTGGGAGCATCATGTATTGTGGCACAGTGATGGGAAACTAGCTAATACATAGGCAAAACTTAGCCCATCAGTTATAGTCTCCATAGAGACTGCTGATAATTCTACCAGATTTCATTTCTTATTTATTTATTTATTTACTGTAGAATTAGAGCTCAATCCCAGGGCCTTTGCCCTGAGCCATATCCTCAGCACATTTTTATTTTTGATTTTTTTTGAGGGAGGGTCTCGCTAAGTTGTCCAGACAGGGCTTGAACTTGCTATCCTCTGGCTTCTGCCTCCCAGCATGCTGGGATTACAGCCTGCGCCACCGGGCTGACCAGATTTCATTTTGAAGCATCAGGAAGATATATTGAAAGGGAACAAGAAAGAACACAATGTGTGTAGTCCAAAAGATAAACTGGCTAACTTTGTACACGTAACTGAGAATTCATTCTAAAACCAAACAACAACAACAACAAAAAACTATGATCACATGTACAAGGATGTTCATGGCAGCATTATTTATTGCTGAAAAGAAGCAACTTGGGCTGGAGACATAGCACAGTAGTTAGAAAGCTTGCCTAACAAGCACAAGGCCCTGAGTTCGATTTCATCATCACTTAAACTTGGTGTGATGGTGCATACCCGTAATCCCAGCACTTGGGAGGCTGAGGCAGAAGGATTGCTGTCAGTTTGAGGCCAGCCTGAGCTACAGAGCAAGATCCTGTCTCAGATAAGTACACATATACATACGTACAAGTTTTCTCTTACATCCAAAAAAAGAGAAAACAACTGGAAGAAAAATAAATTGGACTGATTTCATCAGATAAAATATGCATATAAAAAGAATTAAAATGTACCAAGCTACCAAGATAAATATATTATGAAACATTGCATTGAGGGAAAAAGACAAATTCCTAAAGAATACATAGCATACATAAAAATTTAAAACATTCAGACCAATGCTGTGTGTCTTTTGTGGATACTTATATATGCAATAATAATATGCAAACATGACCACCTATAACAAAAACTAACTTCAAGATATTAACAACCTCTAAGAAGGAAGGGAGCAAGATTTCAGAGTACATAAAAGGTGTTTGGCTTTATTGATAGTATTGTATTTCTGAAAAAAAAAAACACCTGATACAATTAAGGCATAGTATTAGAATTCCATAAACTGTTGACTCCATGAGTATTTTGTTATTCTCTATACTTTGTATTTGAAACATTTTATAATTTACCAAAATGCATATTAAATCAGAGTTTAACATTCACAGTGAGTAATAACAACCCTCGGGACACAGAAGAGTGGGTATCCCAACCAAACACTATGGTTTCATTCCCGCAACTATGCGGCATCCTGAAAAAAATAGCAAGTAACTCTAGGGTTCCATCAGCGAAACAAAAATTCCTTTTTGGGGAATATGAAGAAGGAAAATGAGCTGGGTGTGTTGGCATGTGTCTGTAATCCCAGTACTTGGAAGGCTGAGGCAGGAAGATTGCCATTCCAGGCCAGCTTGAGGTATACAGTAAGTTGAAGGCCAGTCTTACTATATAGTAAGAACCTGCCAGAAAGAACGTGGGGATGAGAGAGGGAAGGAAGGCTGGGAAGGAAAGAAGGAAGAAAGAAAGGAAAGAAGGGAGGGAGGAAGCAAGAGAGAGAAAAAAAAACCATAAGAAAACCTGGGCATATTGAAGAGTCCTCAGCTAACACCAGTGGATCAGTCTTGTAATCCCAGCACTCTGGGAGGCTGAGACAGGAATATCACAAGTTCCAATCCAACCTGGGTAACTTAGCGACATAGCAAGATCCTGTCTCAAAATCAAAAATAAAAATGAGCTAGGGATGTAGTTTACTGTGAAGGCCCTGGACTTGATCCTCAGTACCACAAAGAAAACAAAACAGTTGACAGACAAGAACAGGTCATCTTTACTAGTGAGTATTCATAGAAGATTCAGAGAACTCTGTCCCAATTGCTCTTTGATGGTAGCCTTGGGGTAGACGTAGAGTATGGGGTAGATGACACTATACTCATCAAAGGCAAAAAACAAAAACAAAACAAAACAAAACCTCAGTCCAGAGACAATGAAAAATCACAGAGAAAACGAGAACTGTAGATGACACAGCAAGGACTTTGAATGGACAAGGCTGGCCTCACTTTCCTCGTCGGCTGTGGTGCAGAATGCACAAATGAAACCGCACATGTAAAATGCCCAACGGAGCACTGAATTACGCCCCAGCACTGCAAGTACATGAATCACTAAATACAAAAATAAAATGCCTGACGGGTAAGGGGCACTGGGAGAAATGGGAGTTCCCATGCAGGACAGACAGTGAATAGCCAGAATCTTGCCAATCGATTAAGTAGTACTTCAATGAAGAGATGAGAAATTGTTATTTCTTGAATGTTCTAGTTAAGTGTTACTTGAATATTTCTATCAAGCATGTCAAAGGCTCTCCCCAGTCACAGGCTGTGTAATTTTCCGCATTTTGCTCTGGTGTTGTCCTTAATAGCGTTTTCTCTCATCATAAGTAAAGATAGAGCCAATGATTATTTACTGATTCTTTTTGGTTGTCCTTTATTTTTGTTTTTTGGCACTCAGGACTGACTCTAGGGCCTTTGAGCGGAGGAACATCTGCTCATTTTCAGTTTTGATTTTGAGATAGGGCCTTACTAAGTCACGGTTACCCAGGCTGGACTCTAGCTTTCAATCTTTATACCTTAGTCTCCCGGAGTAATAGGATTACAGGTTCATGCCCCGGGCCCGGCTTAGTCTACTGATTCTGCACTGCTGTCCTCGGCTTGGTGCAGTTTGATGATGGTTAAGCTTGTAGTAATAAGCTTCCTCTTTCTGAATGCCTTTGGTCCATATGAAGCTAAAAGTTTCATGCAAAAATTTTGAATTTGTAGTTTAATAAAAAGAATGTTACATGTACTAATTCCTCAAGTTGAATGTAATTATTGTGTATGGCAGATATATGGTAAAATAGGATTATTTGGGGAAAAAAGAAAAACATGTTATAATGCTGAAACTTTATCTTTTAAATGAGTTCTATTTTCTGAATTCTTTCTCTCTCTCTTTTTTTCTTTCTTTTCTTTCTTTCTTTCTTTCTTTGAGATATGATGTTGCTTTGTAGTACAAGCTGGTCCTGAACTCACTATGTAGCCCAGGCTGGCTTTCAACACATGGCAATTCTCCTGCCTCAGCCTCCTGAGCACCGAGATTACGGACATTTGCCACCATACCCAGCTTGCTTCTCTTCGTTTTTCCTCTATATGAATGACTGAGCGCATGTGTGTTTGTGTTTGTGACACACTCATGTCATGTCTGTTCTTCCCACCCCCTGAGGTACAGGGTCAGGCTCCTTTGTGCATATTTTTGTGTTTAAATTTGCTCTGTAGACTGCTTAAATTGTTAGAAAAAATTGGGGCTTTCCATAAGTACCAACAAAGCTCTACCCTCTAATACACAGCTGTCCACTAGCCACCAACATTTTGGAAGATAGAAAAATGAATACTTCTACTTTCTCATTTTTTTGCCTGATGGAACCAGTGGTGCCTAAGGAAGAAAAAACCCATTTTCAGGCCATGTGAATCTGGACTGGATAACAAGGAATAGGAGGAAACAAGTCAAAGAAATGGTTACCAAACCATTAAAATCCCAATAAACCTCCCGCTCAGTGATCTAGACATAGAGGCCATTTCACTCCTGGCCCAGATGAAGTGATGGCTAGTAAGAGGCTCACTTACTTCCTCATACTTACACCCGCAGTGACCTACCCCAGCACAGACTTTTGAGAGAAAGAAGGCTTCCTCTTGTCCAAATTGGATTTGTTCTAAACAAGAAAGAGTTGAGGCAGCATTCAGAAGGACTTGTTTTAAATATGAACAGAGGCCAGGACTAATGCAGACTGGGTCTGAGCATAGAGTATCCCCATTAGATCCTGCAACAAAACCAAAGTTAAATGCTGGGTGTGTTTTACTCAGCTAAAAGCAGTATAATTGGATATGGCTAGTTGGGATGCTTTTGGTATTTATACTGCTGGCTTTCTTTACACTGCTGGGTTTTTTTAGCTTTATCTTGTCTTCTGTAGTTCAGGTCTTTGTAAAGAGGCACTTAGTTGTAATTCACCATGAAACATGTGATATTATTATAGAGATCTTAATGAGTTAACAGTTCTGAGAAGAGAGTATTGGTTACCACTACTTGTGGGTGAATGAGTAATTGTAACGCTAAAAGGATCTTAGAAGTTTGGACTGACTGGTTTTAAACTTTGCAGTTAGTCCTGTAAGCAGCTGAACCAGGAATTCTAAGAAAAAAGTTCTGTGGCAGAGTATGGGAAAAGTTGGCATGCTTGCCCAGTTTTTTTCCAAAGACCATTTGCAAAACATTAAACAAGCCCACAATTGGAACACAGTGGTGTCTACGCAGTAGACAAAAGGCAATGTTATCTTTTCATCTATTTTTGTCTTCCCAGTATGATAATAAAAGCATCTGCACCACAGGAAAGAGCAAAACGTCAGTGCAGATAGCGCCAGGTATAAAAAAACTACCTGACTCTCCTTGTGAACAAAAATCTGTGCTTCACAAGCAGGGAAAAAACTGCTACCCTTATTTATTCTGCTTATATGGTACAACCAAAAATATAAAGAGTTTAGTTTAAAAAAAATTAGTCCCACTCTCCACATAGCAAAACATTGAAGGAAGGCTGGCAATTTTTCATTATTTGCATAATGATCCATTTTATGACAGAATTTGTTTTCACTTTATCTTTCTAATGAAAGTTTAGAATCAGTAATAAAATCGTGCATAAACTTTAGGTTTTCTTAAACTTCCCCCCCCCCCCCGTTTTATTGATGTGTATAAGTGCAAAATTTAAGGTGTACAATGAAGTTGAGTATTTTGTGCGCCTATGTATCGTGTCAAGGTGACAAGGACTTTCCTATTGTCCCTCCCCGTACCCACCCCTCCCTCCTCCCCCCACCTGCTCCCCTGTTTCACTTTGTTTTTTGTTTTAAGTTCCATAGGAGTTGTGATCTGGGACTCTTATATCAGAGAGACCATTCGATGTTTCACCTTCTGCTTCTGACTTACTTCATTAAGCATGATGTTCTCTAGTTTCTTCCATTTGCCTGCAAAAGCCTCCGACCTATCTGTCTTTATAGATGCATAGTATTCCATTGTGTATAAATACCACAGTTTGTGTATCCATTGGTCTGTTGACCCATGGGTATTTTGGTGCCTTCCATATTTTTGCCATTGTTAATTGTGCTGCTATGAACGTGGGTATACAAATATCTCTGTTGTGTGTTGTTTTGACCTCTTTTGGATATATTCCCAGGAGGGGTGTCTCTGGATCAAAGGGGATATTTATTTCTAATCTTTTAAGAGCTCTCCATACTGTTTTCCAAAGTGGTTGTACGAATTTACATTCCCACCAGCAGTGCAGGAGGGTTCCTTTCTCCGCACAGCCTCGCCAGCACTGATTACTATTTGACTTGTTGACATAGTAATAAAATTGTGCATAAACTTCGGTACCCAGCTGATGTGTTTGTTTTGTGTGAATAAAAAGCCATAGGTGGATTCCGGGGACTCTCTCTGCTTTTCTGCATTTCCTTTGCCATAACTGAATCCTGGAATATCACTAAGATTGGGATGGCTAGACATGTTACTCTTCATAAAGGAGCACAGCTGGCATTGGTAGCAGTAAGACAGCTGTATCGCTCTTGTAAGATGCTGTCTAAAACTAATCTAAGTAAAAGGGGGAAAATACCAAAAACCCACTTTCTCCCCCATTGTTTTCAACTTGAGAAAAAACCCTGTATCCATTGAAGATCAGCCAGTGGGTGATGAGGAAAATTATTGGGCAGCCATGAATGTGTATTTACAACTACAGGCACAGCTTCCATGTCCTTACTAGACCCCCTGGTTACAGACCCCAGGTGGCCAAGGTTTGAAAAGTTGTATTCACTCTCCAGGCAACAGGAAGCTGGAAGTCCCATAACTGCCTTGGTGGGGTTCTGGCACTTGCTTTGTCCCTTCTGGGAATATCAGGATCCACACTTACAAAGAGACTAATGCTGTACACAGATTCTGTATGAGCATCATAAAAGGGTAAAGAGTGTAAAGCTGCCTCTAGATGTTACCAATAGGCATATGTCATTCGACACTGAAAGCATTCCATTGTACCACTGCCTTTTACAAGAAGTTGCCTTTTGTCAACTGATAAGGCAGAATCAGTTCTCCCCATTCAGAGTATATCCGTTATACCCGTTATACTCGAAAGCTGACAGCTGGGGATGGTGGAAAGAGAATGTCAAGACAGGAACAAGGCTCTTTAAAATAGCATTGCAGATTTTTATTCCATCTTAAATAGGCAGCTAGGCTGAGGGGGAACCAGGAGGAATGAGGATCAATGTACTGGAACTTCAAGAACTTTCATTATCAACAGCGCACACGTGAACACCAGAACGAAGAAACGATGGCTGCGGTGATACTAGAGAGCATCTTTCTGAAACGTTCTCAGCAGAAAAAGAAAACCTCACCTTTAAACTTCAAAAAGCGCCTCTTTCTCTTGACTGTGCATAAACTTTCCTACTACGAATATGACTTTGAACGTAGGGTAAGTTTCTCAGTTGTGAAGCTTGAGTTTCAAGATCTCAAGGATTGGCCTTAGATCTTCTTTGGGGAAGAGGTAGGTCATCCGAGGTAGTAGAAGCGAGGTAGAATAAACCTAAGTACATTCAAACTCTGCAGAACATTTCCTATCCTAAAACTAGCTACTACCATGCTGGAGCAAAACCTCAAAGGTGTTAAGGAGCCACAGGGGAAGTCCTACCATGGAACCTTGCAATTGATGTGTACTCATCAAATGATGGTTGAAAATAAAATCCAAGAGCTGGATGTATAGCACACATATTAGAGCAATGGCCTAGCACATACAATGCCCTGAGTTCGATAGCCCAGCACCATGTAAGTTGGGCGTGGGGGTACACATGTGTAGTCCCAGCACTCAAGAGGCTGAGGTAGAATTACTGCTGGGAGTCCAAGGCCAGCCTGAGCTGTGTACCGAGTTCACAACCAGCCCAACCAGCCTAGACTACAAAAGTGAGACCCTGTCTCAGAAAAAAAAAAAAAATCCAACAGTTGGAAGTTGTTTCCTTATTTCTTATGACAATTGTGCATATAGCCATTATACATTTCCATACTATTTATTTTCTACTTTGTAGTCAAAGGTTAGATTAATAGATTTGGAAGTTTTCTCAGATACAGGTTCTGATATAGGGTGTGGATACCACTTCGTCATGTTGAATGATGAGATGATAAAATCTAGTCATCTGGTTGCTTAATCACTTTTAATCTTTCTCCATTTTCTTCCTCATTCTGTTTCTTAGAGAAGAGGCAGTAAGAAGGGTTCGATAGATGTTGAGAAGATTACCTGTGTTGAAACAGTGGTTCCTGAAAAAAATCCACCCCCTGAAAGGCAGATTCTGGTAAGAAGAGAACAGTATCAGAGAGGGGAAGCTGCAACACCCACTCTTGGAACTTTAAAATTGTCTGTAAATAGCCTAGCAATGCGGTGGAGTGTGGAACACAGTCACTACCCCTTTTAAAAATGTTCACGCTGGCATGGGTTGATTATATGGAGTCTCAGCATCTTTCTTCCACACGTAGACCATCTCATTTAACCCAGAAAACTTTAAAACATGAATTTTTAGATATGCCTTAGAATGTTTTCAAACTGGTGAGAGATGATGAGATTTTGAGACTTGGGTAAGTCTGAGTGCCAGAATTCTTGGGCTCTGAGTCACGCAAGATTCTTCAGTACCTCACTGTTCATTCTCCTCTCACTCCAGGACAAACCCCCTACTAACTTTTGAGGTAATTGAAAAAGGTATCAGGTTTTTTTTTTCTGGATTTCAAGAATAGTGCATATCTATTATAAAAACTCTGGAAAAATATTTTTAAAAGGACAAAAAGAAGATAAAATTATATATAATCCCATTATTCAGCTAAAACAACCATTAATGTGTTGCTATATAGAGATGTGCAGATGGTTTTTAAACTGGCAATGCATGTGCATGCACTTATATTTATATTATAGGTTTAGAACATAGACTCATAATATGCATCTTGTTTTGCAACCTATCCTTGCAGCTCAACCACATGAGGGACTTTCCTTATGACAATCTCCTTTTAATGACCACATGATATTTCCTGTCATCGATGTATTGTACTTTGCTTAACTAGGCTATTATTACAAATTTAGCTTGTTCACAACTACGTGGCCGTGTAAAGCACATTTAGAGGAACATCATCGCACACGTCTGTGTGTACTCTTATTTTTCTTATCATTTCCTAGGAATACAATTTTGTTCTTCTGTTTATGAAATTTGTGAACTTTGGTTTCTTTTCCCTTTTTGTTCTATTTTATTTTCTAGGAGTGAAATTGGAATTCCATCTATTCCCACTAACAGTACATGAGAACATTTATTATTCTACATTCCTCATAACACTGAATATTTTGAATATTTGTAAATTTGAAAGCCAAGGAAAATACTATTTCATTGCTGACTTATTTTGAAAGTTTTCTTTACTCATGAAGTTGGATAATTACATACTTACAGCTTATTTATACTTTTTCATTTGTGAATTTCCCATAAATATTTTGGGCCCATATTTCTATTGGTATGTTTCCTTTTTTTTCTTTCTTTTTTGAGAAAGGGTCTCACTTTGTAGTTCAGGCGGGTCCTGAACTCACTGTGTAGCCCAGCCTGCAACCCTCCTGCCTCAGCCTCCCTAATGCTGGGATTACAGCCATGGACCACTACACCCAGTTTATGTGGTGCTGGAGAATTGAAGCCAGGTCCTTGGACTGGTAGGCAAGTACTCTAATCTCTGAGCCACACACCAGCCCTCTATTGGTATATTTCTATTAATGCTGTACTCCTAATACTTTTTTTGAGACAATCTCCCTCTGTAATTCAGGCTGGTCTTGAATTCGCTATGTAGCTAAGGCTGCCCTGGAACTCACAGCTATCTTCCTGCCTGAGACTCCGGAGTACTGGTATTACAGGCTTGTGTCACCACACCTAGCTATTATATGGTATTGTGTTGAGGGATTAAACCCAGGGCCATGTGCTTCCTAGGCAAGCACTCTAATCACTGAGCTATGTTCCCAGCCCTGTATTCCTACTACTTTCAAGTAGTTTGTTTTTGTTTGACTTGCTCTGTCTCTCTAGCCCAGGTGGGCCTGGAACTCATGGCAATCTTCCTGCGTCCCCAGTGCTGGGATTACACATGTGGGAACCACACATATCCAGCTAATCTCTCTCTTTTTTTTTTTCCTGTGGTGCCGGAGAGTGAACCCAAGGCCTTTGGCATGCTACACAAGCTCTTTAACTACTGAGCTGTGCCCCTTAGCCCTCAATGAGTTCTTTATTGGAGAATTTTAATCCTTTAACTTTAGTGTATGTTGAAAATATTTTTCAGTTTAATCACTTATCTTTGAATGTTGTTTATGGTGGACGTTTTTGCCACACAGAGTTATAAAGTCTTTATCATCAATTTTTTTATTTTTTGTGACCTTTAGCATTATATCACTAAGTCTTGCCTCACAAGATGATATAAAATAGTCACTTATATTTTCTCTCGACCAGTCGTAGTTTGTTGTTGGTGGTTTTGGAGATCAAGTCCCACTAGGTAGCCCAGGCTGGCCTCTAAGTCCCAATCTTCCTACCTCAGCTACCTGAGTCTGGGATTACGGGATGTGCCACCATAGTTTCACTTCAAATCACTTTGAAAAGGGATGTTTCTCAATAATGGGTTCTGGGACAAACATTTAACCACTGCTCTGGGGGAGGGGAGGGAAGAAGGGATTAATTATTAGTTATTTCACACCATCCACTGAAGTGAATTCTAGATGGATTCACAAGTTTAATACAAAAAAATGAAGGTATGATGTCACATGGCAAAAAACAGCACTCATTTGACTTGGTATGTCTGTGAATTGTCTTTGTAGATGTAGGAGATACTTCTAAAGACACCAGAAAAGACTCTCAATACCTAAAGAAATACAGGAAAGATAAATGTGCCACCTAGCAATCATAAAATGAACATCAAAACTAAAAAGTAAAAATTTAACTGAAAAAATCCTTTCTTCTTTTATTATAGAGAAGGGGTGAAGACGCCAGTGAAACAGAGCAGATTTCAATCATTGAAAGGTTCCCTTATCCCTTCCAGGTGGGTTGTTTTCCTCATGAACTCTGGAAAAGACTCCAAAGTGCAGTCATTAGGAGTGGGGAACAGAGAACAGGGAAAGAGAGGTTGACAAGACAGGGAAGCTGTGTTTCTGACCCGGACCACTTTCACTTGCTACACAGTGTACCAAACACTGAAACAACAAATTTTGCAAAAGGAAAATATACTATTCTCAAGCACAGGGACCAAGCATGGAATTGGGAGAAACAAGCCTCAAACTGTCTTCCCAAGGATAGCATTTGGTGTATTGATGGATAAAGTATGGTGGCTAGGCGTGGTGGGCATGCACACAGGTGGGAAATGGGGATATTTATTGGGCAAACTAAGGTATGCACACAAGTGACTGGGGATAAGGTAACTACTGGCTGCTAGTGCATGGTTAGTCTTTATGCTTGTTCATGGGACACATGTCCACAAAATGGTGGCATTAGCACAATCAAGAATAGAGATTTTCTAAGTCCTTCTTTTCTTCTTTTGGTAAATTCCCAGCACAAGGCTGTGGCTTATCCTATCAAGAGCTTGTTTTTAACTTGCCCACTACAGGAGGCAGGCAAGGGCTGAGAATGTTTGTTTTTCTATTTTTTCAATTTAATGTTTGGTATCCATATCAACACTTCGAAGAGGATACATAACACCACCAATTCTATTATGCTGTTTTCTGTCTGTGATAACTGCATTAAAAAGATGCTCTACATTTTGAGAGAGCATTTCACTTCCTGTTGGTTCTGCCTATCTAACGGTGGTCATGTGGGTTGAAAAGACAGAAATGGAGAGGGAAGGAGTAATATTAGAAAGTTCAGTACAATGAAGGCTTCTTAGATGTATGCATAAACCTAAGTTCCAGTCTTAAGTAACTGAAGAGCCTGCCCCATAGGCATCTATCCTGGTAGGTGCAGTGTGGGCTATAAAACAGACCAAGATCTGAGCTAAATTCAGCTTGCTCATGTCCTAAGAACTCTGGAGGCCACGTGCTGTGAATACAGCAGCCTCTGCAGTAGTGAAATCCAAAAAAGGAAGTGGAAAGTCTCGGGGGAGGGGGCTTTCTGTCATAGATTTATGAGCACAGAGAGACTAATAAGCAAAAAGCAAATGTAAAAGGATCTTGACCATATTCTTGACTGTCACAAAACCTGTGAACAAAGGGTACTTGGATAGTTCTTACCACCAGTGGCTTTTAACAAGATGATGTTAAGATGAGTTAAACAGTAGATAATTCATAATTAATTTATATTTGACTTTAGAATCTATTGTTTCCCATTTGTTAACTCTGTGAGGATTTAAAGTATGCATCTCCTTAACACCTGCACAATATCTTTAATATGGTAAATATTCAAAAAATACAAAATGATTTGGTTTTAGTGTTTTATATATATCTATCTCTCTTCAAAGTAAGTTTCTGATTCAAATTTGGCTTATTTTGGTTTATGCTGGTGAAGGGAGACTACTAGGTAGAGTTCAGTTATGAGTTAAAATTCTGTTCCATATTATTCAAGTGAATCAATCACCCATACATACTAATCAAGGCTTAAGTTATATAGATCACCACTTCAGTTATCTTCCATGTCATAAACTCGATATTCAATTGACTTCTACATCCTAAACTTGAAGTTCAATAAGATCATAAAATATCCTTTGTTAGAGAAATAAAAATCCTATCTCTACCGAAGTGAAACATTATGACCTGCATGCACACACAAACTGAAACACAAGTTAAGAGCACCTAGGAATATTAAAAAAGCTAAGAATTTCTAAGTATTACATACATGGATATGAATATTTCAGAAACTTTTCAGATAATTCACATGACCCCTGTACCACTGCTGACTGAAGACCCTGCCTTTCTTTGTTTTCTGCAATGAATACACAGAGTTATTCCTTAAAAATCCATTGCTTCAAGGTCTTTTTTTCTGAATCCTAACTGCTGAATTCTGTGGGTTCATCACTGCAGGTTGTATATGATGAAGGACCTCTCTATGTCTTCTCCCCAACTGAAGAGCTGAGAAAACGTTGGATTCACCAGCTCAAAAGTGGTGAGAGTTATTTGCAAATCAAGCTGGTCTCCAAAGGGGAAAAAAGAGAAAGGAAAGGAAGGGGGAGGAAAAGATAGAGTGATGTGAAGGGAAGAGGAAGAAGGGAGAAAGGAAGGGAGAAACAACAGAAAAAAGGAGAGGGAGGAGAGGAGGGATGAAGGAAGGAAGGGAAGAAGGGAACACGGGAGGGAAGTAGGGAAAATGAAAGAGGAATATTTATATTTTGCCCCAATATTAATGATACAGTTGAATTTAATATTCCATCATAAGCATACAAATAAAGGTAATACATTAGACTTAGTGCGGCAACCAAGTTCTACCACTATCCCTCTAGAGTAATTTTATAATTGTGGGCACCTGCATTCACTTATTTAGAAAAATAAAGTCCCCTTTTTACTCCAGTTGCAAAGGTTGTGTGTGGCTTAATTACTATGCAATATTTAGAGACCTAAGTATGAACAACTAAAGCCAAAAAATTAAATGATGTATGAAAATGCTTAAAGTCAAAGGACCTGGCTTCAAGCCACCTCCTGTCATTTGCAAGCTGGGTGACTTCTCATGAGTAGGCCTATTGGCCTCATTGAGCTTCAGGTGTTTTGGATGGAATAATGATAATACCTGCGGTATGTACTTCCAGATTTGGTCCAAGGATCACATGGAACAGTAATGTACATGAAAGATTGTAAAGCACTGTATAAGAAAGCTTTGGCATCTCCTCGCTGTGGATAAGTATTCCCAAGGAACTGTTTCGTGTTCCTTGCTTTGTGAGGACTTGAACACTGTTTTGGCATTTCACAAAGACCAAACAGTGTCTTAAGATAAACTTGATTGTGAACGCTTGTAATACAGGATGCACACATATATATTTGGATACACACACACACAGCCACATGTCAAGTGACTGAAAGATTAACTGGTTGAGTTGACATCAGGAAAGGCTGCCTAGAGAAACAGGAAGGACTGCAGCCCGATAATGGCATGGTTGGGTTACTGCGTGACAGGCCTTTGTCTTCATAAACATGTAGGTTCTATTACTCAGTGCTTGGCTGGCTATAGGAGACTTTCCACTCCCCTAACAGTGACACTATTGGTGGGAATTACAATCACTAATTCTACTAAATGAAAGGTAAATGAGGAAAAGAAGTGAAGGGTCATTTATTAAATTCTTGCTGTGTGCCAGACACTGAGCTAAATACCTTACATTTGTTATCTCATTTAATTTTTACAACAACTGTGGGCTAAAAAACAACAATAATAGTAACTAACACTTAATAAGCACATGCTACCTAGCAGGTTCTGCACCAAGCGCTTCAAATGATCCTCTCAATGATATTATAAAGTATGTATTATTTTCAGATGAAGGAACTAAAGGTTCAAAAGGTCACCTACCTTGCTCATGGGCTTGTAGCTAGTGAATATTGGAGCCCAAATTCTTTTTCCCCATTATCATTTTTATTAGCATATATTTGCTTCACTGACTTTTTTTTGAGACATGGTCTTGCTCGATAGTCTAGGCTGGTCCTGAATTTGCTATATAGCTCAGACTGGCCTCAAACTCACAATAATCCTCCTGCCTCAGCCTTCTGAGTGCTGGGATTACTAGGCATGTACCAAAACACCTGGTTTATGTGGTGGTAGGGAATAGCATATCTTTGTAATATATAATGATTACATTCAACTGGGGGAACTGGTGGATATCATATCACACCTTAGCCGGTTTTACTTCTGTGTCTCCTCTCTGCTGTCCTGAAACCCCACATTCCCAAATATCCCTCCATCTCCACAAAGTGTACTTTGCTGTTTACTGTCACTGTCTTTTATTTTGCTTTTTAAATTATTTATATTTTGGATTTCTTATATAACAGAAACCATGCAATACTTATCCTTCTGTGTCTGTGATTCATTTAACTTAGCTTTATGGTATTAAGGTGCACCCATTTCGCTACAAAGGACTTAAATGTATCTTTTTAAAGACAGAGTAGTACTCCATTGTGTTTATGTGTATGTGTGCATGTGTGTGTGTGTGTGTGTGTGTGTCTGTGTGTATACACACACACCATTTTCTTTATTTATTCATCTGTTGATGACATACAGGTTTTTTCCACAATTTCAGTTTCCAGCACTATATTCATCAGGAATAGTGAAAGCAAACACCCTTGTTTTGTTCCTGATTTTTTTGTTAACTAAAGGTTTTAACTGTTACGAATTGTCATATCTTCTTCCTGACTTTAGAGGAAATGTTTTTAGCTTTTCCCCATTTAGTATCACGTTGACAGTGGGTTTGTCATGAATGGCTTTTATCATTTTCAAGTAAAGTCCTTCTATACCTATTTTCACAATTTTTTTTTTTTTGAGACAGGGTCTCGCTCTGTAGCCCAGGCTGATCCTGAACTCAATTCGTAAACAGGCTGGCCTTGGACTAACAGCAATCCTTCTGCCTCAGCTTCCCAAGTACTGGGATTACAGGTGCACATCACCAGACCCAGATTTATGTGGTGCTGTGGACTTGAACTCAGGGCCTTGTGCTTTCAAGGCAAGTACTTTAAAATCTGTGCCAATCTTCCAGCCCTATATCTATTTTCATTAGGGTTTTTTTTTTTTTTATCTTGAGCAGATATTGGATTTTGCCAAAGGCTTTTTCTGCATTTGTTGAGATGGTCAGTTGATTTTTATCTTTGCCTTGTGTTTATGTGGTATGTTTACTGATTTACATATATTGAGTCATCCTTACACCCTTGGGATGAAGCCAATTCAGTGACGACGTATGATCTTATGAGTTATGATTTGTTGCATTCTGTTTACAAATATCTTGTTGAGGATTTTTGCATTTATATCCATGAAGGAAATTGGTTTCTAGGTTTCTTTTTGTTGTTTAAGTCTTCATCTTTGCACGGTTTTGGCCTCAGGGTAATGGCAGCTTCCAGGAATGAGTTTGACAGTTTTCTTTCCTTTTCAAGTTCATAAAATAGTTTCAGAAGTATTGGCAATACATCTTTACTGAAGTTCTGGTAAATTTCTGTGGTAAATCTGTTGGGTCTAAGCTTTTCTCTGTTGGTGGGGTTCTTATTACTGCCTCTGTTTCCTTACTGGTTATTAGACTATTCAAGGCTTTTCAATCTTCTTAGTTTAGCTTTTGTAATTATATATATATATATATATATATATATATATATATATATATATATATCCATTTCTTTAAGGTTCTCCAATTTGTTGGAATATGGTTCTAAAATATTTTTAATAATCATCTGATTTTCAGCAGTATTTCCTTCAATTTTTCTTTTTCATTTCTATTTGCATTGCTGGGTTTTTTCTTTTCTCCTTTTGGTGGTTTGGCTAGGGTTTTATTAATCTCAATCTTTGTTTTGGAAGCAAGGTCTTCCTCTGTAGTCTGAGTTGGTCCTGAACTCACTATGAAGCCCAGGCTGGCCTCAAACTCATGGTAATCCTCCTGCCTCAGTCTCCTGAGTGTTGGAATTACAGGCATGTGCCACCTGCCCAGTTTAGGGGGTAGTGGGGAATTAAACCAGGACCTTAGGCTTGTTATGCAAGCACTTGAACTGAGCTGTGCCCCTAGCCCCTTGATCATTCTTTTAAATAAGGAACTCTTGGATTCACATTGATCTTTTGTAATTATTTTGTGCCTCAATTTCATTAATTTGTGGTCTGATTTTTGTAATTCCTTTTGGATTTGTATTCTTGTTTTCACAAAACTTGAGGTATGTCATTAGATTATATATTTTGGGTTGCAGTGGTCTTTTAGTGTGTGCATTTACATAACTAAAAGCTTCCCCATTACAGCTGCTAGCATTGCATTTCATAGTTTTAGGCATGTTGTCCTTCCATTGTTACTTGATTCTAGGTACTTTTTAACTTCTTCCCTGGTTTCTTGTGTAACCCATTGATCATTCAATCTGATATTATTTAATTTTGCATGTTTGCATAGCTTCTTTTGCTGTTGTTTTCTAGTTTCATTCCTCTATGACCCAAAAGTAGGAAGGAGATCTTTTTCAGTTCTGTAGTATTTATTTAAGTATGCCTTATGGAAGCCTGAATTCTTAACACATGTCTGGGTGTGTATGATTCCAAAGCCTGAGTCCATCACACAGCTTTATGCTTCTTCTTTTCCAAACCCAAAAATCATGTGTAGTTGGTTATAAAATATTCTGAAGCTATTCTGAGTATTGCAAGTAAGTAGTGTCCTGCACAACATAGTTTCAGTTCTTGGCATATATTGAGAAAACTGCTTTAGTTCTGAACATACAGAATTGAGCAAATTCTTCCACTGTACTTATTATGATCCATGCTCTGGTCTAAATTCCTCACATATATTCATTCATTCATTCTTCATATTAGCCACATGAGGTAGTTATGTTCATTATTCCCAGCTTATCTTAAGAAAACTAAGTTACAGGGACTGGAGGAATTGCTCAGTGGTTATTGCTAAGTCAAGTGTTAAGTACCTGAGTTTGATTCCCCAGCACCACATTAGCTGGGTGTAGTGGCGCACACCTGTAATCCCAGCACTCGGGAGGCTGAGATCAGAGGGTCGCCATGAGTCCAAGGCCAGCCTGGGTTCCATAGTGAGTTCAGGACCAGCCTGGGCTACAGAGCAAGACCCTGTCTCTTTCAAAAAAGAAAACTAAGTTAGAAAGAAATTAAGTAACTTTCCCAGAGGCATTCCATTAGTAAACGGTAGGGGTCAAGCTTTGAATTCACACTCCAGACTCCATGCTTGCAGATAGTATGCTATTTGCCTGCCAGGGAAATATACCAGAGACTTAGATAGGAGATCCAGAGGGCACATATATTTGTACTTCTTTGGTTCCTCACAGTATCTTATACAGTGCCTTGCACACAGAAAGGAATCAATAGTTGTGCTCACTGATTTTTATGGGGGAGTAAACAACCACTACCAACTTGGGCTCCACACTGATAGAGAGCTTGGATCGTGCTTGAAAGTGAGGCAAGACCAACTGAGGGAGAAACATAGGAAAAAGAGTGTAGCATGTTCAAATCAGTAGCTCCATTAGGCCTTAGACACTAATTTCAAAACCAGTCATAATCTAGTCAAATACTTCTTGAGGGCTCCCTATATTGAAGGTATAGGCAGTGACCGGGGATAAGAAAACGCAGCTTCTAAACTTGGCTTATTTACTGGGACTTTAACCTTAACGTGTTGATTATCCACTCTTCTTAGCTAGTGAAACTTATAATGGACTAAAAGTAAAACTGAAACAAACAGAAGCACCAGCACTTCAGGTAGGCCCTTAGCGTGGGAGAGAGAATGGCTAAGTACAACTTTGCCTTCTCTAACCATCTGTTGCACTGAAAGCAAGTCTTCCCAGTTGTCCCACTTGAGTATGCCTCGTCAAATTTACACTGACCATAGGAGGTGGAAAGTAGGCACCATCTAACAAATTCCAGGGGAGACTTGAATGAAAATCCTGAGTCTCAGAATAGCCCCGGAGGCTAGCAGTGCTAAAAGTGAGCTACCCTTGGAAACGTCAGATCCCCTTATGGTGATGCTTGTCCCTCTTATGGGTAAAACGCACCAACCAGAAATCACCAAGATGAAAATGGGATCTATTACCCCTGCGGGAGTATTGCATGAGCATGAGGGATTTTCTGGAGACATGGGTCTGAGTGAGGGTTAAACAACTGTGGACAAATGTGGCTGACTGTATACCTTAGGTATGTTTAATTTATCCTATGTAATGTATGCCTCCATTTTAAAAGTAGGGTGTCAGGCACCTCATATCCAGCTACTATGTTTTCTCAATGGCACTTTCCATGGAAAGGTTGTATCCCTGAGGACCTAGCCACAGATTCGGTCCTTGCATTTCATTGAACATGGGCATGGGTACTGTTACGTTATAACACAACACATAACCTATCAGCACACTCATGCTAAGCACATGCGCCAACACTGAGCTAACATTCCAGCCCTACATTCAGTCAGTATCTTTGTTTGGTGGAGCTAATTACAGCCTATGCTAATTGCAACATCTAAAATAAGCAAACGCCTGGCCTGACCAAACTGAATAGAAGTATGGCAATGGCAAAGGTCCCATAACCAATATGGGGAGGAATGATTCATACATGCTTGAAACAAAATTTTAGGCGTCATCCTGATAAACACGGATAGCCAAGACCAGCCCATCAAATACTTGGAGAACGTACACCAATCATTACTGCTCCCTGAAGTAGGCTCTCTGACCTGGACCCCAAGTAGCTGGAAATACCAGTTCTATATTAGCTAACAAAATAAGAGATATCATCCTAAGGCACTTCTTAAGAGGCAGACATTGTTTGGGAAGCTTCTTAATGAGTGTGCTGGAGTGGGGAGGGCAGGAAGCTTTATTTCCCTTCATTAGTGTACTAATGTAACTTGGTTCATCGGGTGGCTAGTTGTTGATTCAAGAATTCTTTGCATGCCTACTGGTGTCCTGTCCTGCAGAAGGCACAGTGGATCTGAAAGTCTTCAGAATACAAGATAAAGGGGAGTTACAACGGGGCGGGGGCGGCGAGAGGGAAGGTGAAGGTGCTGGGGGCACTCAGTCCTGTAAGGAGGAGGATCAGTGGTATCATTCAGAATAACCACTGCCTGAAATAATTAAAGGCAGACAGATTTTGGTCAATTCTATTGTTGTTTTAAAATCCTCTATGGGTAGTACAGCCCTGCATTCTGTCTGCTCTCTGCATGAACAGCGTCCTCCACCTTGCCGTTGATAATGGCAAGGAGGCATGCTGAAAAGATGGGGAGCGAGGATCGGCGAGAGCGTAACTGGAGGACTTCAAGCCAATGTTGAGAAAAGCATCCAGATGGTACTTTGGGAGAAAACAAAGATAACACTTTACTTCATTTGTTATAAAGTACACTGGGGCCACCACAACTGCTAGGCCTCCCCTAAAACCTTAAAGAAATGGAGTATAAACAGCAAGCGCTTTAAGAACTGGAGTTGTTTTCTACAGCAGGTTTTGCTTTATTTCTGTTCTTGTCTTTGTTTAAGTTATGTGGGATTATTCTTAGCAGTAAATGCTGAAATGTGTTTTCTTCAAATGTGCATGGTTTTAGACAAACCTGAGTCTTTTCTCATAGTGCTTGCTGTTGTTATTTGTTTCAGTTGCCGTTGTTTTTCCTCAGTTGTATGATGCCTTTTCCAATTTAACATTCTTAAGGTACAGCAGCGTTATAAACGGAAACACTAATTCCTCCATACTGCAAACCACTCTTACAAAGTACTTTGGTTTTTGGGAGATGTTTTGAGCCTCACATCCTGTGAAGGAAATGGAGCAAAAAACTCCAAGTAGCTCATTGGCCCTAGGAAGACAGGAATAATGTTTCTACTAGAGGCAGCCTCACCTTTATTTGCCCTGGAGCTCAGCTCTGTTGACAACTTTATGAACACAGAAAGTTTAATGCTGTAAATTCTCACTATGGTGAATATTCCTGTCAAGGTTGATTGTAACTTTGGCTTGGACATTGTTTTCCTCATCTGAAAAAAAATACCCATAACCAACACCTGATTTACAGAAAGATTGTACGAGCTACTGGGAAAACATAGATAATATTTCTGTTGTTGGGTTCTGGAACCATCAGATGTTCTTATGTTAGTTAGAGATACTCATCGTGATATACCACTGAAGATAACTGCACAGGAACTGTTTGGGGTCTTGGCACATAGGCAGGCAGGACAGTCATGTGGGCTGGCTGGTCCATGATCTACTTTCCTTTTGAGTGCCTGAGTAGGGAGCTGCGGTTTGAAGGTTACCAATAAGCTCAAAGAGGAAAACAAGCAAATGGTGGATTTGCCTATATTCAGATGTGATCTCTCCTTTTTCTCTCCTGCTCCAGTAATCCGGTACAACAGTGATCTGGTACAGAAATACCACCCTTGCTTCTGGATCGATGGACAGTATCTCTGCTGCTCTCAGACAGCCAAAAATGCTATGGGCTGCCAAATTTTGGAGAACAGAAATGGAAGTAAGAGATCTAATCAATATAACTTCTTTCTTTCTTTTTTTTTTCTTTCCTTCTTTTCGGTGGTGGTGATGCTGGAAATCAATCCCAGGTTCTTGGAAATGCTAGGCAAACATTCCCATTAAGCCACATCCCTAGCCCAATTTCCTCCTCCTTTGACTCTGTTTTCATTATGCTCAAAATGGTATGTTGAATTCAATGACACACCATAAGTGACCATTTTGGCTACTGCACAAGTGGGCTGGGGGATGCGATGAGTTAAAGGCTGAAATCCATCTAGTGATCTGCTTTCTAAATCATGTGACCTGGCACCCAGCCACGTTCTCTAGCTTTCCCAAAGGCATTATGTGCAACAGCAGAGTCCCTGACCAAACCTGCTCCTCGGCCCTTTCCTAAAATGCATCCCAGTCATCACTGGATTTTTGTTTTACAGGCTTAAAACCTGGGAGTTCTCACCGAAAGACAAAAAAACCTCTTCCACCCACACCAGAGGAGGACCAGGTATGAAGGGAAATTGTGTAGGGCTACTGCTTAAATGGAAATTTACAGTCAAACTTTGAAAACCCACTAGAGTCTCAGAATTGGAACTTAAAGTGTTTACTGTTGTTCTTGCCAAGATAGGAGATTTGTCCTTCTGCTTAAGACTCCCTCTTCAATAAAAGAGGAGCCATTACATAGTTCCTGTCAACCATTTAATCTAACCATATGTTTAAAACATTTTTGGGTGCTGGAGGAATGTCTCAGCGGTTAAAATGCTTGCCTACCAAGCGCTAAGTCAAATGCTAAGTACCAGAGTTCAATTCCACAGCACCACATAAACTGGGCATGGTAGTGCATGCCTGTATCGCCTGTAATCCCAGCGCTTGGGAAGCTGAGACAGGAGGATTGCCCTGAGTCCAAAGCCCAGGCTGGGCTCCATAATGAATTCAGAACCAGCCTGGGCTCCATAATGAATTCAGAACCAGCCTGGTCTACAGAGCGAGACTCTGTCTCAATAAATAAATAAATAAAACTTTATTCTTTATTCTCTCGCTTTCTAGCCCAGGCTGGTCCTGAACTCAGGAGCCCAGGCTAGCCTTGGTGTTGGCAATCTTCCTGCCTCAGCCTCCCAAGTGCTGGGATTACAGGTGTGTGCCACCATGACCAGCTTTATGTGGTACAAAGGAATAGAACCCAGGGCCTTGTGCTTGCTAGGCAAGCACGTTAACTACTGTGCCATTCTTCCAGCTCCTGTTTAAAATATTTTTTTAATGAGAACGATTTTAAAATTTGTAAATGAAAGCTATTTCCAAACATATAGCAAATATTCAGCTGTTAAAGAAATGCAAATCAAAATAACATTGAGGTACCATCTTACCCCAATGAGAATGCTTTCTATCAAGAATTCAAAAAACAGTAGATGCTGGTGAGGATGTGGGAGTGGGAATAAGGAGCCCTGTTACATGGCTGGTGGAACTGTAAACTAGTACAACCATTATGGAAAGCAGTATGGATACTTCTAAAAAAAAAAAAAAAGTCCTGAAAATAGATATCCAAATTGATCCAGTGTTATCTGTTCTGGGTATCTTTCCAAAAGAGTTAAAAGTACCATGTAACAGCAGAGATACATGCATACCTACGTTTACAGCAGCACAACTAATAACAGCTAAATCATGGAAGATGTCAAAATATCCATCAATAGACTAATGGACACAAAAATGTAGTCTATATACACAATGGAGTACGACTCTGCCATAAAAAACAGATTGAGTCATTTGTAGGTAAATGGATACAACTTGAGACCATTATGCTTAGTGAAGTGAATCAGATTGAATATCTCATGGTTTATAGTCAAATGGATGAGATGCTAGGAGTCAGGGGGACAAGGAAGGGGTGGAAAGGCGAGCAAAGGGGGGAAGGAAATGTGAAGCTGATGTGTTACTTATGTACACAAAATTATTAAGTTTAATGTATCCATGGGGGGAAACTTTCATTTTTTGTACCCTTTGGAGGTCTAGAAATCCCATTTTAATATATTGTAAATAGGACAGGGCATTATTGTGCTCTTGTTACAATGAAGGAAACTGAGGTCTGAGCTACTTACTAGATCCAGGTTTCCTGGCCTTGGCTGTACATGGTTTCTATCTGGGAACCTATTATTTTATTGAGAATTAAACCCAGATATTTCACACTGATCTACATCTCCAGCTCATATTTTAGTTTTTATTTTGAGACATGGTCTCACTATGTTGCTAAATTGCCCAGGCTGGGCTTTAGCTTGTGATCCTTCTGCCTCAGCCTTTTAGAGTGCTGGGATTACAGACTTGTGCCACCTTGCCTGACTTTGTTTGGGAAGCTTTAAAAAATACTGATTTCTGATCACATTCTCAGATATTTTGACATAGTTGGCTTATGGGAAACTGCACAGGTATGGAAATTAGCTTTTCCTAGGTGATCTTCACGGGTACCCCAGGTTAAGAATCCTTGCTGCTGTGCTTGAAAATGGTTGTTAAATGTGCACATGTGAAAGCTTATATCATGCCCATTTGTGTTAGAATGGTGTCTCAAGTAAACCAGAGTTGAGAGGAACAGAGAGAAGTGCTTGAGGCCTAGCCAACCCCTCTCCTTTATATTCTAATTACAGATCTTGAAAAAGCCACTGCCCCCAGAGCCAACAGTGTCTACCAGTGAGCTGAAAAAGGTTGTGGCCCTTTATGATTACACACCAATGAACGCAAATGACCTACAGCTGCGGAAGGGTGATGAGTATTTTATCCTGGAGGAGAGCAACCTACCATGGTGGAGAGCACGAGATAAAAATGGGTGAGTAGCAAGGCCTCATGGTGCAGGCCTATCATCTTGGCGCCCTGAGAGGTAGAGGGAGGAGGATCTCAAGTGCATGCCCAGCCCAGACAACTTAGTGATAATGAGATGCTGTCTCAAAAACAAGAATAAGTAAATGGGCTGAAGGTGTAGCTCAGTGGGAAGGCCCTAGGCTCAAGCTCCTGTACCAGGAAAAAAAAAAGTGAGTCTGTGCTAGCCCTTTCTGAGCTTGTGCCTGCCTACTCCACATGTGTGCAAACTGCTGTAGAGTAACTCCCCTACTCAATGTCTCGATAGAGATTATTCTTCTCAGACCAAATTGAATATATTCTCTTTTCAAATACTTTGCAGTATGAAACTCTAACATGTGGCCTCTGCCAGCTCTCAGAATCTATTGTCATGCACGTGTAACCAATGACACATGTTTAGAAATTGAACCCTTTACTGGTTTGACCATGCACCAGAGACAAGGTTATCTAACTTTCTCTGTATATGCATATATGTTTATGTATTAATTTGACATGGTTCATTTTTGCAGGCAGGAAGGCTACATCCCTAGCAACTATGTTACTGAAGCAGAAGACTCCATAGAAATGTATGAGTGAGTATGCTTGTTCCCAGCTGATCCATATTAATGTTAATATTGACTGGGCCCAATGATGTCATCACCTCAAATTAGTTCCTGTGTCTTACTGTGACCCCAAACACCTGCTTGTGAGTGCTGGACAGGTTTCCGTGCTCCCAAATCTAGAAGAATCACACAGAGAAGAAATGCTGACAACCTGATGAGAAACACTCAACAGACGAGATCAGGCGCATTCAGGGTGGTATGGCCATAGACATGAGAAATATTTGAAAGCATAAACATGCCAACTTTGTACCCACATTCTTTCCTCTTCGAGTGACCCAGTCTCTAATCCCTTCCATAAACTCTAAAGCCTGCCTTTGCTCTTACTCTCTTTTCTCTGAATCCTCACTCCTTTTCTGAGCTTGAGAAAGGGATACTTGGGGCTGGGGGGTGTAGCTCAGTGGTAGAACAAGTGACTAGCAAGTGCAAGGTGCTGAGTTCAATTCCCCAGCATCACGTAAGCCTGGCATGGTGGCACCTGCCTATCAAATCCTAGCATTCGGGAGGCTGACGCAGGAGGATTGCTGTGAGTTCAAAGCCAGCATGGGCTCCATAGCAAGTTCAGGACCAGCCTGGACCACAGAGTGAGACCCTGTCTCAAAAGGAGGAAGTGGAGATACAGTGTGCAATGTCCATGACAAACCTATAAATACGGTTTGTGTAATTTGGCCGGACCTTAGGCATGGATGAGCCCCGAGCGGTGTTCTAACCTCCCACAGGCTTACCCTGGACCTAGGAGCCACTCACACATGCCTTTTTCATAGGTGGTATTCCAAGCATATGACTCGGAGTCAAGCTGAGCAACTGCTAAAGCAAGAGGTGAGTGTGAAGCCATCAGCAAATAGCATTCTCTGAGTGCAATTAGCAAAGATCCTGAGCTGAGGTGAGGTGTGGGAGGGGCAAGGCCACTTTCATCTGCAGTCCCAATTGCATTTTTCGGTATTAGAAGCAAGGAAGCTACAGATAAGGCATGGAACTTGGCAGTAAAACCAGGGGCTGTCCTATGTCTCTTAGGTGTGGGCATATGGAAGACAGACACGAGTGCCCTTTCCTTCTACAGCCAGATCCTTTTTTGTTGTTTCAGGGGAAAGAAGGCGGTTTCATCGTACGAGACTCTAGCAAAGCCGGAAAATACACTGTTTCTGTGTTCGCTAAATCTACAGGGTGAGTGCTACCATTCTAAAAGCTTTAAGGAAAAAGAACAGCTCCTGAATCATGTCCTTCCCAGCTCCTCTTTCCCTTAGGGTTTTTTTTTTTTTTCCATTACTGGAGATTGAAACCCAAGGTTGCACTTAGCTACATCCCCAACCCGTGTTTCGCTTGTGAGATAGGGACTAAGTTGCCATGTTCCCAGGTGTGGTGCAATCTTGCGATTCTCCTGCCTCAGCCTTCCCGAGCATGTGTCACCTCACCCAACTTCATCTCGCTCCTTCTCACTTCAGTTATTTCTTTTGACCCCTGTACTGACATTACGGACTAAATATCCATTTCTTCAGAGAACCTCAGGGCGTGATTCGCCACTATGTTGTGTGTTCCACGCCTCAGAGCCAGTACTACCTGGCTGAGAAGCACCTTTTCAGCACCATTCCTGAGCTAATTAATTACCACCAGCACAACTCTGCAGGTGAGTATCAGCAACAAGTGACAAGGATGTTATGGACACCAGGGGACCAACTCCAGACAAAGTGCTGAGGGGAGTGGGATGGTGGGTAGTGGTCTAGTCAAGAAGGTTACAGTTGTTCATCTTCCTGCTGTGCACTTAGTCTCCTCCATTCTAGAAGAGAACACAGAAAAACTGAGTTGAGGTCCTTGCCTTCAAAGCACATACAGGTTAGACTTTAGAAGAGAGTTTCTGAGAACTAGGAGCTGGATGAGGGCATGAGTGCATGTGAAAGTCTTCGCGGAGAAGGTAGGATGAGCTGAGCTTGGGTGAAAAGTGGAAATATATTCAGTAAAGGATGTATTTAATTTAATTTAGTATATTCTCCTTGTTTTTGCCTCTAAAAACTCTTGTGAGAGGATAAACTTCCGGAAAAATGTGGGTTCGTGTGCTAGAAAGCTGCACACTGGAAGAATGAGGCTTTAAGTGCAGACATGTGCGATATCCCACCACCTATGCTGCACCAACACCATGACCTCTCTGTATATTTCAGGACTCATATCCAGGTTGAAATATCCAGTGTCTCAACAAAACAAGAATGCACCTTCCACTGCTGGCTTGGGCTACGGTAACTGCTTGCTTCTCTCAGATAGGGTAGACTGGCCAGCTTAAGTATCACCTTCGCAGACCTTCCCTTAGAGAGTGCCCTTGGGGATGCTGTGCTGCACCAGGGACCTCAAGAAAGGTTCCTAGACAGAGTGAAACCAAAGTTTTTAAAGGATTTTCTCCCTTCAGTGGCTCCTATTGGACAGCAAAAGCCAATTTTCAATTGGAATCTTTTTGTTGTTTATTTTTTATTGTGGTGAAAATGTGTAAGCATCAACCCTGAGGCTCTGTTTTTTGGTTTGTTTGTTTGTTTGTTGTTTGCTCTGTGGTCCAGGCTGATCCTGAACTCACGTGAGACAGAGGGGGGTTGGGGTAGGGGATACTGTGTGCAATATCCATGACAAACCTATAAACTAATGGCAATTCTCTAGCCTCAGACCCCTGAGTGCCTTGTACTTGCTAAGCAAGCACTTTAATCACTGAGCTATTCCCCCAGCCCAACCCTGATTTTATTACCTGCCATCTTCAACATAATCACAAAGGGAATTTGAGAGCTTGTTTAGTCTATCTTCTTGCTGATGACCAACTTGCACCTAAGGTTTTCAGAGTCCTCCAACTCTCTGACTCTGACCTGCGTAAAGATGGGTTAATACTTCTGAGAATTTTCTCTTTACATTTTTACCAATTTCTACCCTAGAGGAATTCTTACATATCATAGGAATTATATATACATGGTCCCAAAATAATAACACCAAGACTTTGTTGTTAGGATCATGGGAAATTGATCCGAAGGACCTGACCTTCTTGAAAGAACTTGGGACTGGACAATTTGGGGTAGTGAAATATGGTAAATGGAGAGGCCAGTATGATGTGGCCATCAAGATGATCAGAGAAGGCTCCATGTCTGAAGATGAGTTCATTGAAGAAGCCAAAGTCATGATGTAAGTTACAACCCAAATCCAACTCTCAATCCAGTTGCTAGAGTCTAGCTATTACTAGGCCAACCCACTATTGTCTAAAGCAACTTAGTAAGAGAAATTTTGGATCAGGGCCTAAGGTCGACCTTTGACTGGCAAGAGTCTTAACTGCCAAGGTTATCATTCTGCTGCATTAGATTCTTGTTCAGAATAGTGTTGTTCATGGTTGTGCACCATCTTGGTAGTTTGTGGTGGGAAGGAAAAAATAAATTTGCTATTATGGCACCTTATCTGATGTACTACCCTAGGCCTATTCTGTTCCTCCCCAACTTCTTTATGACTAGTATGTAAAACCAAAAGAGGAGGACTCGTTCCTTGCCTTTCCTGTAGGAATCTTTCTCATGAGAAGCTGGTGCAATTGTATGGCGTCTGCACCAAACAGCGACCCATCTTCATCATCACTGAGTATATGGCCAACGGCTGCCTCCTGAACTACCTGAGGGAGATGCGCCCCCGCTTCCAGACTCAACAGCTGCTGGAGATGTGCAAGGATGTCTGTGAAGCTATGGAATACCTGGAGTCTAAGCAGTTCCTTCACCGAGACCTGGTGGGACTTCTGGAGGATTGGCCTGGGATTAAGGGCTGAGAGGGTGGAAGTAATAGAGAAAGATCTATCTATTACACTGTGGAGTAGGGTTGCTGGTGGCAGCATTTCAGTTTTATCTAGAAAACACTAAAAGTTAGGTGTCGCCTTTGCTTAGTGGTGAGGCAGTCCATTATTTCCAGCCTAAACTCCAGGAGGGCCACTATGGTAGAAGCTAAGAGCAGTCATTTACCTCCTACTCCCTGTCACTCATGGGAAGACAGTGGGGTCCTTAAGTGGCCATTCTAGACTTGGAGTAGAAGAGAATTCCTGGGGCTGGAGGCTCTTAGTTCAATGGTTCGAGTCATTGCCTAGCAGGCGCAAGGCCATGGGTTTGATTCCCCAGCACCACATAAGCGGGGCTCAGTGGCAAGAGGTTGCCATAAGTTCTTGGCCAGCCTGGGCTATTGGCCTATAAATGAGTTCAGGACCAGCCTGGACTAGAGAGGAAGACCTTTTCTGAAAAAAATTCCTGTGCCTCCCATTGTGAACTGCTGCTCCTGGCATGCGGTCATCGTTTAGTTACATCAAAGCCAAAGTTGGGGGCCTGTGGGTGCATTTCACCCACATGATTGAAAAAAATGTTTCATAATAGCCAAAACTTAAAAATTTTTTCACATTAAAAAAGAAAAATAGGAATTTCCAGCTTTTCTTGAAAAGGTAGATCATGTTGGAACTGGGCCCCCAATTTCACAAGCCATTTAAGTGACTTGGGGCTAAGGAGCAGGCTGTGCTCATTTCCTGCCATCTCTGCCATCTCTACCTGCCCTACTTCACTCTGCCTGCCTGGCTCCTGGATACATCAATGTTTGTGCCTATTACTTTTAGTCAGGCCAAGTCTTTTTTTTTTTTTTTTTTTTTTCTTCCTTGAGATAGGGTTTCACTCTAGCTCAGGCTGGTCCTGAACTCACTATGTAGCCCAAGCTGGCCTTGCACTCACAGCAATCTTCCTGCCTCAGCCTCCTGAGTGCTGGGATTACAGGCTTACGTGGTGCTGGGGAATGGAAGTCAGGGCCTTACATTTGCTAGGCGAGTGGTCTAACTGCTGTGCAATTCCTCCAGTCCAGGCCAAGTCTTAAATTGCTCTGTTCTCACAGGAAAAAAGGCAGGCGACAAACTTGTTTTCTGTTCTCCCTTAATTCTCTTAGCATTTCAGTGAAGGAAGCAGTGCTGGGAAATTGTCCAGGTGAATGAAATTGTTTTGCATGTCTTTGGTGCCTTACTTAGGACTACTTAACAGGCTGTTTTTCATGTGATAAGAATTCATCAAAACTTTGCAGTGGTATCAGTTGACTCCTATTGAGTAGGGAGGTTTGAAGGGAGGATAAGACACTACTGGCTTTCCTCCACTGGTAGACAGAAGCTTTGTGCCTTTAACCTGTTCACCAGGGACAGAGTCTCACAAGTATCTGTTGTAATACAGGCGGCTCGAAACTGTTTGGTAAATGATCAAGGAGTTGTAAAAGTATCTGATTTTGGCCTGTCCAGGTGAGTGTGCCTTTTTCATCTTTCCCTTTAAAAGTGTCACTGTACAAACATAGGGAGGTGTTATAGTTTATAATCCCTTCCTTTTCCTTTTCTGTTCTCATGCTAGCCTTTCCTACCATCTTTCGATTGCCTTCCTTCCCCTGAATTATTTGGGTCACTTCTTTCATTGTTTTGGTTACATCCTCTCCTTTCAATCTCTGTTCCCTTCTTGATTTTAAGTTACTTCTCCAGGATCTTATTTTGATCTGTTAACCCTGTTGACTTTCCTCCACCCTTCTTTCTCAATCAATCCTATCCCTCAATAGAAGGAAGAGAAAGAAAAAAAGGGCTAAAGAAGTGGGAAGGAGTAGCTATTAGATCGTATTTCACTTTGTCCTTCCTAAGGCTATATTGCCAATAAAGAAAGTTAAATCAGAAATGAAAACAGACATTTCATTAAAGGCAATATTTGTAAAAGACACTGCCTGGCAGATTTTTAGAAAGTTTGTAAGAGTATATTTGTGTAGCTCTTGTTCTTATACCAAGAAGACTTAAGCAAATGTCAAGCTGTTTAAATCCTAACAGTACCATGTCTCGAATCTCTTGTAGGTATGTCCTGGATGATGAATATACCAGCTCGGTAGGCTCCAAGTTTCCAGTTCGGTGGTCTCCACCAGAAGTCCTTATGTACAGCAAGTTCAGCAGCAAATCTGACATCTGGGCTTTTGGTAAGTGGATGAGATTATGCGGATTATATAAATCAAAGGAAGAGGAACACAGTGGGAAACTCACACTGTAACCTGCACAGACATCATTCTTGCTTTCATTTCTCTATCCTTAGGGGGTGCTTATGATGTGTCAGGAACCTCAGGGTTTTCTGAGGACAAAAAACAGTAAATTGGACATGATCTCTGTCTTCTTAGAACTTACAATATATTGAGGGAAACAAGCAATCCATTCAGGATGTGACAGCTTCTGAATACTGATTATGTACTAGGCTCCCTGCCAGACTTTATAACTACAGTGACAAATGCTGTCTCTTGTAGACCAGCTAATGGTCTAGTAGTGGAAGTCTGATAGTTGTACAGAGCAGTCAGTACTGTCACAGAAGTTTGAACAAAATAGAAAAAGCACAGATGAGGGGACCAGCTCATTGTAATCTTTGGGGTTGATCTAGGAAAAGTTGGCCCACTCATACCCCCAAAGATGGTGAACTGAACAAATATACTTTTTTCCACCATTAGGGGTGTTAATGTGGGAAATTTACTCCCTGGGGAAGATGCCATATGAACGATTTACTAACAGTGAAACTGCTGAACACATTGCCCAAGGCCTGCGTCTCTACAGGCCTCATCTGGCTTCAGAGAGGGTATATACCATCATGTACAGCTGCTGGCATGAGGTAAGTGTTTTGTTGTACCTCTTACATTATTTCTTTGAATGTACTTTCTCATTTAGCTGGCTAGTCCCCACTCTCCATGGTCACATGCTACCTGGGCACGGTTTGATACCTGCACACATTCTTTGACCCTGGCCTGTACCCACATACTCTGATGGCCACAGGTGTTCCCAGACCCGCCTTGATTTCACTATATTATCATTACTAGACTCCAATACCAATTTAGCTGAGACAGGGTGATATGGGGCCATGTCACCATGCATAAACAGACAATGACACTCAGATAAGTCTTATGTGGGCATTACAAAGGAAATGAAAAAAATTAACGTTTGCATTCATTTATTAGGGAATCATTAGCCCTTTCTTATGTTTCACTAGCTGCCAACATTTTCTCCCAAAGGAGACTTTTTTTTTTTTAATCCCTAAGGCTTAGAAGGGACCTAAAATAGGTAGTATCTTAGTTACTTTTTTGTTGCTGGGACACAGTCCACAACTTAAGGGAGGATATGTTTATTTTTAGCTCACCATTTCAGATCTCAGTCCATTCATGGGTGGCAGGCAATGGCGGGAAGGGTCAAAAACAGCTGCTCAGGGCATCACAAGAGGAAGGAATCAGAGCAGGGGAGAAGCCAGAGCAAGAATACATCCTTCCAGGCCACATGCTCAGTAATTCCCCACACACTCAGCAATCCCCACACCCTAGAACCCCCCCCCCCCAACAACATGCAAAATCCATAGAAAATCACAACATCCAAATACATGAGGCTTTGGGGGTACATTTGAGATGTCTAAATCTATAACAGGTAATTGTTATTTGTTTTGTTTCATTTTTGCTGTTTAACAGGGTACACTGAGGGGCTTAGAGATAGGTTTGATGTTTTGGAAATAAAAAGCCTATCTCATTGCTAATAAAATGCTTTACTGCTCTCACCTTGGGTTCTTCCTACAGTACTTTTCCACTTTTCAGTAGATACTTGGCAACCTAACTCTCTTGTAGGAAATAATATTCGATTCTTAGTTTTGCTCCCTAGTGACACATTTAGTGTCCAGCAAGCACCTATGTTAGCCTAAACCCTCTTGGGCGGATGAAAAGAGGCTACTTGGATCACAGCACGGCTCCCTTTTCTGGAACAAATGAGGTTACAAAGTATGGAGCCCTCCACTTTGAATCCTTTGGATTGTTCCCCTTCTCTCTGCCCTAGGATGCTGGATTAGGGGTGACAGACTATTCACTCCCTTCTAAGCAAGAAAAACTATTTCAGATGATACTTTATAATCTACTTAAACTAGTGGTCACAAGGCTGGAGGAATAGCACAGTGGTTAAAGCTCTTGCCGGACAAGCATAATGTCCTGGGTTCAATTCCCCAGCACCACATAAGCTGGTCGTGGTGGCATACATCTGTAATCTCAGCACTTGGGAGACTGAGGCAGGAGGCTTGCCCTGAGCTCAAGGTGAGCCTGGGCTACATAGTGAATTTAGGATCAGGCTGAACTACAGAGTTAGATTCTGCCTCAAAACAAACAAACAACAACAAAAACAGGTGGTCACAAAGCTAGATGTACATCAGCATCCTGGAGAGCTCTTTAAAAATATAGTTTACTGGGCCTCTTCCTCAGAAATTATGATTAGGTGTTTCTGAAATGTAACCTAGAAATCTCTTTAAACTTCTCAGGAAATTCTGATACACAGCTCAGGGCACCACTAATTCAAAAAATGAAGACGCTAATGACCTGTTGGTTCTGATGGACCATTCTAGCATGAATGTTTTCTGAATTATTAAATGCTGCAGGAGCTTAGGAACCATCGTTATCAAGAAAAAACATAGCCTTAATTGTGAGACTACACTAATAAAAGGTCCCAGGTGTTCAGGGTCTCTGCCCAGAGATCAATATATGGGCTATAGTCTGAAATGTTAAATCCTTTGGTCACTCTGGCTTTGGGATGATTGTTTTCTTCAATGTTGGGGATAGAATCCAGGCCCTTTTTACAATGCTACACCCCCAGTCCATTTCCTTTTTGTTTTTTATTTTGAAACAGGGTCTCACTAAATTGCCCAGGCTGGTCTGAAACATACCATCCTCTGCTCCAGCCTCTCAGAGGGCTGTAATTACAGGTCTGACCCACCAGGACTGGTTTGGTATAATTGAAATTGTGAATTCAAACATTGTCACAGCTTGTAAGATTCTGGGTTTTGCCTGCCACTTTAATGGGTTTGTAGCCATTTTTTTTCCTGAAGCTCCAGAAATAAGAATATATTGCATGCAATAATGTAACAAACTTGACCTTAGTTTAAATCCATATTTTTCAGTTTAATTTGCAAAGTGTTCTCATCACAGTAGTAACTCGAGTTAACTAAAGATGAACACCATATAGGAATTTTTTGGAGAGTTTCTATTTTTCTTTTTATTCTTTGGCAGTTCTGGGGATCAAACTCAGGTCCTTTTGCATGCTACCACTGACTACATTCTCAGCCCAAGAGCTGCAACCCTTGCCCCCCTTTTGTTGTCAACAAGGTATGCTGTTGGGCAGATGATATGTACTTAATAATTAACATCTCCTGTTCACTGTTGCCTTTCTCTTGGAGTCTGTATTCTGCCTATTGTTAACACTCTACTTTTTTTCTTGGTTTCAGAAAGCAGATGAACGTCCCACTTTCAAAAACCTCCTGAGCAACATTTTAGATGTCATGGATGAAGAATCCTGAGCTAGCTAATAAGCTTCTTAGTTTTACTCTTGACCTCTACAAGCCCAACTTTACTTTCTTCGAAGAAATTCTAGGCTTACAAGCTGTAGTGTCTTTGTGATCCCCCTCCACATCCAGGAATGTCTCTTTAATTTTTCGGGATAATGTTTCTGAGAAAAAGCGAAGCAATTTCTGTGCCTGGAATTTCCTCTCCCTCTCTCAAAAGAGGAAATTTCCCAAGACCTCTTGAGATCGACTGAACTTGAGATGGAAACCTTTACAGGGAGGGAGGGTGTAAGTAACCTTATAAGGGGTGCTACAGCTCTTTGGGTAGGCTTTAGGGGGTAGGACAGATTTTGTTATGAATGAAACTGTCATGAAAATGAGGGGGAGTGTTTTGATAAAATAAAATTACTGGAAAGAGTAAAGGTCTCATGTATCAACCACGCAGCCTACATGGTGCCATATCTCATTATCGCATGGCATGGGTTTGGCACATTCTTACACTGAGAACTCCACAGGATTCTTGTCCTTGACATTCAGCCTCTGTTGCTCTTACTCAATCCTGCTTCTTGGTCCAAGGCGAATTCAAAAGCCAAAGCGCAGTGACTGGCACAGAATGGAAATGAAGTGTGATTAGAACCTTACACCTGGGGATCGACTCTGCCAAAGCCTCATTTCCTTATGCGAAGAGAGGAAAAGTCCATCAAGACTTGAACCAGGGCCAGGGTGGCCACCCGGTCGGCTGAGCGGTCTTGGCCAGGCGCACCCCAGAGCTGGGAAAGCGCGGGCCAATTTGGAAACGGACAGGGGCGGGGCTGGGGCCGGCCCGCACGGGCCACGTGGTCTGAAGTAACTTCCTCTCTGCCCCGCGTTCAGCCCTTCCCGGCCTCCCTTCCCGCTGGCGGCCAGCGCTGGGGCACGGGTTGCCGCCGCGGCGGGGCTGCGGCTGGGGCGCCGGCTCGCGCCGACGCAGTGCACTCACAGGGCGGGCCCGGGAGCGGGTTGTGGTTCCGGTTCCGTCGCCGAGACACGTGAAGGTCGGGGAGTCGGTTGTGGAGTCCGTCTGGGTGAGCGTGGCGGCACTGGGATGGATTCCTCCTCCTCCGCGGCGGGCTTGGGCGCAGTGGACCCACAGCTGCAGCATTTCATCGAAGTGGAGACTCAGAAGCAGCGCTTCCAGCAGCTGGTGCACCAGATGACTGAACTCTGCTGGGTGAGCTCGAGGGCTGGGACCTGGGCACTGCCCACTTTGGCTCTGTCCTTGCCCCGCGGGGTTCCCGGGAGGCACTCCCGGTTTTCGTAGGTGCCTTGAGCCGAGCCGGAAGGGAGGAGGGGGAGCCCACTTCTTGGTGAGCTGCTACTCCGGACCTCTGCTTTACTGGGGCAGCGGGGATCTCAGATTTATGCAGATATTCCACCCAGTACTTTCAGGTCCTTGAGTTTGAAGGTGCCCACTGCTGGTCTAGGCTGGTCAGAGCCCCGGAAGTGGGGTTTAGTTTTGAGAGCCTGAATCCCGAATGCTCCTTGAATCTGTTGTTCCGGGACTCCTCTGGTTTTATCTTGATTAACCTGTTCTAACCTCTGGTGAAAAATGAGTGAATGTAGCTCAGGAAATATGAAAGTGGCGTAATCTCTCACAACACGTACTGTTTGCATACTTGTTGGGTCGTTGTGTAATACCAAGCCGATTCGAGTCTGAAGGTTGAGGAATTCATACTGCCCAGGGAAGGGACTTTGGCAAAAGGGTGGAAAGCAGTTGCAGCTTGAGATCAAAGTGTTCTAGTTTCTAAGGACAGCATATAGCCCTCCCTTGACCTACAACCTCACAGAATTTAGAGACCACGGGTAGTGTTCTTTGGAATTGGTGGTTATGAGGCTTGTATATACAACAGAGAATCATAAATGAAATTTATTCGAACCATGCACAGTCATTGATTTCCACAGTCACTTCCTCTCATGTTTATATCATCAAATGCTTAATTAAATGTGATTTGCCTTGGACTAGAGTGATTTTAATAATTTTTTTTTACAAAAATCCTTGATATGCTACATTTGTGGCAGGATGAGCGTGGTTAAAAACTTTCAAAAGAATCCATAAGTAGTGCATTCTTAAGGAAAGTTCAATTTTCCATTCCTTGTAAAGGGATTTAAGAACCCCTGGCTTACTTAGAAAAGGTTACTGAATCTCATTTCCTAGGTTTTCTTTTCTTTGGTAGGTTTTCCTGTAGTGATTTATCCTTTAATTCTGCAATTAATTTAAAGACATTTAATACAAGCAGCATTATGGTGCTGCAACCAAATTCAGCCAAATGTTACTTCATTTGGATCTTGACATTTTTCTTGCTCTGTAATACCTCAGTTCCACTATTTTCTGGCCCTATAACTTGGAGAAAGGATCTCTGTGCTGTATTTCCCCTCTGTGAAAGACGAGGATTAATAATAGCATCTGTTTCATAGGGTTATTATGAGAGGGTTATAAAGGAAGCTTCTGAAAAGTTGTTTGGTAAGCTGCCAAATGTGAAATATTATTCACTTAGATGCTGTTTTTAGGTGAAGATTTTCCTCTAACAAGCGATAAGAAGTTACCCCCACCTTTCAGTACGCTTTGTGACTTTTGTATCTTGTCCTGAGCAGGAGAAGTGCATGGACAAGCCTGGGCCAAAGTTGGACAGTCGGGCTGAGGCCTGTTTTGTGAACTGCGTTGAGCGCTTCATTGATACAAGCCAATTCATCTTGAATCGACTGGAACAGACCCAGAAATCCAAGCCAGTATTTTCAGAAAGCCTTTCTGACTGATCTCAGCATTACCTCTTTGGGAAAAAAGGTAGCTGAAGAAACAGAAGAGCGGTTGATGGGATGGTTGAAGAAATGGTTAGGAGATCAGCTCCTGTTTTTTTTTTATCACTTTGGGACATCTTATTATCTGAGAACGAAATAGACTAATTTTCTGTGTGAAGTTTGAGGGTGATATATGTCTTTGGCTGTGTTTTTTAATGCAAATCTTGTGAAAATCATTTAAAGATGAATGCATATAATAGATGCATATTACTGTATGTGGGACTCTTGTTTTTCTCAGGGTCCCTTTAATTAACTGCTTTCTATAATTTTGATAGTGGAACTGCTTTCTATAATTTGATAGTGGGACCACATAGGTAAAATCTCTATTTGTGTGAATTCATTTCAGATTTTTGGGGAGCTACCTGCGTGTGTTAGAAAAGACAGCGGTGGAAGAAAAATTTGGGACTTAACTGTAACCCTTTTATCTAGTGATTGGCTATCAAGGCTGAAGAAAATCTGTGGAGTGTTTATACTGTGCATTTCAGCTTAAATATCTATATTAAAGTATGGTCTCAAGGTAGAACAGACAACTGGCGAGTCTGTAAACCTTTAGTTAGAAAGGAATCTAGCCAGTGAACATAATTCTTACTAGTACATGGCCACAGGAAGAAATCCTTATCCTGTATATCAGGATATTAAAAAAAAATCAAAGATGTGCCTAAAGAAATTATAAAGATTGAGGCCAGGAGACTAATAGCAGTTTCAGGTGGAATTGCATGCCTGATGTTAATCATGGGCTCCATTTACTGTGTTCTTTTGATCACTGAAATAAAAGCTTCTATGAGATTCGACTCTTGATTGAGAGGCTTTCCATTGTTGTGTATCTGCAATCCCTAGAGCTTTAATGTGGGCTCATACTAAAGCTGAATTTTAGTCATTTTGTTCTCTAGAGTTCTCTGCCTTTTTTGAAAGAAAAACCCTGAGATGGGGGAGGAAATGATTCGGTGCTGACAGTTAAGTCCTTGAGTGCAGTTAAAACAAAAAGTTTATTGATTAGATTCCTCTCTTGTATCAAGTCCTGGTAAACTGGAATATAAAACGAGAGTGGAACTTTAGTTGGGAATGCTTAGTACAAATCCATGAGAATCATGAAAATATGCATTATTAGGAGTGTCGACTGCCTGGCTTTTTCCCACATAGGCACTACAAGGAAATTGTTAAAAAGCATGATAAAAACACAATTCATCAAACATTTAAGTGTTCATGATATGCCACTGTTTTTAGTGACAGGGACTAAACAATATGCAGAAACAGCATGTGGTCTTGAAGAGTTCAGTTCTAGTTAGGAGAGATAAGTAATAAAGGCACAAATGTGGCAATAGAATAAGTGTTACAGAGCAAAAGCAGCATTAAGGGGGCTAGGGAATGATTATGGATCCTTGTTATTTATAGATGACTAGAGAAGGCCTTGGGAAGCAGAGACCTGAAAATTTGAAGTGACCAAACTTGTGGGTATGGGAGAAGGGAAGAATATTTCAGGCAGAGGTAACAGCAAGTCCCAAAACCCCCAGAGGAGAAGTTGTATTGTATGAGGCCATTAAAAGAGCAGTCAAGGTCAGTAGGCCTGGAATTCAGTGGGTAAGGAGAAAGGTAAGAAAGAAGGTTGGGGAAAAAATGCAATACATGGATTGATGCTGGAGGGTGGTCGTTGTAAGGACTGTGGCTTTTACCAAACAAGATGGGGAGCCATTTGAGGGATTTTACCACATGAGTTATATTAAGTTCCTAGAGAATTTGGCTGCCTGTTTGGAGAACTTGAACATGTCAGTGGTAGTAGTGGTAGTGAGAATAGTGGAATTTTGAAGTTGAGGAAAAAATTAGGCATTAAGGTAGATACTTGGTACAAACCTCATATCCACATGCCCCTGTTAACTTTTTTCCCTGCATATTTTAATGTGTTCATGTAAAATCCCCAGTGATAGGCTTCAAGTCAATAAATCCCACATAAAATAGCCTTTACATGGAATAAGGGAAAGCAACTGATGGTCCTTTCTCTTAAAAAGAAACTAAAATTTTCTTTCACATTAATACTATAATAAATCTTAGCCTAGAGAGATTTGATTCCAAACATTACTCAATAGCACAATTTTCTTAAAACTTCATATTGTTCAGCCTTTTTTGAGGGGGAGGCATTGTTAGGGATTGAACCTACAGCCTCAAACATGCTGGGCAAGAGCTTCACATCCTCATCCCAGCTTTATTTTTGGCATATTCTGGACTCAAAAGAGGTTAACAGAGATCTGGTACTCCACATTGTCATCCAATCTAGGGTTAAAGGTATTTAGATTTACTGATCTCCAGTATGATGGTTTGGATATAGTTTGCTTGGTCCCTCAACAGTTCATGTGTTGGAAATTTGTCCCCAATGTGGTAATGTAGTCGGTGGAACTAAGAGGTACAGCCAGATGGAATATGTTTAGGTCATTGAGGGAACTGACTTTGCAAGGGCTTAAAAGTAGTTGGCATAAGACCCCTGAGTTCTCAAAAAAATTTTTTTTCCTGTTACTGCTGGAGATGGAGCCTAGAAACTTCTCACTGAGCTACAACCCTATCTCTTTTGTTTTTTATTTTGAGACGGGGGGGGGGGGGGGGGGGGGGGGGGGGGGGGAGGGAGGTGGTCTCAGTAAGTTGCCAAAGCTGGGCTTGAACTTGTGATCCTCCTACCTCAGCCTCCCAGTGTGCTGGGATTGCAGGCTGTACCACTGGACCTGACTAAGTGACTTTTTTTCAAGAGCAAGATTGACTTCTGAATTGTTTTCTGGCTATTTGTTAGTATGATCTCCCACCTATGCTCCCACCAGTGCCATCTGCCATGAGGTGACTCAGCTAATGCATGGGTACTTGCCAGAGTTTGCACCACCCTGTTTAGACTTTCATCTTTTAAAACTGTTACTTAGTAATAATAATGTTATATTGTTACAATTGTTACAATGTTAGCTTGCCCCAGGTTTTAAATTATAGTAACCAAAAAAAAAAAAAAAAAAAAAACAAAGTCAGAAGGCAACAGAGTGAACAGAAAAGATCACATGGAGAAGGCCAATAAGTTTGGTAAGGAAACCAGAGATGGTATCAATAAAGTCGCTAAGGCCATAGGCTGCTATTCCTTAAAGTGACAAATAGACCATGGTAGCAGCAGGGAAAAGGAAAGCATGGGAATGACTACAAAGATATTAAAAATACCCTAAGCCTTGTTCAGACAGTTAATTTGAATATTTACATCATCACAAGGCAAATCAAGGATATTCAGCACAGGGGTGGGTTTGTGATTGGCTTCCCCAAAACAGCTGGCTTCAAGGTAATACCCAAACTTGTGACTCCTGCTGCTGTGAGCCAACCAAAGAACAGATAAAACCATTCAGTGGGAGGTACGTCTGATCATGGTAGAAGACAAACAAGGTGAAACTAACCACTGCTCGTAATCAGTGAAAGATGACTATTGACACAAGCATTAAACTACTCATTTTATACTTATGTAAGAAAAGCTAAACCAACTTGACAAAATGTTACATTTCTTACCACATTAACAAGTGAGCAGCATCTTAGCAATTAGGCATTCACTGTATGAATAAGAATTATGGGGCTGGAGGAATGGCTCAGGGTTAAAGCGCTTGTTTAGCAAGTGCTCAATCAAGCAGTAAGTACCCAAGTTCAATTCCCCAGCACCGCGTAAGCCGGGCATGGTGGCACATGACTGTAATCCCAGCACTTGGGTGAGGCAGGAGGATTACTGTGAGTCCAAGGCCAGCCTGGGCTCTAGGAAGTTCAAGACTAACTTGGGCTGCAGAATGAGACCCTGTCTTAAAAAAAAAAAAAAACCAGAATTTTTGTGTCTAAAACTGTATCTTGCAAAAATCACTCAAAAGGCAGAACTTAGGCTGTATAATCATGGTACACAGAAATACATAAAAGGAATAATTATAATATGGCAAACCAGGAAACCAGGATTTAGATAGACTGATCAAGAGGTCCAGATGAACAAATGACCAAGAGAATTTTGAGAAGCATCTGCAATATGACAATAATAGCAGCACCTTCCTAAGGGTATGCATATTCTGGTATGTAGCACTACACACTATCATGTGCTTTAAAGGGATCATCATGAAAATGACAACTCTGAGAAAGGAACTATTACTGCCAGACATTCCTCACAGAGTAGCCAAGGTTCAGAGAAATTAACCTATTCAGCATCGTGTAGCTAATAAATTGGAGGAATGGAGTTTGAACGCAAGCAGTTTGACTCCAGAGCTCTGGGTCTGAACTGTTACACAAATTGCCTCCTAATATGCTCAAAGATAGGAAGTACTGAAAAAAGCAATTGAAGAGGGTATTAGAAAATGAAAAGACATCCCGTTACTCAAAAGGCAAAATTAATATTGTCAAAATGGCTAGACTGCCAAAACTGACACACATATTCAACACAGTTCCTGTCAGAATACCAGCATTTTTTTCACAGCTTGAAAAGACAATCTCAAGATTCATATGGAACCAAAAAAGACCCAGATTAACCAAAGTAATCCTGAGTAACAAGACAGAAACAAGTGGCATTATGATTCCAGACATCAAGTTATATTACGATAATTAAAAATAGAATGTAATGTTTCTTTAAAAGGCTGAACCCAAATGGTTGGAACTTATTCCACAGACAGCATGGCAGAAGTTGAACATCATTAATTTGAGAATTCAAGATCTGAAATGCTTTGAAATTTGAAACGTGTTTCTTTTTTGTACTCAGGATTGAATGGCCTTCACACCGAGTTGCATCCCCCGCCTTTTTTTTTTTTTTTTTTAATTTTTGAGTCAGTCTCACCAAATTGCCCTGGCTAGGCTCCAATTTATAATCTCCAGCATCAGTATCCCAGAATGTTGTGATTCTGAAATCTGAAACTTTTTGTACCACCATGCCTGGTCTGAAATCTGAAACTTTTTGTGGTACTGGGCCCAGGGCCTTCACAACTGAGCTACATCCATCTCCAGCCTTTTTTTTTTTTTCTTGAGACAAAGTCTCATTCTGTAGTATAGACTAGTCTGAACACACTGTATAGCCCGTACTGGCCTTGAACACATGACAGTCCTGCCTGAGCCTCCCTAGTGCTGGGATTACAGGCATGCACCACCATGCCCAGCTATTTTGTGGTGCTGGGAAATTGAACTCAGGGCTTCACACTTGCTAGGCAAGCAACCAGCCCATTTTTATAACCCAGATGAGGCTTGAATGTATGATTCTGCCTCAGTCTCCCAGAATGCTAGGATTACAGGCCTGTACCACCAGGCTTAGTAAAATATGAAATTTTTGATTTTCATATCAGCACTCAACATTTTTTTTTGATTTAGGAGCATTTGGCGCTTTAGAGTTGCAGACTGGGGATGCCTAACTAGTAGTCTACACAAGTATTATACTGAAATTTTTCAGAATCTGAAACTCTTCTGGTTCCAAGCATCTTGGATAAGATCTACTCAACCTATATATTGGAAAGAACATAAATTCTGGAGGCACAACTGGGTTCAAATCCTGATAACACTTGTGGGACTTTACAGAACTCAACATCCTTGATCCTCTTCTTTATGTTTAAAGTTGAGGTGGTAATATGTACCTTAGAGGGTTGCAAAACGAGATATGTAAAGCACTAGGCATGCTATAGATTCTTTGATACTCGGTATTTATTATTATACTGAACTGATCATCTTAGATAACACTGGCAGAGTCATTGGGAGGACAAGAGAAAAGCAAGTCACTTCAAGCTGATTCATTGCTGAAGTGGCAGAAATAATAGGATACAATATATTAAGAATTTTGAGGAGCTGGAGAAATGGCACAGCAGTTAAAGCACTTGCCTAGGGAGCACAAGGCCCTGAGTGCGATTAGCCAGCACCACAGAAAGCTGGGAGTGGTGGCGCATGCCTATAATCCCAGCACTGAAGACGCTGAGGCGGGAGGATTGCCATGAATCCAAGGCCAGCCTGGGCTACATAGTGAGTCCAGGACCTGCCTGGAATACAGAGTGAGACCCTGTCTCAAAATAAACAAATAAACAAAAGAATTTTGAGTTTTATTCTGCAAGCAATGGAGACTTTTTGGATAATTTTTGTTTTCCAATTTAAGAAACATACCCCTATATTCAGATGTATTTAAAATATCATCTACAAACACTATGTTCTATAAACTTTTAAAAGGAAAATTTAGAAATGAGGCATGAGAAAAAAAAAAGACGATACCATCTGGTTTCACTCTCTGCTTTGTTGTTGTTGTTGTTCTCAAGACAAGATCTTGCTCTGCAGTCCAGGCTGGTCCTGAACTCACTATGGAGCCCAGGCTGGCCTTCAACTCAGGGCAATTGTCCTGCCTCAGCCTCTGGAGTACTGGGATTACAGGTGTGTGCCCAGCTCTAAGTGGTGCTAGAGAATCGAAATCATGTGACTGACCTGATGTACTACACCAGTTATTAAACGGAATTGAATGTGACCAGTGATAGTGTTATATACACTATGTCTTTGCCTGGCTCTTTTCAGACCCTTATATTTATGTTTCAGGTTGCACCACTAGAACTGAAGCACTTTCTTATTTTTCATTTTTTCTTCATACACACACCTTTCTTGCTGACGCTTTCAGATTCTTATTTCCATTAGATTTACTGATATCCCAGTTTGCCCCATTCTCTAGACTTAACACAAGCATTGAGACCCTTAACATTTTAGTCACATGTCAGTCTTCCCATAGTGATAATAAATGTGGAGAATTGCAAAGGTTATAAAGTTTCAAAGTTTTTGAGTAGTCAATTATTTATTGATATAATTATCAAGAATCCCCCCAGGCTTACTTTGGAGGCATGCTTCATTTAGCATCTCCACTTAACACAAAATGCAGAAGCCATAAAATAAAGGGTTATTAGTTTGGTTCACATAAAAAAAAATCTTGGCTAAAAACTTCTATAAGCAAGGTTAAAGGAAAATAACAAATTTTGGAAAATATTTGAAACTTTTTTACAAATGATTATTTTCCTTATGTAAAGGTCTCCAAATCAATAATAAACTATCAGTAGTTCAATAGAAATATGTGCAGGATTGGAGCAATGGCTCAGTGGTTAAAGTCAAGTGCTAAGTACCCGAGTTCGATTCCCCAGCTGGGCATGGTGGTGCATGCCTGTGATCCCAGCACTTGGGAGGCTGAGCTAGGCGGATTGCAGTGAGTCTAAGACCAGCCTGGGCTCCATTGTGAGTTCTGGACCAGCTGGGGCTACAGAGCAAGACCCTGTCTCAAAAAAATTAGAAATATGTGTGTGACCATTGAAGAGATTATGTCAATTTGAGGGAATCAGGAACCACACCTGGATGAGGGTTTGGGAACCACATCTAGATTGGGAATTGAGAACCAGCCTTGTGGGCTGGCCAATGAGGGAAGAGCACCAACCCAGATGTGGGAGGTCCACCTGAAACTCCAACAGTATAAAAGGAAAGAAGAGGGAAGATTATTACAGCTTCTTCCTCTGGGAAAGCTCTCACCTTTGCAGTTACCTACTGATGCTGACTTGCTACACGCAGCAGATCTTCATCACGGATTTATTCCAGTCTTGACTTGCACCTGTCTGCCCGTCGCTGCTCTTCAATGACCAATCTTTAGGCTCCAGTCTTTGCCATTGCTCTTTGAACAACCGAGATCTGCAGCAGACTCTCACCTCACCGGCTGTCCTGCAGTCCTGGACAGGAGATCTACTTCATAGCTGAGCAGTCATCTTGACCTATCCCTATCCCAGGATTTGTAAGTCTTCATAACAGATCCTTTTTTAAATAAAATCTGTAAATTCTGCCTTTTAAAAGAATCTAAACTAATACAATGTGCAATGGATATTGTATTGAGATTATCCAGAGAAACAGAACCAAAAGGATGTATTAATATAGAGAGTTATAAGATGGGATTTATTATGGGAATATGGAGGCTAAGAAATCCTACAATCTCTCATCTACAAGCTGGAGAACCAGGGAATCCAGTGGTGTAATTCAGTCCAAGTCTGTAGGCCTGAGAACTAGGGGAGTTGCTATTATAAGTCCTAGACTTTCAAGCCTGGAGAATCCAGAGCTCTGATGTTCAAGATTATGAAAAGATTTGTATTTCAGTTTCAAAAGAGAGAAAAAGTATTTGTCCTCACTTGAATTTTTATTCTATCTATACTCTCAAAGGGATGGACAATTCCCATTCACGTTGGCAAGAGCAGATCTTTGCTTGCTCTATGGAGCCCAGGCTGGCCTTGGACTCACTACAGTCCTCCTGCCTCAGCCTCCCAAGTGCTGGGATTATAAGTGTGCACCACCACATCTGGTTTATGTGGTGCTGGAAAATCAAACTTGGGTACTTAACGCTTGACATAGTGCTTGCTAGGCAAGCTCTTTAGCTGTTAAGCCATTCCTCCAGCCTTCCAAATTTATTGAGATATAATTGACAAATGATTGTACAATGTGATGATTTGATGATTACCATAATCAATTTAATTAATAATGTATTATTACATGTAATTACCTTTATGTGTATATGCAAGGGTGAGAACACTGAAAATGTGTTCTCATTACATTTCAAGTAAACAATGTAATATTATTAACTGTAATCCCTACACTGCACATTAGATTCCCCAAAAATCACACAACTTATAGCTGAAAGTTTGGGCCCTGTATTAGTCTGTTTTCTGTTGCTATAACAAAATACCCAAGGCTAGGTGTGTTAGTCAACTTTGTGGCACTGTGACAAATACTTGACATAAACAACTTGAAGAAGGAAGCATCTATTTCAGATCACAGTTTCAGAGGTTTCAGTTCGTGATAGGCCGGCCAGTCCATTGTTTTTAAACCTGTGTTGAAGAAGGAGCATCGTGATGAGAAGGTATAGTGTAGGAGGCCACTCATTTCTAGGCAGCCAGGACTCAAGGAGAAAAGAGCCACTATTTCATCCCCAAGGCTATGTGCTCAAGACATACTCCTTTCCACTAGGACTCACTTTCTAAGCCTCTATTCTCTCCTAATAGTGCCCTAAAATTATGATCTTCTGAAGGAATTAATCCACTGATGAGGTTAGAGCACTCAGAAACCAATTACCTTCTGAAAGCCCTGCTTCTGAATGCAGGAGACTTTTGCAGACAATTTAGATCTAAACTACAATACTGAGTACTTTATAAAGAAAAAAAAAGGTTGGTTTTTTTTTTTTTTTTTTTTTTTTTTTTTTTTTTTTTTTTTTTTTTTTTTTTTTTTTTTTTTTTTTTTTTTTTTGCTAATGATTCTGGTAGGCAGAGAGTTCAAGAGCTTGGCACTGGCCCCCTGCCTGTGTTACAACCTGTCAGAGAAACAGAGAATTGTCTATGTGCATAAGGGAGAGGTCACATAGCAGGACAAGAAGCCAGAGAATAGATAGATAGGGGGACAATATTGCTCTTTTTATAACAACTTGCTCTTGTGAGAACTCACTCCACCACACCAGGATGAATCCCTCCAAAGAACAATGTCTCCAATGATCTAACCACCTTTCACTAGGCTCCACTTCTTAGCACAGCACACTGTTGACCATTCCTGGACAACCTGAACTCTTGAAGACAAACTATATCCAAATCACAGCATATCCCTTGATCAACATCTCGATTCACCTACTCCCCAGTCCCCTGCAACTACTACTCTACTCTCTGCTTCTGTGTGTTTGAGTTTTTCTCATTCCACATATAAGTGATTGATTCATTGTTATTCTCATTTTATGAAGGCTATTTTCTGATGTACATCATATTTAAAATTCTGAATTCAAATATATTAATATTTTCTTTCTTTGGTTATATCTTCTGCTGTGTTTATATTTAGAAAGATTGTCCCCAAGCCAAAGTGAAGGAAATATTTACCTGTATCGTTTCATATTGTTTTATATTTTCACTTTTTAAATTTAATTCTCAATCTATCTGGAATTTATATTGCTGTATGCTACAAAGCAGGAGCTCAATTTACTTTTTTTCTAAAAAGGTACCATGTCTCTGAGTGTGATCTCCTGTAACAACCTTTCTTGTCCTGCTGACATTGGGCTTCCTGCAACCTATTAAAGTTTGTTCCTAGGCTGTATATTCTTTTTCATTAACAACCAACCCACTTTGCTCAGGACTATCTTATATTTTGCACTAAAAGTCTTATGTCCAAGAAAACCTCTTAGTATTGAGCTAGATGCTTGGTCGCCTTATCCAAACTCTATTTTTGTGCCATTGATGTATTTTCATATCTACTGTAACCTACTACATCTTTATATATAGTAAAGCAAGCAGACTTCACTGTCATTTTCAAAAATTGTTTCTTCAATAGATTGAAATCAGAATATTTCACCAAATTTCAAAATAAAAATGCTCCTGGAATTGCAAAGTAAAGAACTTACATTTTTGAATATTGGGTCTTCCTTCCTAGCCTCTCATTAATATGTCTCTCATTAAAGCTTCAACATTCTTTTCATTCACACCATTACATAAATTTTATTCCTTGGTAAATAAAAATTTGTACAGCCATATTAAATGAGATCCCATTGTCTCCCAATTTATGTATTTATTATTTATTTATTTATTCAGACAGGGTCTCACTCTGTAGTCCAGGCTGGTCCTGAACTCACACATGGCAGTCCTCCTGCCTTAGCCTCCCAAGTGCTGGGATTTCAGGCAGGCACCATTATGCCTAGTGAATTGGGGAAACAAGCTCAGGGCCTTGAATTTGCTAGGCAAGTGCTTTAACCTCTGAGCTATTCTTTCAGCCTCTATTATATTTTTTAAATAACTAAAACAATTATTTTCACATTCATCAACTTAGTTTTACCTAGACGCGTAAGTATGAATATATACATGTTTTTTGTTTGTTTGTTTGTTTTTTGTGGTCCCGGAGATCAAGTCCACAGCCTTCATATTGATCTATATCCTCAGACCACTTTAATTTTTTATTTTTTTGAGACAGGATTATGCTCTGTAATCCAGGCTGGACTCAAACTCATGGCAATCCTCCTGCTTCAGTCTCCTGAGTTCTAGTATTACAGGTGTGTGCCACCTGGCATATGTGGTACTGGGACATTGTACTCACAATCACTGTGCTAGTCTTCTAGCTTTCTTTCTTTCTTTTTTTCTTTCTTTCTTTCTTTCTCTCTTTCTTTTTGAGATAGGGTCTTGCTCTGTAGCCCAGGCTGGTCCTGAACTCACTGGTGTAGCCCAGGCTGGCCTTGCACTCAGGACAATCTACCTGCTTCAGCTGCCCAAGTGCTGGGATTATAGGCATGCACCACCACATCCAGTTTTATATAGTGCTGGGGAATCAAACTCAGGGCCACAGCTCTGCCTTTCCTCCAGCCCATATCTTTGTAATTTTGTTTTTGTAACAGGGTCTCATAAAGTGACCAGGATGGACTTGAACTTGCAATCCTCCTGCCTCTGCCTCTTCAAGTGCTGGGATTACAGGCCTGTGCCACCAGGTCCAATTTACATGCTTTTTGAAAATTAACCACAGACTTTTGGGCAAGGTGGTGGCCAACTAACAGAACAGTTCAATGGCTCCTTGAAGGCTTATTGAAAAAGTTGACCTATAATTAAAAACTGCCTGCTTAACTTAGCTAGGAGAAGGACCATTGAAAGGAGGCCATCGGAAGGTTGGAAACCCAGTAGACACATTAGAAGCTGAATAAAACACCAGTTCAGGAAGCCATGCCAGGCCACCTGGGAAGGGCCATAAGCTGCTGGCATCCACAGACCGAGACAAGTTTAGATCTGGCAGCCTTAGACCAAGGTAAGCCTGGATCTGGGAGACATGGGAATTGACAGTAGCTGGCAGACCCATTCTCCAGAAACAAACCCATGGGTGGCACAAACTACAAATGTACTGCATTTGAAAAGACCCCTTGGAGCTTAGACCAGCTTGGGAGAAGCAGCACTCGCCAGCCATACTAGGCAGTGACATAGGCAGGAACCATTTTGAAAAGAGCCTGACTGAACTGTTTAGAATAAAAGAAGCCACACAGATGGGCCACATATCAGGGATTTTGGAGATACTCCTAAACAGTGCCTAGGAAAAACCTGGCATAAGAGATGGTAGCAAAGAGGAGAGAAAAGCCACTGACCTCCTGAATGGCTTGGGTGGTAGTGGGAGCACCTCCGAGGGCAGGGAGACCCACACTCTGGGGAAGGAAGCCAGGACAGATGGGACAGCTTTGCTAAAGGGCCTGGGTGTGAATGCAACAGACTATTAGGTCCACCTCACTGCCTACTCCAAGTACAGAACTCAGAGAACTTTCTGATTCCCCCCTACACATACATCTTCAAAGAAACCTCTTGGCTAAGCCATTTGAGTGAAGTCCCTCATCAACAGAATTATGGGAACACAACATTACATGACACACAGAGAAACACTTGAGACCCCAGAAGCTAATGTCATGGGTCTTAAAATAGTGGAACTCACAGAATTGGAAGTTAAAACGGAACCGACCAACTGGTTTCTGCAAACAGCTAGTTCAAACAAGACATTCTTAAAGAAATGCAACTAATGATCAGCAGCTTAAAGAGGAACTTACTAAACAAATAATGGTCCTAAGGAATACAAAGCTTACTGAGCATATAGAAGACACAAATAAAGACTTAGCTGAAGGAAATGAGACAATGTGAGATATGAAGAACATTTTATAAAGAAGTGGAAAACCTGAAAAAAAATCTACCTGATATTGAGGATATGAAAAATTCAGCTGAAAGCAGGGGATATTGGCTTGATATTGTGAGGACAGAATTTCAGACTTTCAAGACAAGGCTGAGGAAACATATGCCATACAAGCAGGCATGACACCAAAATTGGAAGTGAGCTAATAAGCTGTATACACAGTTGATGGAGGATTCAAAGAGAGCCACCCTCAGAATTATGGGTACAGGAGAAGGAGCAGGAGACAGCATCAAACATATAAAGAATTTATTCACTGAAGTTATGCAAAAATGTCTCAAATCTAGAAAATGAAATTAATATTCAGGTACAACAAGATTACAGAAAATCAAATAAACATAACCAGAAACTAACCATACTACAGCACATCATTATCAAAACCTTAGAAATGCACAAAAAGAGAAAATATTAAAAGCAATAAGAGAAAAATAGACTTTTTTAACCAAGGCAAACCCATTCCCATTACTGCAGATTTCTTAATGCAAACCTTAAAGGTCAGGAAAGCTTGGAGAAAAATCTTTCGAGCTTTTAAAGAAAGCAAGTGTCTACCCAGGTTGTTGCAGTCAAAAAATTATCAGTGAAAATTGAAAGAAAAGTAAAAAATTTTCATGACCAAGGAATTCTAAAGAAATTTGCTACCACTAGCCCAGCATTGCAGAAAATACTGGAAGGAATCTTTGAGAGACAAAGATGAGCAGCACCAAAGAACACAGAAGAAATAAAACATCTAAAGGGAATATGTAACAAAAAGAATGAATACTAGAAGAACAGGACAATGACAGCATTCAGCAAAAACCTTACAAATATGACTCTCAATGCCCATGGTTTTAACTCGCCAATCAAAACACACAGATTGGCAGAGTGGATCCAAATACAAAACCCAATCATTTGTTGTGTGTGAGAGACACACATCCCCCACAAAGAAGCACACAGACTGAAGGTAAAAGGATGGAAGCTAGTACTACATGTTACTGGAGCCCAGAAACAAGCAGGAGTAGCTATACAATTCCCAGACACTGCAGACTTCAAACTAAAACAGATCAGAAGAGACAAAGATAAACACTGTATGCTGGTAAAAGGAACAATCCAGCAGGAAGAGCACACAATCTTAAACATATATGCATGCGCTTAATGTAGAGCCACCCAGTTACCCAAAATAGAAACTACTGGACAGAAAGATCCAAGTAGGCCCAAATACAATCATACTAGGGGACTTCAGTACCCCACTCTCATAAATATACAGGCCAACCAGACAAAAAGTCAACAATGAAACATCAGACCTAAATCACACCATGGAACAAATGGACTTAACAGATATCTATAGAGTGTTCTATCTAATGTCAACAGAATGCACCTGTTTCTCAGCAGCACATGGGACTTTGTTCCAAAATAAACCATATCCTTGACAAAAGACATGCTTAAAAATACAAAAAGTTGAAATAATTTCCTGCATCCTTTCAGATTATAGAGAAATGAAATTAGAAATCAACAGCAAAAGAAGCTACAGAAACTGTTCAAATACATAGAGATTAAATAATACATTATTGAACAAGCAATGGATCTCAGAAGAAACTAAGAAATCAAGAACTTCCTTCCATGTGAAGTGACAATGGAAGCACATCATACCAGAATCTGTGGGACACAATGCAAGCAGTGCTAAGATGGAAATTTATATCTATGAATGTACATATGAAAAAAACCAGAGCAATTTCAAATAAACAATCTAATGATACAGCTCAAAGCCCTAGAGAAACAAGAACAAGCCAAGTCCAAGAGTAGTAGAAGGCAGGAAATTGTAAGAATCAGAGTGGTGATCAATACAATTGAAACTTTAAAAAAGTACAAAAGATCAAAGAATTAAAGAGATAAGATTGGTCAATCTCTAGCCAAACTCACCAAAAGAAGGGAAAAAAATCCACATCAGAAATTAAAAAGGTGAAATCACAACAAGGTGAAATCCAGAGAATTATCAAAAACTATTTTGCAAACCTATATTCCAAAAAATGTAGAAACTCAGAAGGAATGGATAAATTACTTGACACATATGACATATCAAAATTGAACCAAGAAGGTGTAAAAGCCCTAAATAAAGCAATAACCAGGGATGAAATTGAGGCAGTAATAAAAGGTCTATTAACCTGAGAGATTTACCACAGAACTTTACCAGAACTTTAGGGAAAAGTTAGCACCAATGCTCCTTAACCTCTTCCATGAAATTGAAAGAGAGGGAATACTGCCCCCTTCCTGGAAGTAGGTATCACATTGATCCCCAAACCAGATAAAGACCCAACAAAGAAAATAAAATTAGACCAATTTCCTTAATGAATATGGATGCAAAAATTCTCAGTAAGATACTTGCCAACAAGATGCAACAAATTATTAAAAAGATCATACACCATGACAAAGCTGGCTTCATTTCAGTGATGCAAGGCTTGTTCAACATATGCAAATCAATTAATGTAATACACCATGTTAACAACAACAAGGACAAAACCACATGATCATCTCAATAGATGCAGAAAAAGCATTTGACAAACTACAACACCCCTTCCTGATCAAAACTCTGATGAAAATAGATATAGAAGATACTACTTCAAGCTGACAAAAGCAAATTATGATACTCCTACGGCCAACATCATCCTAAATGGGGAAAAACTGAAAGCATTTCCCCTCAAATCAGGGACAAGACAAGGATGTCCACTCTCTCCACTCCTATTCAACATAGTGCTTGAAACCTTAGCCAGCATAATCAGTCAAGAGAATGGAATAAAGGAAATATGCATAGGAAAAGAAGAAGTCAAACCATTCTTATTTGAAAATAAGAGGACCCCAAAAGCTCTACCAAAGGATTCTTGGAACTAATAAAAAAATTGAGCCAACTTGTAGAAAAATCAATAGCATTCTTCTACAGCAACAATGAAAACACAGAAAAAGATGAGAAAAACAGTTCCATTTGCAGACACCTCAAAGAAAATCAAATACCTAGGAATCAATCTAACTAATGAAGTGAAGAACCTCTGTACTGAAAACTATCCTACTCTGGAAAAAGAAATCGAAGAGAATTTTAGAAAATGGAAAGACACCCCCCTGTTTCTGGATAGGCAAAACCAACACTATCAAGTGGCCATACTACCTAAACTGTTACACTGATTCAGCACAATCCCAATCTAAGTACCAACAGCGTTATTCACAGAATTAGAAAAAATGATTCAAAAATTATATGTAACCAGAAGAAAACCAGAACAGCCTAAACAATCCTAAGAAACGAATCAACAACAGCAGATGTCACAATATCAGATATCAAATTTCATTCCAAAACAGCAGTGATATATGGCACATGATATTAGCACAAATACAGGGAGGTAGATCAATGGAACAGGACTGAGAATGCAGAAATACTCCCGAATACCTTCCACCAGATCTTCGACAAAGGGGCCAAAACTATTGGCAAAACCCTTGAAGACATAAGCATAGGCAAAGACTTTGTCAATAAAACACCGAAAGCGTGTGAGATAACACCAAGAATCAACAAACGGGGTCATAGCAAAGTAAAAAGCTTCTGTGCAGCAAAGGAAACAATCAACAGAGTGCAGAGGAAACTGACAGAATGAGAAAATATCTTTGCCAGCTACTCCCTGGACAGAGGACTATTATCAAGAATATTTGAAGAATTGAAAAAAAAATTAGACCCTCCAAAATAAAGGACCCAATCAAAAATTGGGCATCTGAAATGAATAAACAGTTCTCATAAGTCTGAATGGCTAATAAATACATGAAAAAATGTTCAGCATCTGTAGTCATCAGAGAAATGCAAATCAAAACAACACTGAAGCTCCATCTAATGCCAGTAAGAATGTCTGCTGTTAAGAACTCAAAAAGCAACAAATGCTAGTGAGGCGGTGCTGGGGGGACCGTAAACTGGCACAACCAGTATGGAAAGCAGCATGGAGATTCCTCAAAAATCTGAGTATCTTTCCACAAGAATTAAAGTCACCATACAACCACGATATATGCGTACACCTATGTTTATTGTAGCAGTGCAATTTATAGCAGTCAAATCTTGGAAGAAGCCAATGTGTCCAAAAATGAATGAATGGATAAAGAAGATGTGGTATATTCACACAAGAAACACAAATTTGAGTCATTTTTAGGAAAATGGGTGCACCTTGAGACCATTGTACTTAATGAAATGTATCAGACACATAAGGTTAAGTATTGTATGGTTTCTCTAATGAGAAAACCAAGCATAAAAAATAAAAGAGAAATGGAAGAAAGTACGAAGATAGACTGTGTAGAGAGGGCAAGGGGTGTAGTGGGGGGCTTAGGAGGTGGGAAGGGGGAAAAAACATGATATGTAAACAATAAAAAAGAAGAAAAAAAAGAAAGTCATAGATTTGTTTTCTGTGGTGAGTGAAGTGGCAGGGCTTATCCACCCCGATACTTCTTGACTTTTACTCCGATTCACATACTGACAAACTAATATGCATCTTTCTTGTTTTTTAAACCATATTTATATACTTCTGTAATCCTAGCACCTTGGGGGGTGAAGGCAGGAGGATCACAAATTCAAGCCCAGTCTGGGTAACTTGGAGACTTAGCAAGATCCTGTCTCAGAATAAAGATTTTTTTCAAAAAGGGCTGGGGATATAGGGCAGTGTGAACACCCTGGGTTCAATCCTTAGTACCTCAAAAAAGATATAATATATGCATCTTTAAAATTTTCATTTGATGGTGTCAGATTACTAGATATGGCTGTAATATTAAAATTTTTACCATCAATATCTTTATGAATATCCTTTTCGCACAAACTTGCCAACAATAAATTTTTGCCAGTCTTTAAATACCTAAATATTTACCGTAGTTTCTCTAGATAAAATATGGTACAATGAAACAATGTAACACCATGCTCTGGAAAAAGTAATGAGAAAAATTTCTATATATTGTTATAGAGTAACCTCCAGGATATAATGTTAAGTGAAAAGAAAAAGCAAAGCATAAAACAGTAGCTATAGTGTATTAGTCAACTTTTTGTTACTATAATGAAACACCTAAGGCTGTGTACTTAGAAGGGAAAGAAATCCAAACGCATGGCACAGGTCTGTCCCAGCTCTCTGGAAGTCTGAGTCAAGAGGATGAGTAGTTCAAGCCCAGCCTAGGCATCTTAGTGAGACCCTGGCTCAAAATAAAGATAAAAATTGGGCTGGGTTGCAGCTCAATGCAAACACCTTGGGTTCAATCCCCATTACCACACATACACAAAGAAAAGGAACTGAGGCAGAATTGTAAGTTTAAGTTGAGTCTGGGCAACTCAGTGACTTAGCAAGAGCCTGTTTCAAAATAATCTTTTTTAAATAAGAAAGGGCAGGAGGTGTAGCTCAGCACAAAGCTCTAGGTTCAAGCCCCAGTACTGCCAAAAAGGAGGATAATTTAGCTCACTCACAGTTGTGTTGTCTGACAGTCCAAAATTGAATAGCCACATTGAGTTAGTTTTTGATCGAGGGACTAATGGTACCATGGTAGGATCATATATGGGATACATGTCACATGGCCAGAGGAAGAAGCCAAAGAATTCAAAGTTAGCCTCAGACTTTTACAAATTGATCAAAGTTAGCCTCGGACTTACAAATTGATCTCCTGAAAACTAATTCAGGAGTTTCACAAGAACTGTTTCAATCCCTTCTTAAGGCAATATTATCAGTGATGCAAAGACCTCTGGCTAATTCCCTCTGAGAGGTCCCTTCACCTCTCATATCATCACACCAGGGACAAAGCCTTCAACAATAAACCCTTGAGGGGAAAAATCACATCCCACCTATAGTGAAGCATGTTATATATTTTTAAAAAAGACAATAAAGGGAAAAAAGAGAACATATGCAATTTGTGTTTTCAAAATAAACAATGTAGGACTGGGGCTGTAACTCTGGTAGAATGTCCCTCCAGTGTGTGGAAGGCCATGATTTTGACCCCCAGCAATGCAAAATGTACAAGCAAGCAGAGCAAACAAATAAAAAATTTAAAAAGTAAGTACAAACCAAAGGCTAATAAAAATGGAGACCTCTAGAGAGGAGGGAAGAGGCTATAAGAGTTCAAGAATAGAAACTAAACTTGCTTGCATGTACCTTTTGCTGCTGCTGCTGTTGTTGTTGTTGTTGCTGTTGTTGTTTTGAAACAGAGCTTTGTTCTGTAGTCCAGGAGGGTCTTGAAATCACTATGTAGCCCTGGCTGGCCTAGAACACATGGCCATCCTCCTGCCTCAGCCTCCTGAGTGATGGGATTAGAGGTATGCACTACCACACTCAGTTTATGCAGTGCTAGGGAATTAAACTCAGGGCCTTGAGCTTGCTAAGCAAGCGCTCTTAGCTGATGAGCTATTCCCCCAGCTCCTAAACATACCCTTGGTAGTAACTTTCTTGAATGTACCCTTTAAAGTTTTGACATTGGAATCATATAAAATTTTTATAATTACATTAAAAAACAAAAATCTCTAAAAATTCAAAACAAAAATACAACTGCCTCTAAACATGTATCATTTGTTGGGAGGATGACGAAGAATTACTCCAGGTTACTTTATACTTAGTATACTAATTTGACTAAACTGGTAGTTGTATGCGTCAAAGACATAAAGAATTACAAAAAATGACTAGTTACATTAAATAATTATACTTATTATTAATAATACTAGTGTATTAGATAGGTATTGTAGAAGAAATAATTATATGAGGTGATTGAAATATAAGGTGAATATTTGATTGCAGTAAAAAAAAAACATACTACTATGAATCCCTCTCAAAATATTCTCCTTTGCTTTGGACACACTTATCACATCGCTTTTACCACTTTCTGGAGCAGTTCCGGTGGTCCTCTTTTGTGACTGTTACAAAGTGTAACCACAAATGTAGTGGATGCTGCTGCTGAGTGTCATCCAACAGAAAGGCAGGCTTGGAAAGCACTGCGGAGTGTCCATATCCACCTTCTATGACTCATCTGGCACCATAAGGCCTCGGCAAAATCCCCAAAGTAAAACTGACTGTAGGAAGTAAACCTTTTGAATTGATTCAGGACATGGAAGCCGCCACACGTTGGAACTAAAGACACCACGAAAGAGATCTTACAGAACTACCTCAGACGGTGGCAAGGATGCTGAAAAGTGTGCTTGAGGCAAGGGGGGATATTTTGAGAGGGACCAATGGCAGTGCATCTTTACTTGTAATTACAATGAATAAACATTAAACATATTTTTCAATCACTCAAATATTAGCATTATTTACAACCAAGAGTTTCAGCATAAGAGGACAAAAGATACAAATATAAAATCAAAGAAATTGGATAAAAATTCTAAAATCTCAATTTTGAACTAGAAATATCATATGAATTGGCTCATTGTTTTCTTTCCAAAAATTACGTTTTTGAGAGCAGAGGTTTAATGGTAGACAGCTTGCCTTGCATTTCTGAGGCCCAGGGTTCGCTCAATCCCCAGCACTATAACAAAACTAAAAATCTGAAGAGACATGAAAATTGTACTTGTTTATGCAGTTGTAAGGGTCCATTTATTCTTTTATATAACTCTGAACATCCAATCTTTGGTAGAAAAATTCCTCTGCCCTTGCACTTTACCCACAGTCTACTACACTTTATCTTTTTTTCCCACATTTTATTAAAAAAAATATATGTGATACAAAATGTTTACATTGGACTTGAGCATTTTGCGCACGTACATATCATGTCAAAATCACAGTCCCTTCGCTCCTTTTTGACCCTCCCCCCAACTCCTGCTATCATCCCCATATCGTACTTTTATGATAAAACTTAAGCCATTTGAAAATTTTTTGATTAAGAGAGGGATGCATTTTTTACTTTTTTTCAAATAGCTAATTGTACCAGTAGCAATTATTAAATAATCTATCTTTTTTCTGATGAATTTAACTGCTGTGTTTGTCATCCATAAACTTTTCTCAAATCCTGGGATGTTGTTCTAGATTTGCTATTCTGTTCCACTTATATTATCTTAAGTTGATCACAGTCACTTAATTGCTTTTCCTAATACTTCAGAGAGTAAATTTTCTCTTATTGCTTCTTTTTTTCAGACTTTTCTTGGCTACAAATTTTGTCCAATATCAAGGGAAGAAAAGAAAAATAAAAGGAAAAAATCCTACTGGAATTTTTTTTTTAAGACAGAATCTTGCTCTGTAGTCCAACCTGGTCCTGAACTCATTAGGTAGCCCAGGCTGGCCTCAAGCTCACAGCTATCCTCCTGCCTCAGCCTCCTGAGTGCTGGGATTACAGGCATGCAACACCACAACTAATTTTTATGTGGTGCAGGACAATTGAATCAGGGCCCTGTATATGCTAGGCAAATGTTTAGGAACTGAGCTGTATCCACAGCCCCTGGAATTGCATTACACTTATATATTAATATGTACAGATAGTATATATAATATATACTTATATATATTTAGCTGGACTTGCATTACATTTATATATTAATTTTGGGAGAATTTACATTGTATCATATTAAGTCTCCTCATCAAAAATAATACATATGCCCTTTCACGAGCCCAGAGACAGTTTTATATTTATAAAATATTATTTATAATGAGATTCTATACAGAACCTGTCCCTTTCTAGTTAAACTTACTACAAAGGAATTTTTACAAAGATATTCTTGATGCTTCATACATATTTCCCCATTTCCATTTGTAGGTAGATATAGCTATAATACAGAAGTTACATATTGTATATTTATCTTTGATCCAAGTTTGTTTATTGATTATAGATTTTTTGCAAAGTCCCTTGGTTTTCTATGTATACAAACATACATTAGCAAAAAGATGTAATTTAATCTTATTTTCCTACTATACACAGTTTTCATCGTATTTCATTCTCAATCAACTTTTCTATGATGGTGGAAGTGCTCAGTAGCTGTGCTGTCCCAAGTGGTAGCCACTAGATACACGTAGCTCGTGAACGTTTTAAATGTGGCTAGTGAGACTGAAGAACTGTTTATTTTTAAATTTCATTTTAATTAACGTTAAGTATATGTATCTGCTGTGGCAAGTAGCTGTTGTAATGAACAACACAGGACCAGCAAATCCAAAACAATAATAATGGTAGCTGTAGGTATGTCATTATAGTTCCTGCTTTCAATCAGAACTATTTCAGTCTTTGGATACTTAGTCTTTTGTTACTATTTGCAATTGCATTTATTTAACAAATGATTGCATCTGGTGTTTTAATAAATTATTCCTATTTTACTGAGCTTTTTTATTAGAAATTCCTACCAGATGTTGTTTTGCTTTGTATTTTTGTTCTTGAGATTGAGCCTAGCACTTGACAGGCAAGTGCTTTGCTGTCGAGCTACATCCCTAGTCCCCGGCTAAATTTTATCAAATTCCTTTTCATCATTTATGGTATCATAGGGTTTTATCCTTTAATTTGGTGATAGAATGAATTATGATGATACATTTTGTGTCTACACTTGCATTCCTGGAATAAACTGCAATTGGTCATGGTCTAACTTATTATTAAACAATTTTAAAATAAAAATTAAAAAGTGACTGGTGTGAAAATGTGCTCTAGGTATGTGACCCAGAAGAGAGTTTTAAGATGCAGCAGCCAGAGACAGCACACCAGGGTCAAGAAAACTGCACCTACAGTAAACATCCCTGGCTCCTCCCCTTCAAATGTTGACCAGATTGTAGTATACCCAAATAATCTCTTTAAGCAGATTAAGAGAGCAACCAGAAGGCTTAGTATGGCACCTTTTCGTGTTACAAAGGCTAGACCAGGGTGCCTTACAAGTCCAGAGACTTAGCTCACCTTACCGCCGCCCAAGACTGCCTCCTCTGCACATTGGCTCTGAATCTTTGGTTCTGGTAATCTTTGATTATCCACCAACCTGCAGCAGCCCGTCTCTTTCTTTGGTTTGAGTTTGTTTCCACTTACAAAAAATGACTTTCAGTTCCAGCGGGGGCTTTCTCAATAAGATTTTAAAATACAAACAATGTTCTAGTTTTTTCGTCACTACTCTGTTTTTTCAGTATCTGTGAGAAGGCATCGATCTGCGCCCCCTGTTGGACATAGGTCACCATTACTGCTTCAGATGCACTTGGGATCTTTTCATGCACATTCAATTGCTCATTCAAGAAGGTAAAATTGAACTGGGCAAAAGGCAAATAAACCTAGAGTTCCTTCTCCAAATTTGGCCTTGGCAATTCTCTGGGAAAAGGTAAAAATGATCAAGTGCACTTACAATGTCCTTGTATCACATAGAAGTTTCCTAGTATTTCAGGAGGTATAAAAAGGGCTTAGTTTAATTTTATTGAACAGATTTTATGAACAAAGTAAGAAGCAGCAAAAGGCAAAAATTAAACTACATAAAATAAAATTTAAGATAAATTAAACTACATAAAATTACTGCAGAAGTAGCAATTCAAGCAATGTTATAGTTGGTGGACTTTATAAATGAAAGAATGAAAGAATATTCTGAACACTCTAAAAGTTAAGATATCTCCTAAATAAGGAAAATCAAAGCAAAAGTAAATTACTATTAATTAGAAGTAACTGGGGATATAAGAATGAAGAATATGAATGCAGAAATGCAGAAATATAGCATAAAAATGATGGCAATATCAACAGAAGACCCAAATAAAGCAACCTAATTCTGTCTACTTAATTAATACATTCAGTGAAGCCAGGGGAGTTACCAACTATTTAGCGGATATGGAAAAGCACAGGTTGAAAAATGGGTAGCTTCTTTAATTTTCATGAATGGAAACACAAAGTTTATGGCCATGCAAGGCACCACAACTATAAACAAAAATTATCATATCTGTACTATTTTACATATATTACATTTCTTAAGGTTAAGTTCAGCCCATGCGAAGAATCAAAAGCTCTCATACAGAGCTATTTTGCAGTGGTGCATACTTGTAAACCAACTATTTGAAGACTGAATCAAGAGGATTGCCCATGGGCTGGGGGCCAGCGTAGGTAACACAGTGAGACCATCTATTAAAACAAAAAAAGAAAAGAACAGCGGAGTACATATTCTTCTCAGCAACACATGGAACTTTTTCCAAAATAAACCAAATCCTAGGCCACAAAGTATGCTTAAGCAAAAATAAAAGAATTGAAATCATCCCCTGCATACTATCAAGCCATAGTGGGATGAAACTAGAAAGTAACAATAAGAGGAAACATAGAAGTTACACAAAAACACGTGGTGGTCAAACAATACACTACGGAACAATGGGTCATAGAAGAAATTAGGGAATAAATTTAAAAGGTTCTGGAATCAATTAACAGAGTACAGAGAGAACCAACAGAATGGGAAAAATATTCATTATCTATACCTCAGATAAGAAGCTAGCAACTAGAATATACAAGAAGCTGAACAAAAACAGAGCTCCAAATTCAAAAAACCTATTTAAAAATGGACAACAGAAATAAATAGGCAGTTCTCAAATGAAGAAGTTCAAATGGCCAGTAAATGCATGAGAAGATGTTCAACATCCTTAGCCATTAGAAAAATGCAAATCAAACCATCACTAAGATAGCGTTTGTTGTGGTTAGGATCTGGAGTGTCCCCCAAAAGTCTCATGTATTTTAATGGAACCATGTGATGTTGGTGGATTAGGGTCTGGTCTGGAGGGGTGGATTACAGTTAAGTTAGGATTAACGGTGCGTAGTGGCCACACCTGGATGCAGGAGGGTCTGGTTACTGGGCGGAGACCTGAAAGGATACATAAGCTGCACCTGCCTTCCTGGAGGACGGGGACTAGTCTCAACTAGCCTCAGCTTGGCTTCCAGTTTGTCCGAGGAAGCTGCCTCTACCTCTCCTTCTGCCAAGTACTTCGATTGTTGCCGGCCACCCCTGAATGGACTGTGACCTTCGAGACTGTGAGCTAAAATAAACCTCTCCTTTCCTAAGTTTGTTTGTGTTGGGCATTGAGTCACAGCAACTAAAAAGTAACTAAGACACCATCTAACCACAGAGAGATTGGTATGTATCAAGAACTTGAACAGCAATCAGTGCTGATGAGGCTGTGGGGATGAAGGAACCCTCTTACATGGCTGGTGGAAGTGTAAACTGATATAATCGCTATGGAGGGCAGTATGGAAGTTCCTCAAAAGGCTGAAAATCAATATCCCTTTTGACCCAGGGATACCTCTTCTGGGAATTTTCCCAAAAGGATTAAAAGCATCATATAATAAAGATACACGTATACCCCTGTTCACAGCAGCACAACTAACAATAGCTAAAATATAGAAGACACCAAAACACCCATCAATAGACCAATGGACACATAAATTGTGGTATACATACACAATGGACTATTACTGGTCTATAAAGACAGATAGATTTGAGGCTTTCGTAGGTAAGTGGATGCAACTTGAGACAATCGTGCCCAGTGAAGTGAGTTAGACACAGAAGGTTAAATATCAAATGTTTTCTCTAATATGAGAAACCCAGATTACAGTCATTTCATAGAACTAAATGGGGGGGGGATGTGGAAGCTAGTGGAGAGGGGTAGGGTGTGGACAGGAGAAAGAGGAAAGGGGAAGGTTTTGATGCAATATATATTCATGAAATACTCAAGTTCAATGTAAACATTATGTATCACATATGTACATATCAATAAAATGAGGGGAAAATGTGAAAAAAGGTTCTGGAGTCAACAATGTGGGGAGCACATCACATCAAAACTTATGGGGCACAATGAAAGCAGTGCTAAGAGGGAAATTCATTTCTATAAACACACATATAAAAGGAATATAACATGCCTAAATAAACAACCTAATGACTCAAGTCAAGAGTCTAGAAAAGCAAAAACAATCCAATCCCAAAACTAGTAGAAGTAAAGAAAGTATAAAAATCAGAGACGAAATTAATGAAGTTAAAACAGAAAAAAGGAAACAAAAGCTTGGTTCTTTGAAAGGATAAACAAGATTGATAAGCCTCTGACTAAACTCACCAAAATAAGAAAAAAGAAGACCTACATTAATGCAATAAAAATTAAAAATGTGAAATTACAATGGACAGTATCTAAATCCAAAGGACTGTAAGAAAACTACTTTGAAAATTTATACTTTAGTAAATGTAAGAACCTAGAAGAAATAAAGTTCTAGACAAATATCAACTATATCAACTATCAAAACTGAATCAAGAAGATAGAAAATTTCTGAATAGACCAGTAATCAGCAATGAAATAAAGGAAATTTATTTCCAACCAAAAAAACCCCAGGATTCAACAGATTCACTGAAGAATTCTGGGGGGTCTTACCACCACACAAGGGCCGGAGAGGAAAGGTGAGCACGCAGCTGGGCCTCCTTGTCCCAAGAGTACCAGACCCAGACGGGAGTCTGTCGAAGCAGGAACTCGCTTTATTCAGGAAGTACAGAAGCTTATATAGGGTAGAGGGAGAATGTGGCAAGGAGGGGAGAGCAGGAGATTGGACGTGGTGTCCATGTAAGCAGGCGTTAAGCCAATCAGCGAGATGTCCATGCAGGCAGGTGCCAGGGTGGAAACAGCTTGGCCCAATCACCTTCCTTGGTAAACACCTGAGGTGGCCACCCCCAGGATTTCCAGCAGGCGCCATCTTAGATATCACCCCACAGGATCCCCCTCTTTTGTTTATAAAAGCCACTGAGATCTTTGGTCTCAGCCCTGTTCATGATCCCATCATTAGACCAGGAGCCACGATACATGCCATGACATTGTTGTCCCCAGGCCTGGGGTATCCTCCCAGGGATGTGCCTGTCTTAGATTGTCCTCACTCTGAGGATCTTACCCGTCACTGGCTGCTATCCCAGCTGCCAAAGGAACGAACAGGTGGAGGGCGTACCCAGATCGATGGAGAGGTTCTAAGGAACTTGTGGGCATTTGTAGGTAGGGCCGCAGGACTGGAGAGCGACATAGATGGACACCCGTTGGACCTGGACAGACTCAAGACAAACCAACAAACAAGAAAAACTTGTTAATAAGGCATGGGCCAAATGTTAAAACAATCAAAAATAATATCAGTGGTCCGGCCAGGGCAGAAATAAGAGTGGTCAACCATGGAGACACCAAGAACAAGGATTGAGGCAGACGTTCCGGACAAAGGTAAAACTGGGTCTGAAGAAGTCAGGCTCACAGGCAGGGAGCATGACACCCATAATCAACTGAATAATTATCAACAGCAGTTTGGCCAGAATAATCCTTATTAAATGAACCTCCCAATAAGTCACATAGGTCAAAGGAAAAAGAAGGCAATGTAGGTGGTGTCCGGGGGGCCCATGGTATCATTAACTACAATGGTATGGCCTGTAGCCACGTCAGAGAGGACCCATGTAAAGTTGTCAATCGTGTCAGGAGAATAGAGAGCAGAAAAAATGCGAGGGCGGGCCATCAGTATGGTAAGGGGGATATACTTATCCATCAGAAGGCACAGGTGGGTGTCCCGTGGAGCCCAGCAAAGGAGCGGAGTGCTTGCCTTGAGGAGAAGAGAGAAGTGGAATGGGCCATAACAGGTTAAGCAAAGGGTCATTTGTCAGGGAGATGCCTTTTTTTGCCCTCGGGGACTGTCCCCCGTTGTCCCCGTTGAGGCGGCATCGCCCTCTCTGGGAAGAGCCGCTGGCGGGAGGTACTTTAGGTTCCTGGCCGTTATCCAGAGGGGATTAGATTGGTCTATCAGGAAAACACATCCACATCCACGGCCCATTGTTAGGAAAGGGTCAGGACCACTCCATTGACCTGTGAGGGGATCCTTCCATTTGACCATGAGAAGAGGTTGGGCTTGAAAGCGGGGGAGAGATTCTCCTTCGTAGGAGTTAAGGACATTAAGTGTGAATAAGGCCATGTGGAGCTGTTGATGGGGAGAGGCTATCCCCTGATGTTGTTTTTGTAGTTGCCTCTTAAGATTTTGGTGATTCCTTTCAATAAGGGCTTATCCCTGTGGATTATAGGGGATTCCGGTCACATGTTGGATCTTCCAGTGTTGGAAGAAGGGAGAAGTACTAGAGCTAACAAAACAGGGCCCGTTATCTGTTTTTACCTGGAGAGGGAGCCCCAAGGTGGCAAAACATTGTAAAAAATGGCTTTGGGCATGTCTGGATTTTTCCCCGAGTGGGCGGTAGCCCAGCAGTCATGGGAATAGGTATCAATGGAGACAAACACATCAATGAGACAATGGAAATTTTTACCATTAATGCAGATACCCATTTTAGGCCTAAGGCCTTTTACCAATGGCACAGTACAATTGGCTCGAATAGGCCTTTCAGGACCTCCTTGGGGTAACGGGGCTGGAGGTTGCCCCCCTCCTAGTTTAAAGATTTTCCATCCCCATCAAATTTTGAACGGCAATCCTTGAGCCAATGAAAGCCCTTTTTACAATGGGGGCCAGGAGTTTTAGGTAGTCGGGAGGTGGCCCTGGGTGAAGGACCCGGTGGGGCTGGGTGGCGCACAGGGCATTCCCTCTTGAAATAGCCTGTTTGGCCACAGTTGAAGCAGGCCTTTGATTTCTGCCTTGTGGCAGGTCTGAGAGAGACAGCCTGTGAGAAAGCCTAGGTTAAGGCCTGGGTTTGAGCTTGCAATGCCATGGTGAGGGATTGGGCCTGGTGGGCCTGTGTTCCCACATCCTTAGCCGCAATGATCCACTTTTCCATTGACCAATCTTTAAGGCTGGCACACGCTACCTAGTGGTCTGCATTCATGCCGTCCCAGACCAGAAGCTTAACAAATTGGTCTCAGAGCAGGCCGACAGGGAATTTCCTTTGGAGGCTCTTTCCAACTAGATCTGTGAAGGAGGCCAGATCTTCCCTGGGCTTCTGGGTTATTCCAGCCATGGGGGCCTCCAGGGGCCCTTCCTCCAATTTTTTCCAAGCTGCCAGGCCTAGGGCCCTTACTTGATCAGTGTAAGGTGCCCGGATGGCGGCCTGCTGAGGGCCAGTGGCAAATTGGTCATTTGTGCCCTGTAACATGCCAAAGGTAATTGGAATGGCCGGATTGGCGTTTTGGTCCCTCTCTGCTTGAACATGACATTCCTCCTTAAAGAAGGCACACCACTTGATGAAGAGAGGACCAGGCAGGACAGCCCTGCACAGGGTGTGCCAATCCTGGGTGGTGCATCGTTGGTGAGCAAGGCCCTGGAGGATGGTATCAGCCCAAGCGGAGTTAGGCCCATCCTCCGTGAACACCTTTTTGAGTTTCTTGAGGTCCTTTGGTTCCCAAGGATACCAATGGACAGGTCAGTTGTCCCCAGGGGCAACATTTACTGGAAAGGCCTGAGCGGGCTGGGGAACATAATGAGGCAAAGTAACAGAGGAAAGGAAGGGATTGTTTGGTGCCGCGGAAAGAGCCTCTGGCAAGGATTTTCTTGGGCAAGCCAGGATGTCAGCCACTGGGCTAGGGAAGGGTTTTGAGTCCCCTGCTGAGGCAGAAGGGAGGGCAGGGCATGGTGAAGGCGGGGGGGGGGGGAGGGGGGATCAGAGGACTCCTCGGATGGAGGGGTGGTAGCACCAAGACGGGGTGCTAAGCAGCTTTGAAAGATAGATAAAATAGGATAGAAAGTAAGTGGGAGGGTGAGGTCTCCCCAAGACTCCCTGCTCCGCGCCAGCTCATGAATGGGGCACCAGGTGTCCCAATCGAAGAGGTTGACGGAGGAGGACCAGGGGGCCACACTCAGAATGACCCCTCAGAATTCAGCTACTTGTTCTTCTGTAATTTCTAGGCCTCGGCTCCGAAGGAGGCATTTCAGCGCATTAAGTGCAGGCTCGTTTTGCTTAGAAGTTGCAGTACCCATTTTTGGGGTCACTCACCCTGAAAGACCACTTGGCCTCTCCTCCGCTGGGTCCGCTTAGCGAGCCCCACGTTGGGTGCCAGATGTGGGGTCTTACCACCACACAAGGGCCGGAAGAGAGGAAAGGTGAACGCGTGGCTGGGCCCCCTCGTCCCAAGACTACCAGACCCAGCTGGGAGTCTGTTGAAGCAGGAGCTCACTTTATTCAGGAAGTACAGAAGTTTATATAGGGTAGAGGGAGAACGTGGAAAGGAGGGGAGAGGAGGAGATTGGGCGTGGTGTCCATGTAAGCAGGCGTTAAGCCAATCAGCAAGATGTCCATGTGGGCAGGCGCCAGGCACTCGTAGCAGTCATAGTGGGATCATGCGCAGTCCACCAAGGTGGAAACAGCTTGGCCCAATCACCTTCCTTGGTAAGCACCCAAGGTGGCCGCCCCCAGGATTTCTGGCAGGTGCCATCTTAGATATCACCCCACAGAATTCTACTAGAATTTCAGGATAAATTTAATGCCAATACTTGTCAAACTCTTCCTGGGAATCAAAAAGAAAGAAACGTTGTCACACTCATTCCTTGAAGCCAGCATAACCTCAATACCAAAACCAGAGACCCAATACAAAAGGAAGCTATAGACCAATTTCCTTAATGAATACAGATGAAAAATACTCAATAAGATATTTATCAACAGTATGAAACAGATCTTCAATAAGATCAGACATTCTGGGGATAGAGGAATGGTTCAACAAATCAATAAATGTAATACATCACACGAACAGAAGCAAAGATAAACAATAACATGGCCATCTCAATAGTTGCACAAAAAGCCCTTGACAAAATCCAACATTCGTGATTTAAAAAAATAAAAACCTGAATAAAGGGCAAAAGCACTCGCCTAGCCAACACAAGGTCCTTAGTTCGATTCCCCAGCACCATATAATCCTGTCGTCCCTGCAATCTTCTGTAATCACAGCACTCAGGAGGCTGAGGCAGGAGGTTTGCCATGAGTTTGAGGCCAGCCTGGGTTACATAGTGAGTTCAGTACTAGCCTGAACTATAGAGTGAGATCATGTCTCAAACAAACAAACAAACAAACATGAATCCCTGAATAAAATTGGAAGAGAAGGACGTTACCTCAAACCAATACAAGCAATTTATCAATATTACAATTCCTCTATGCTCAATGAGGAAAAACTGAGAGCAGTTTTTGTTCATAGATCGCAGAATTAATATGCTAAAATGGCCATATTATTACCAAAAGCAATCTACAGAGTCAGTGCAATCTCCATCTAAATTACAATGACATTCTTCATAGAAGTAAAAATAAAATTCTAAAATTAGTATGGAAACACAGATAACCTAGAATAGTCAAAGAAATCTTAAGCAAAAAAAGTAATGCTGAATGTGCCAAATACTCAATTTCAAATTTTAATACAAAGTATAGTAATAAAAATAGCATGGTATTGGTACAAAAATAGATGCATACAGCAAAGGAAATGAACAGAGGAAAGAGGAAGAAAGACTTATGCATCTGTTTCTTGACAAAGTAGCCAGGAGGCAGAAAAATGCTGGAGAAAGGACAGATTCCTTAAGAAACGGTGCTGGGAAAAGCAGACATCCATTTGTGGAAGATTGAAACTAGGTCACTGTCTCTGAACCTATACAAAAATCAATTCCAAGTGAATCAAAGATTAACGGGGAAGCAAGATGTGACATATATATTCACACATTGAAGTAATACTCTCCCATCAAGAAAGATAAATTTGTCATTTGTAGAAAAATGGAAAAAAAGGAATGCACCTTGAGACCTTTATGTTTAGAGAAATGAATCAGACACAGAAGGTTAAATATCATGTGGTTTCTCTAATATGAGAAAAACAAAGTATAAGCAAGTAAAAGCAAAATAAAAGAGTGATGGAAGAAAATAGGGTGATAGATTTTCGTGAAGAGGGAGTGTGTGGGGGGGTGAAAGTGTGGGAGGGACAAAGAAAGGAAAAATGATCAAGCTGTGATATATGTATGCACCACTTTCTCTTTTTTCTTCATAAAATATTTATTTTATAATGGAAATTGTTCAACTTAGAATAGAATTTTCTTTAAGTAAACAGCTCAATGCTCACATAAAACAAAGTAATTTTTCTTGAATATAAAAGAAATACCTATCTAGAGTAAAATAAGAAAGTCTAATTTTATCAACCAAAGCTCACCATTAATATTTTTACATATTTCCATGTAATTGTTTCAATTATGCACCATTGTCTCAAGTTGAATGCAATTATTGTGTATCAAAAATACATACTAAGAAAAAGAATTTTGAAAAAAAATAGATCAAAAAGCTAAGGATAAGCCCTGAATTTTGGAAACTGCTAGTAGAAAACAAATGGGGAACCCCTGGACGCCATAGGTAGAGGTAAAGACTTTCTGAATAACACTCCAATAGTACAGGAAAATCAAAAATCAACAAAAGGGAATACATCCAATTAAAAAGTTTCTGCACGGGAAGGGAAACAATGGAGTGAAGAGACAGCCTGCAAAATGGGAGCAGTCTTTGCCAGCTACTCTTCTGACAGGATTAATATCTAGGATAGACAAAGAACCGAAAAACACAACATCAAAAAATCAAATAGACCAACAAATGGGCAAATTAATTGTACAAACGCTTCTCAAAAGAAATACAAATGGCCAATAAGCATATAAAAAATCAAATATCATTAGCCATTAAGAAAATGCAAATCAAAAGGATATTGAGATAGTATCTTACGCTAGTCAAATGGCTCTCATGAAGAAATAAAAAGTGCTGGTAAAAATGTGGAGAAAAAGAAATCTTTCTATACTTCTGTTTGAAATGTAACGGCCACAGTAGAAAACAGCATGGAGAATCCTCAAAAAAAAAAAAAAAAAAAACGAAACCGAGAACAGAACTGGTATACAATCTAACTATACTACGCCGTGGTATATACCCTACGAAATTGGCATACTATGAGGAGTACTATCCGTGTTTATTGTGGCACAATTCACAGTAATCAAAATGCATATCAACAGATAAATGGATAAAAATGTGACAAATGTAATATGTATACACAAGGGAGTACTTACTTGGCCATAAGAATAAAATTATATTATTTGCAGGAAAATGGACGGAACTGGAGATCATCATGTAAGCTAAATAAGCCAGACTCAGAAAGACTAGTATGGAATGTTTCTTCTAACACAAGAAATCTGAACAATAATTTAAACTTAGAAGACAAACTGGTATTAGGCAAAGAAGACTGAAATGGGCCAGTTTAAGGGAAGGTAAAGGAAGGAACGAAAAGGGAGCTATTAATGTTTCACTAAGATCTCATGATGTTGGCATGAATTTATTGAGGTGAAAAGGTGTCCACTACATTCTACTAAATAAAACAGTATATACTAAATTGCTAATTTTTTTATCTTCAAAAATGTATTAATGTATAGATGTATCAATAAATAATCTAGAATGGTGTTCATGTGACTGTTTTAATCTATCTCTGGGAATGAGACACTGACTAAAATTTTCTCTCTGTTTAAGAGTATTTTTTGACTTATACAATGAATCTGAGCAGAGAAAATTAAGAGTTGCTATAAGTTTGTGAGGTATGGATATGTTAATCACCTTGATCGTAATACTCATTTCAAAATGTATGTATGTCTCAAAACATGATGTTGTATACCTTAAATATACGTGATTTTATTTGTCAGTTTTACTCAATAAGAAAGGAAAAGAATACTGTTAGTAATTGTGTGCCAAAAGCTGGACAATCTAGATGAAATAGGTAAATCTCTAGAAACAATCTACCCAAACTGAATCATGGAGAAGTAGAAAATTTCAACAGGTCTTCCTTGTCCACTGCTGCCACCACCTTCTGCCACTTCTGGTGTTGCCTAGGTGCTTGTTTTGTGAGGACCTAGTATTTATTTTGTGCCATGGCAGCTGAAGAGGCTACTACATTTGCCTATTTGCCTAAAAACCCAGGGAATGAGATAAGACTGAGAACACTGATCAAACAAATCTGAAAGTGGTGAGGCCAGATCGTTCTTGATGCAATCTAAGATTATGAAGTGTGCGTGGGGCTGAGGATGTAGCTCAGTGGTTAAAGTGCTTGCCTAGCAGGTCACAAGGCCCTGAGGTCAATTCCCTGGCACCACATAAACTGAGTGTGGTGGCGCACGCCTATAATCCCAGCACTTCGGAGGCTGAGGTAGGAGGATTGCCGAGAGTTCAAAGTCAGCCTGGACCACATAGTGAGGTCTGGATAGCCTGGACTACAGAGCAGAATCCTTTCTCAAAAAGAAAAACCAAAACAACAGACAAACAAAAGCTAAAAAGAAGCACACACCCTTAGTAAACTAAGGAAAGACTACTTCAGGGCTTGTCAATAAGGCAGACCAGAGTCCACTGCAATGAGCAGCCGATCATGAAACAGACACGCCTGCCTCGTTGGAAATGGTGAAGACAAGACACAGTGATACGTCCCAGGAGCAGGCAGGTGGGATCTACTAAAAACGGAACCTAATACTTTATTCCAGAACTCTGTCCCTTAGATCAAAAATACATTCTCAATTAGAAAGCCACACTTTAGTCTCACCACATCCTGACCACACTAAAGCATAATTTTCTCTACTATTTCATTTCTCCTTCAGTTCTTTAGTGTGCATAAAGTAACTGGTGTACCAAGCACAGGTATTTTGCTTTTCCTTTATTTTCTAAGACAAATGGAGTGTTTGGTTGACTTCAAATGAAGATGGGGTGAGGAAAAATACTGGTTCCTGGAAACTATCCTCCTTCTCAATTAGTGAATTAATTAATTTTCATCCCACTTCAGTAAATTATTTTGCTTCACTGTGTCAACAAAGATAGCAACATGAAAATTCTTGCACTCGTTGCTGATTGGAGAATTTCAACATTTCTCATCTATCATTGCAAAGCAAAGACAATTTCATATTTTTCTATGTAGATGTTAAATGTAAAGCAATCCATTTTTAAGTAGGGGTAAATTAAAAATGAATTTTATTTTTCTCTTCAAGTCAAGCACCAGTTGTTTAAAAAATCTTAACAGATCAATAATTAATAAGCAGATTAAGTCAGCAAGCAAAAATCTCCCAATGAAGAAAAGGTCTGGACTAGAAGGGCCTGCTGATAAGTCCTACCAAACACTTAGAGAAGATGCAATACAAATCAATCTTTTTATTCCTACTGCTTCTTAGTTATATGAAACAGTCAGGAACACTAGTCCTTTTTAAACTCTTCTAAAATATATAAGAAAGGAAAACTTCTTCTTATTCTATAAGGCTAGCATTGCCAGGCTGGAGGAATGGCCCAGATATTAAAGCTCTTGCCTTGTAAGTGCAAGGCCCCGAGTTCAATTCCCCAGCACCACATAAAGCTGGGCATGGTGGCGCACGCCTGTAATCCCAGCACTCCGGAGGCTGAGGCAGGCAGATTGTCCTGAGTCCAAGGCCAGCCTGGGCTACACCAGTAAGTTCAGGACTAGCTGGGCTACAGAGCGAGACCCTGTCTCAAAAGAAAGGCTAGCATTACCTTAATACCAGAGCCAGGCAAAGATACTGCAAGGAAACTATGAACTGACATTCATTGTAAATATTTATGAAAATATCCTTAACAAAATATGAACAAACAGAATTCAGCAAATTATTAAGAGGTTTATATCCCATGGCCAAGTGGAATTTATTAGTGGAAGAGTGTTTCAATATATGACAATTAATGTAACACATTGCTTCATAGGGTGCAGGGGGGAAATACATAATTATCTTAATAGATACAGAAGGAAATGAGACCAAATTCAGTGCTTTTTCATGATTAAACATTTTCAAACTAGTAAGAATAGATGGAAACGTTAACATGGCCATGGTCGAATGTGAAAAACACGTCAGACTCAATGGAGAAAGACTGAAAGATGGGCAAGAAGACAAGCGAGTTCATTCTCACTACTTCTGTTCAACCTAGAGAAAGCTCCAAGCAGAGCACTCAAGAAAAAGAAATGAATAAATGATGGCATCTAGACTGGAAAATCACAGAAAAAATTATCTCTAGTCACAGAGATGATATGAAATTATATGCAGAAATCCCCAAAGATCACACACACTGAGAAAACTTAAATAAATTCAGTAATGCTGCAGGATAAAACAGTCAACTCACAAAATTAGTTTTATTTCTATATACTAATAATGAAAGATAATAAAAGAAAATTAAGGGAAAAATCTGATTTATTCTAACATCAAAAAGAACAAAATATTTATGGATAAATTTAATTCATAAGGTAAATGACTACAAAATATTGATAAAAGATATTAAAAGTATAAACAATGGAAAGATGTCTTATGTTTATGGATTAGAAGATTTAATATTGTTAAGCAGAAATACTACCCAAAGTGACCTACACATCATGATTCCTCTCAAAATCTCAAAATGTAAAAAAAAAAAAATGTGAGATATATCTATCTATGTAGACATCTAGATAGATAGACAGACATACAATAAAATACTGTCCTTCAATAAAGAAAGCCAAATTAGACTCATTTGTAGGGAACTGGATGCACCTTGAGACCCTAATGTTAAGTGAAAAAAATCATGCAAGGTTAAATACCACATGCTTTCTATTATATGAGGAGGCCAAAAGATTAATAATTTAAAGAGCAAAATAATAGATGTGTCATTAGGTAAAACAAAGAAAACTTGAACATAAATATTGTTACACTGAGACAGTTTCATTCAATAACCAAGATGATTATTAAGTGACCAGAACGTGGGTAGTTTATATAGCTTGGATATACTAGCTAAAGGCATAATTCAAGTTGCAGGCTGAACACAGCTGAACTATGTAAGATTTCATCATGCTGTTTGGAAAGCCACACAATTTAAAACATAAGAATTATTTTTGGAATTTTCCATTTAATATTTTGTCGTACTGTTGATAGTAGGTTACCACAATGTTGGAAAGCAAAATCTCAGATAAGAAGCAACTATTGGACACAAATGTTAATCAATCAGCACATGAAAAAATACTTAACATCATGGCTACTAGGGACATGCACAAAACTGTGATTAAAAAAGAAACCCCCAACATATTCATTAGGATAGCTCTTTCTAAAATGGAAAATAGCAAGTGTCGTCAGGGATGTGGATAAAGTGGATCAATTTGGTATTGTTGGTGGGAATGTGAAATGGCACAATCATTGTGGAAAACAGTTTGATGGCTCCTTAAAAAAAACACAAATGGAATTACTATATGATCCATCAAGTCCTGTTCTAGGAATATGTCTAAAAGAACTGTGCTATAGTTTGGATATGGTTTGTCCCCCCAAAGTCTAATGTATTTGGATGTAGTGAGTTATCTATGGAACCATGTGCTGTTGGAAGGTGAGGCCTTGGCTGGAAAGGGTAGATGCTTGGGGCTTGACCTAGAGGGATTTTGTCAACTTGTCGAGATTAAGAGGTGCCTAGGACAGAGCTTTTGAATATTGTGATTGACTTGTGGGTCAGGAAATGAAGGAAGGGTACCCGAGTGGGGGTAGGGGGTTTAACTGGCAGTTTGAACTAAGTAAAAGAAGGAAGGAGAAACACTGGTACAGTTTCTTCCTGGGAAAGCTCTAGCCTTGCCTTAGTCTCCAGGGATCAGTTTGCTTCTACTTCACTTGGCTTTCTGTCTGCAGCGTTGGAATAAACTCTCCAGCCTCTGTATGTGTTTCCGTCATTGCTGGCTGCTCATGAATGGATAGTGTGAGACCTTATGAAATTGTGAGCTAAAATAACTTTTTCTTCCCTTAAGTTGTGGGGGTCAGGTATTTTGTCCAAGCAATGAATAAGTACCTAAGACAAGTTGCAGGCAGGAAATCAAAAAGATGTTTTTTTATAGTAATATTCCTAGCATCATTCACTATAGCTAAATGTTGTAAACAATTTGATGTCCACTAACAGATGACTGGAGAAACAAAAATACATATCAATACAGTAGAATTTTATTTAGCCTTTAAAAGGAATAGCTTTCTAAAATGTGTTACTGTGAAAGGGAAATTTTGATACCAACAGATCAAATGTAAATGCTAAGCAGTCCCCTGTTTAAATCAGCCTGTGTAATATTATCTTGCTAAACAAATGTTTGAGAGCTATGTCTTGTAACTTCTGAATTGATCTTTTGTAAAACAAAAGTTGACTTGTGCCTTCTACTTTTGTAATCTTGCCTGCTCCCAGCTGCTCTCCCCTCCCTTACCCCAGAGACAGAAACATTCCAAGGCCAGAGATAGGGCCTGATGGAGGGAGGGTTCCTGTATTCTACAGTCACAAGTGCTTCAACAGCCAGAAAAAGCTCCCTTTCTACTTTAAGTAAACTTGGGATCTGCCTGCAATAAATCACCCTGATCTTATTGTACCCTGCTTCTGCAAACCCATTTCTCACTCATAGCCTTGTCAGTGAAGGTAGACAGCATGACCATGTCAGTGACCGAACAAAGCCCAAATGCACACTCTGATACCACAGTGTAACTTTAAACTGTAACTTTAAGTGTCACTACCCAGCATCTTTAATGTAGCCAACCACAACTACCTGTCACCATACAGGGGAGACAGAAAGCCAAAATTCTACATAAAGGAAAGCCTTCTATCTTTGTGGACTCGGACTTTGGAGAGTTAACTCTGTGGGCCACTAGCACAATCAGCTTAGCTCTCCAAACCTTAGAGTTGTGCTTGGAGTCCTGAAGGTAAAAATATCTGCAACACTTACATGGACCTTGAGAACATTATGTGAAATGAGGGAAGCCAGACACAAAGGAACAAATGTTGCATCGTATCTTGTATGTGAGGTACCTAGAATAGGATAATGTATGAAGACAGAAAATAGAAATTGCTAGGGGTTTAAATGAAGAAGAAATAATGTTAACTGCTCATCTGATTATGCAGGAATGCTCTGGCTATATAGACATAGGCAATATTGAGAATCAGTAAATATTGCCTTTGTCATATACTAAGTTTGTGACATTGGACAAATTAATCTTTTAAATTCAAACTTAAATAATCAATCAGAGAAGTGGACCTTGTGGAGATGAGGAGATCTGAGGATGGAGGGAGAAGGAATGTCTGGAAAGGAAAGGGAAGTAAAAATAAATATGATGTGATGTGCATATTATGAATTCCCCGAGATGAATGCAATCATCACATATTACAAATACATACTAATAAAATCATAATTATGGAAAATAAGATTATAGTCATGCCAAAGTCACTGAGTAATTATGCATACTAAATGAGATAACGTATACAAAGCATAGTGAAGACTTTAGCACATAAAAAGTGCTGAATGAATGTTGACTATCATTTATCTTAAACAATTTCCTAGTACATAACACAAGTTATTTGAGCTACTTGATGCAGAAGAACCTACTGGAAAGAAACAACATGACAGAACACAACCAGAAGTACATTCTGTGTGTACCTGACAATGGCATAATGGATGTTTACATCATGTTACTTTTTCAGTGCCGAACCCAGAGAAATCATAATTTTTTCCTTAAGGAGGGCTAAAAGATACAGTAGTAAGGGAAAAATTACACATGTGTATCATCTGCAACTTTAACTAGATTGCAAATTTGTTGAGGGTAATATTTGCCTCGTTTCCTTGAGACACCATGTTTTAAGGATTTAATAAATGTTAAATATTTCAAATCAACAGTGGAACATTAAATTCTCAACATTTGCTGGATGACTGACTTTACAAAAGAACAGGTCCTCAATGTGCTCCCCTCCCCACTCATAGGGATGATTTCCCAGATATTTTCATCAGAACACCACTATGATTTATCTAACATTTATATCTGCCTCATTTTAAGGGATTTTCAACAGTATTCAGTATAATTTACTGCACAAGATAATATTAATTAGGGAATTGGGAAAGAATGTAGTAAGAGGAGCATCAACACAGAAAGTTCATAGGTTTTAGAGGTGGATTTAAAATTTGGTTTTGCACTTCCTAGCTGCCATCACAAAGAAAGTTATATCATCCGTATTGTCCATATAATTCAAAACACCTAGCTTTTTCAGTTCTTACAGCGAATTTTTCATTTGACTTATTGTCAAAGGGTTCTTTTTGAAATAATGTCCTTAAGAATATTTTACAGTAAATGTGCAACTGCTCTTTTGTTGTATTTTACATTACAACACTCAAATTAGTTCCATGGTATAATGTCAAAATAAAGATAAATGAATGAATTAAAAAAGAGACCAGCCTGATGTGTGCTGGGACATTTCAGTAATCCCAGAACCCTTGAAGGCTGAGGCAGGAGGATTGCCAATTGGAGTCCAGCATGGGCAATTTAGCGACTTAGGGGAATGTTGTCTCAAAATGAAGAATTTAGAAAAGAGCTGGATATGTAGTTCAGTACACAGGCCTGGCTTCAATTTCTAAGAGAGGAAAGGAGAGACCAGGGGAGGAGAGGGGAGCTGAGAGGAGGGAAAAGGGAAAAAGAAAGGGGACGGGGGGGGGGGGGGGGGGGGGGAGGCGAGAACTAAATGACTTTGTGGATTTTTGTGTGTTTTTTTAGGTGTGAAGCCCGACAGTCTAGTTTTGCAAAATTAAGTCTTACAATTAAGTTTATATTAGTGGTAGGCAAGGGAAATTTTCTTTTTTGATAAGGTCTCACCCTTGAGCCCTGGCTGGTCTTAAGTCCAGGCTAACCATGTGCTCAGGGCAACTCTTCTGCCTCAGCCTCCCAAATGTTGGGATTAGAGGCAAGCACCACTACACCCGGTTAATGTGGTGCTGGGGAATCAAACTCAGGGTGTTTTGCAAGCACTTTAGCCGCTGTGGCATTCCTCCAGCCCCGCCTGAGATTTTTTATGGCTAGCCTTAAGACACAAAATGTGTCAAATGGTATCTCTGTCTGAAAAAGTATCTTCTGTAGCATTTTATGAAAGTTCTAGAACGCTCAATGGTCACCTGACTAAATCTCAAGGAAGCCATTTTAGAAGTCTGGCTCCCAGGTGGCACGAGTCACGGAGAGCCCTAATTGAGAGCTCCCCTATTTCTCATAAAATAATTCAACAACAACTTCAACATCTGAGGTAATGAGCAATTAACTGCTCCAAATATCCGTTGGCCATGGTGCTGAAAGTGTAGGCAACCAAGGTACGGAAATTTTTCCGAGTGATAACGCCCGTAGCGCGCCAACTGACAAAACTTTCTGAAAACTCACTGGAAGAGCAAGGTAAGCGGGTTTTAAAAGGTTTTTATTCATTTATTCATTGTTTTTTTTCCCTAGAAGTGACGGATTTGCTTTGGGAAAAGTGAACTGCTAAAAATTTGAAACTTTTAGCAACCGTCTGTAGGAGAAAGGAGAGGGCATTTGTGACAATCATTTTTTGATGGATAAATATACGTATGCTTTCAAAAGTAAAAGGTAAAAAATGATTCAAAAAACGGAAAACAATGGCTCTGCTGAGGAAGCGGCGGGTTGGGGTGGGGCGCGTGTCTTGTAATGGCGCAGATTCTAGTGGTTTTGTGAGGATGTGTATTTGTCACCAAGAGAGATGGTTCAGCCAGGTGACAAACTGCCCCTAGCTAACGAACTAGAGGAGGAACCACGTGTACCATCCCTTTTTCCGTGTACTAGCGAAAGTCCTTGGCGGCCAGAGGCCACATCTCTCAGTACAAGCAGCCTGTTCTGAGGGTTTCAGTTGTGCCCACAGGCCCTGAGCCCCTAGCGGCCCTCCTGGTACTGTGGCCCCGCGCACGCACAGCCAGCCCGCGAGGGCCCCTGGGGGGCGGGGCGGAGCAGGGAAGGGGCGGGGCAGGGATGAGGAGGGGCGTGGTAGTGGGCGGGCAGGGGCGGGGCTGGGCGGGGCAAGGCGGGGCGGGACCTGCTCCTGTGCTCCTACCTGTTGCTGTGCGGCTGGCCCCTACCTTGCCACTAAGCGCCCCCTCATGAGTCTGGGAGCAGCTGGCGGCAGCGCGCCCCCGCACGGGATTCTGGGAGCTGGCGCTCGGCGACCGCGGAGCGAGCGACGGAGAGCCCTGGCGGCGCGTGAGGTGCGAAGGCGCCGCTGCTCGGGCTCGGGATTCTCACAGGATGGGAGTGTAGGGCTGACTTTTTTTTTTTCCCACGCAGCTGGGTGACCCCACAGACGACGGCGCGAGCACGGCTCCCGCCCGGACTGCAGCCCGCGCCAAGAGCTCGAAGCAGGACGTCGGTCGTAGCGCTGCTCCCGTCGGAGCGGCTGCTCGGCGCGCAGTCGGTCGGTCCCGCGGCGGCGGCGGGCGGAGGCGGGGCGGGGTGCGGGACAGGTGGAGAGTGGCCGCGCCGGCTGCCAAGGGCTGGCGGGAAAAGTCCGCGCCTTTTTAAAAAATAGCCGATACTTCTGGGAGTAAAAGTACGTGAGCGGAGTTTGTCCTGTCCCGCCGCGTCTTCCGTTAGGGCGATTTTTTGAGGCACTCCTTTGAAAGCGTTTCCTATCTGAATTTTTTTTTTTCATAAAAGAAGAGTCGCCACGAGGCAGTGAGATGAACAAAATGCTCCGGTCTTCGTTCTGCTGAGAAATCAAAAAGTTACTACTAGTTTGATAAAATCTTTCTTAGCAGCTCGTTCTTCGAATAATCAGTGCTTCTACTCCCAACCCGAAGTGTTCCCTACTTTCTGTCATTAGGCAATATGCCTAGTGCCACGATTCTTTATTTCCTTTACATTAATTAATATTTTCTTGTATTTACTTTTTGTCTTTATCTATATGTGTGTGCATATTTACTTATTTCTAAGCAAAAGAAATGACTATACCAGTGCATCCCCCATCGCGGACATCTGCTTTACCACTGTTTTTTTGTGTGTATGCTTTCCATAAATTTCTGGTAGTTTATAAAGTTATGCTAAAATATCTAAATTAAAACTGGGGAGTGATTTTATCCTAATAGAATGAGAGACCCACTTTTATGTGTTAAAAGAAGAATCTAATGCTTTTTTAAAAAGTGAGATTCCTATTAAAAAGTCATATCTTAGTTAATTGTGTGCAGAGTATTAGGTACTGCACATTAACTAGAGTCTTTACTATTGTACCTCAAGGTGCAAGATTTTATAAGTGTGTTCATATCATAATGTCCTTAAAACCTAAGAAATCTTTGCCAGGTTTCATATATGCACATTGTTTTGACAAAATCTTTCTCAGAAATGTGAGCCCTAATACAGTGCAAGCGACCACAGATGCATCCTTAAAATATTACAAGAAAAGATTAATTTGGGTAAGGGCTGGAGGAATAGCACAGCAATTAGAGTGCTTGCCTAGCAAGCGCAGGGCCTGAGCACCACTTACATCAGGAGTAGTGGTGCATTCCTGTAATGTCAGCACTCCCAAGCCTGAAGCAGGAGTGTTGCTGTGAGTTCAAGGCTAGCCTGGGCTGCATAGTCCAGGACCAGCCTGAGCTTCAGAGGTAGACCCTGTTTCAAAAAAAAAAAAAAAATTAACGTGGGATCCTGTTGCCCCACTTGAGTACTTGAAATCAGTATGTTAAAGAGATACTTACAGTTCTCTGCCTTTGCAGTTCTTACGGAAAGAACCTAGGTGTCTGCCAAAATGGCTAAGTGGTGTATGTGCGCAATGGAATGTGACTAGCTTTTAAAAAAATGAGAATTCTGTCGTTTACAACAACATGGATAAATATGGAGAACATGATGCTAAGTGAAATAAGACAGACACAGAAAGACAAAGGCCACGTGTTCTTATATGTGTGGTCTACATCAGACTTGTAGAAGCAGAGAGTAGAGTAGTGGTTGCTAGAGGTTTCATAGAGGAATGGAGAAATGTTAGTCAAAAGGTAGAAATTTGCACTTAGGAGGAATATTTTGTAAGCATTTAAGGTGGTACGTTAATAATTTGATGCAGTTATCCTACACTGTATACATACATCATCACTATATACCTCATTATAATTTCTCAAAAAAAACCCTACTAACTTGGGCAAGGATGGTTCACTTTTCTAAAGGTATATATGTTTTTAAAATAAAGGCATCCGTTTTAGCATTTTAAAATAGATTTTAAGGGTCTTTCAAACTAGTGATTGTGAGGATTAAATGAAATTATAGATGTAAAGCACTCAGTGCAGTGTGAGGCATGTAGAATACACATAATAACTGTGAGTAACGAGTAAGACCAACCAGATTTTCAGTTTCAGTCATATGACCCCTTCAGGAATGCATCTGTTTTATGAGACTGACACACTGCCTGCTGTGCTAAGGAGGCAAGCAGTGGAATGCATCTATTTTATGAAGTTAGATATACTCTTACAGTCTAGCTGGTAGAACTGAACTCCAGTTTTTCCCCAAGGTAGCTCAAAGATATTGATGTTAACTTTCCATTGTCTTTCCTGTTTCATGCTCCACCTATTTTACTCTCATTTTTAAATGTTCTAATAAAAATTTTAGAAGGAAGTTTCATTACTCATATATTGTCTATATTATGTAGTTTATATGTGGCCCAAAATAGTTCTTTGCTGAAAAAAAAGCAGGCCGTGGGTTGGACAAGTTTGCCAGAGTCATAAAAAGGTGCCTGTTGTCCTGTGGAGAGCTGAATTTCTGTCAGTCTACTAAAATGGATGAAATACTGAACATTAAGCCTGTGTTTATGTCGAACCGTCATAGAATATTTGTGCAAGTGACTTCTAGGCTGGCTGCAGCCTTTGATTTGCATTCTTCCTGAATAGGTCATTTAGTTTGCTTAGGTCTCTACCATTGTGTGTTGAAAAATACTTAATCCAAGAATCTAAGAGTAGTATTAAGAGTTCAGGACCAATGTGAACTACAGTCTCAAAAGAATGTAATTAAGATTAAACGTGGCATATCAGTTTAGTTTGTTTATTGACCAAATTATATCATGCAACTTGCATTGGCTTTGGAAATCTGTACATATTAGCAGATATATAAAGTGGCTTTGAGAAATAATCAAGATATCTCAAAAAAGGTGTTGCTGAACTATATATATATATATATATATATATATATATATATATATATATCATCCCAGTGAGGATTATGAGCAAGATCTTCTATAATTTAACCACTATTACCAGAAGTGGTCATCAGAGGGAGTGAGAGGAGTTTTTAGTAATTTTCTCTTGGTTTTCTTTGTCTTCATGCATTCAAAAACAAGACATGAGTGAAAGTGAGAGCGAACATCCTCCCGAACTTGAGAACCAGTTTATATTGCGTTTGCCACTGGTAAGAAGCCATTGTATCTTAGCGCAAATATCTTCAGTGTAAAAGTATAGTTCTATATTGATTCTGTAACATATCTTTTTCAAGTTATAAAAACTTGGAATATTTGCTTCTCATGAATCTTTTTTTCTTTTAAGTGGTCCTATTCTAATGAGTACCCTTCTAGCAGAATTTCCTTCCTCCTGTACATACCACCTATCATGTGGGCTGATTTCCTCTCAATAGCTGTGACAATAATGGATCCAGTCACTTATCATGGCCAATTACAGCTTGTTTTCTGGACAGCCAAGATAAGACTATTCTAAAATCCTTTTTGTCACCTCAAAATGAACAGTGAGAAGGACCAGCATGGTGTTGCCTGCAAATTCATCACTGTGGAAGGCTCTTAAAGTGCATCTTAACATTATGTTTGAATCTCTTGCCCCACTGATAACTATATTTAAGCATTATTTAGTTTAGGAAGCTATGATAAGGTTGGAGTTCATGCCCAATTAAGGTTAATTAGTATACCGAGTACACTGTATCTCTGCCTCTGCTTAGCACCTACAACAGGGTGAGGGGGTGAGCACTGAAGGGCAGAAGGGTAGAGCTGAGAGAAGATGCTAGCTACAACCACTGAAAGACAATCAGAAAATGAAGAGAAAGCCTCATCCTAACTTAATGTATACAATGCACAGCCTCTTTAGAACATATAGGAGACTTGAGGTTTTATTCAAGGGAGAGACCTCTTTGGTGTGTGTATTCTGTTGTTAAGTAAATGACCCTTTTGATTGTTCAATTTACCCCCTTTTCAGGAGCAAGCTTCTGCTGTTAGGAGCATTGTACATTCTAGACGTGCCAACATGAGGAATAAAATAAAAATTGACATATCTCGTAAGTAGTAATAACCATTTATCATGTATTTAATAATAATTTATTAAAAGATTGCTATATGCCAACCACTATTTCGGGTACTGAAGATATGAAAAAGAATAGAATACAGTCTCTGTCCTGATAGACTCATAGTTCAGGGAGCCTTAAGTCTCTCACATTTCTTGTGTAAAAGGAAAGAAAGTAGAAATTATGCCACTGTGGTAAATAGTTTTTTATAGTTCATGGAAGGAAGAGCTTGAGCATTAACTGTGGAGTTTTCATAGAGTTGGTAGCCTATTGTATACAAGCTTTTTGATTTCTGAACATATAAGAAATTGTCAAATGAATATGCCATTCCTCATTTTCAAAATGATGCATCTTTATTTCTTTTAAATAACTTTTTATATTAGCAAATTGCATATTTGATTAAGTAGTTAATATCCAAAATATTTAAGGAACTTAACAATATTAAGAAAGCAAACAGAGCTTAGGATATAGCTCAGCAGTTAGAGTGCTTGCTCAGTAAGCTCAAAGCCCTGGGTTCAGTTCCTCAAAACCACATAGCCAAGTGTGATGGCACACGCCTGTAGTCCAAGCAATCAGGAGGCTGACCTAGGAGAATTGCCTTGTGTTCAAGGCCAGCCTGGGCTACATAGTGAGTTCAGGACCATCCTGGACTACAGAATGAGAGCCTCTCTTGGAAAAAAGAAAGAAAGGAAGAAAGGAAAGAGAAAAGAAAAAGGGCTGGAAGAATGGCACTTGCCTTGAAAGTGCAAGATCCTGAGTACTATTCCCCAGCACTGCATAAAACTAGGTGTGGTGGCACATGCCTGTAGTCCCAGCACTCGGGAGGCTGAGGCAGGGGGATTGCTCTGAGTTCAAGGCCAGCCTCGGTGTCATAGGCTACAGAGTGAGACCATGTCTCAAAATGAACGAGAGAGAGAGAGAGAGAGAGAGAGAGAGAGAGAGAGAGAGAGAGAGAGAGAATGACCAAAAATAGCAAAGGACTTGAACAATTGCTTCTCAAAGGAAGATTCACGAATAACCAACAGGTACATTAAAAAAAAAAAAAAACCTCAGCTTCACTTGTCATTAGCGAAATACAAATTAAAACCACAATAAGATACCACCTTACACCTGTTAGAATAGCATTTACTAAGAAAAATAAAGATATGTTTTGATGAGAATGGGAAGAAAAGGAAACACTTGCACACTGTTGAAGAAAATGTAAATTAGTACAGCCATTGTGGAAAACAATGTCGAGGTTCCTCAAGAAATAAGGCAAGTTAAAACTCTGTGTGATCCCAAAATCACACTTCTAGGATTATGTCTGAAGGAGATGACTTCACTATGTTGAAAGGTTAGCCACAGTTCCATGTTTTTTGTAGCACTGCTCTTATAGCCCAAAATTGCAATCAAGTGATAAATGAATTTTAAAATGTGGTATATATGCATATTGAAATACTATTCAGTCTTTAAAAAAATAATGAATTCTGTCACTTGGGACAACAAGGATTAATCTAGAGAAAATTACGTTGAGGAAAATAAACCAAGCACAGAAAGGCAAATATCGCAAGATCTCACTTAGATGTGGAATCTGAAAAAACATTTCATTTCACAATAGAGAGTGGATTTAAAGGTTACCAGAGTCTTGATGGTTTTGGGGGACCAGGGAATGAGGAGTTGTTCATCAAAAGGTAAAACCTTCTGGCTAGGCTGCAAGGATGTTTTGAGATCATTTGCACAGTGAGATAATTATAGTCAATAGTATATTGTATATTTCAAAACAACTAAGTAAATTTTGAATGTTTTACTCCAAAAAATATCGAGGATATAAATTACCTTGTTTTAATCATTCTAAGTAGTTTGTATGTATCCAAACTGACATTGTACTGATAAATGTACTAAAAGTATGATTTTTCAGTTAAAAATGAAATTGTTTAAAATTCTCAAAGCAAAAGCAGATGAATAATTCTTTCACATAAATAAAATATAATTTCCATTGGATTTTTTTAATTCAGAGAAGGATATAAAAAAGAAAACAAAAATGGCTCATAATTCCTCCACTCAGCCCTCCCTGAGGTTCTAAAATAATGAAAGGTGACACAAGTTTATGGCCAGTACCACAAAAAATAAGTAAATTCAAATAAAGCAGAAAAATTCCAAAGAGAAAAATGAAACTCCTTTCTTACAATCCCCCAAGCTCAATTAATGTTGTTTCTTCTTGTGTTTGCTTACAGAAATAACTTTTATGAATAATACCAGAATTGAATCTATTTTTAAAGTTAATTTAAACAAAATGGATCGCGTCAAGCATGATTTGGCATCTTTTTTATTCACTGACTATTAGAAGATTAACATATGAATCCACTGTGTTAAAAGACATTCATGTTTAAGATATCTGAGCAGGATTCAGAGTTCAGTATATGACTGTTGGATAGCATTTTAGTATTGTGAGGACAACTAAATTTTTTATTTTTATTTTTACTTTATTGTGGTACAATAAAACTCAGTGTCTGTATTCTGAGCTACATCCTCTACCCTTTTTTTGTTTTTGTTTTTATTTTTGGAACTACATCCCCTTCTCTTTTTGTTTTTGTTTTTTGTTTTTTTTTTACTTTGAGAAGAGATCTCACTATGTTCCTACTTTTTCAAGACTGGGCACAAACTTACTAACTTGTGATCTTCCTATCTTAGCCTCCCAGGGTGCTGGGAATAGAGGTGTGTGCCACTATGTCTGGCTCCAACTAGAGATTTTACCTTGAGATTTAATAGCAACATTCTAGGACCTCTCCCTTCCTCATCAATCCTTTTGAAATATATATATGTACAATGACATGATTGAGTGTTCCTTTAAAAGGATTTTAAAAAAAATGTTTTGAGACAGAGTCTCGCTCCGTAACCCAGACTGGTCCTGAATTCACTGTGTAGCCCAGGCTAGCCTTGGACTTACGGAAGTCCTCCTGCCTCAGCCTTCCTAGTGGTAGGATTTCAAGCACGTAGCACCATACCCAGTTTTATGTGGTGCTGAGGAATCTAACTCAGGGCTTTGAGCTTGCTAGACAAGCACTTTAATCGCTGTAGCCTTCCTCCAGCCCCTAAAAGGAATATATTTTAATGAATGGAATTTGCCTTTTAGGATGAGAATGAAATATTGACTGCTTCACCCATATTTAGTCTATACCCATTAACAAGAAACTTAGCTACTTTTATTTTTGAGTGTTTTAAAAATATTTTTTTATTTAAAAATTAATATGTGCATTACTTAGCTACTTTTGAATGAGTGACATAAATTGGGATAAAGGAACCCCATATAGTCCCTTATTTTCTCTGAGATGTTACTAATTTTGTTCAGTTTTAGCATTATAAATAGTAGGTTTCAATAGAAGACTAGTCTGTCCTGTGCAAGTCTTCTTTATTCGAACCTCATGAGGCTTAAGAGTTCTTTGGGAAGATGCCAATCTTAGAATTTCCTGCTCCTCTTTAGCTGGTGAACGCCATGGAACTGTTCAGGTAGAAGATGTCTCACTGTCTGCTAAGCTGGTTGACTTGCCGTGTGTTATTGAAAGTCTGAAAACTGTTGATAAAAAATCTTTTTATAAGACATCAGATATTTCCCAGGTATGAATTAATTTTCTTAATCGTGTAGCTCTTACATCCTTCAAGGAATTCTTTTTTTTTTTTTTCTTTCTTCCAGTACTTTTCACTGGGTGTGTGGCTGCTTGCCATTTCTAATTTCCAGGTCAATTGCACAGGAATAATATGTCATGTTCTGGTTTGTTGTTCAATCCTTAATTTTTCACTATCTGTTTGCTATTTTTAGTGACTTTCATTAATTTAGAAATATGACCAAATGAGCCCTTTTGAACTTTCTGCTAAAGCAGTATATTAACTCTATGGATTAAAAATGCTTTTTATTCCTTGTTTCTGTTGTTGCTTTATTTCCTCTCTACATCCAAATGCTAAGTAAACTATGTGTTTTCAACATATTCCCTGTACAGTGGTAAACAGTCCAGCTTTAAAAACTCATGGTCTGTACACAGTGCCTCTAAGAGAGCTAATGTGAGGATCTAACAGGAGCGAAAAAGAGAAAGGGGGTGGCGAAAGGAAGGAAGGGAGGGGAAGGGAAGGGGGAGAGGAAAAGACAGGAGAGGGGGAGGAGGGGGAGGGGAGGGGAGGGGAGGAGAGGATGTGTATTATATAATATTTGTTTTTCCAGAAATGCTAAGTATCAGTTCTTTTTTGTTCTCCAGGATTTCTGGTGGTCAGAATGATTATGATTCATAAAGCAAGGTGGTCCGTGGTCATAGTTAATACTTTGTCTTTGTTAAATCCAGATGCTTGTGTGCAGTGCTGTTGCTGGTGCCCAGTCTTCAAGAAAGTCAACTAGCTCTTCTAATGTTAATGTAACTGAGGTTAGCGGAGAGAGAACAGGGAAAGAGTATGTCTGGAAACACGGCAGTAAGTCACCAGCCCCTTGTTCATTATGAATGACTCTGTTTATCTACTGAATTCTAATTACTTGTTAATCAGGACCTTTTGCCTGTTGCATTCAGCTCTTGGATGCTTTTAAACAAATGAGACCTGTCATTCACCTGTGGCTCTTTATCATATTTAGACAGGTATGTGCCTACCATCAGACATACATGTTTCACGATATTGTGTTTATTTTAGTTACTCCACCACTTAAGAATGTCAGAAAGAGGAGATTCCGGAAAGTAATACAAAAGGTCAGTCTCAAGATATTTGTGTGTCTGATGGGTGAGTTAGACAAGTCTTATGGATGGGAATGAAAGAGAGAAAGTTCATTGGGAATTAATGTGTTAATGTACTTATATGTTCAATAAATATTTTTAAGTGCATTAAATGCCTGCCATTGTGTGTGCTAGCATTTGGGAATAAGCAGTGAATCGAAACAGACCTGATCCTTGAAGTTTATAGGCTAATTGTCAGGAATCTGGAAAGATCATGAATTTGAAAATTCCATTCATGCCTTTAGTTTGTAATTGCAAGATCTAGTTTTAAAGTGAATCCATCAAGAATCTGAAAATTGAGAATTGTGGCTATATTCCCAACTTGACCTCAGGTGTATAGAAGCTGAGGCAAACTACACTAGTGCTGTGGCTTGGTTTCTTCTTTTGTTCAGTTAAACTTTTCATTTTGAAACAATTGTAGATTCACATGTGGTTGTAAGAAGCAAAAGATACCACATACCTCTTTCCCAGTTTTCCCCATTGTAATGTTTTACAAAATTATAATATATCACTAACAGGAAATTGACATTATTACAGTTCTCCAGCCTTGCTCAGATTTCTTATTTTACCTTACTCATATGTTTGTGTTCATATGTTAGTTCTGTACAGCTGTATCTTATGTGTAGGTTCATATATCTAAATACACAGTCAAGATCCAGAAAGTTTCGTCACCACAAAGACCTTCTATCCTGCTCTTTTTTAGCCATGCCCACGACTCTCCTTCCTCATACCCCTGGTCCTTAGTATCTGACAATAATTAATCTGCTCTCCATTTCCATAATTTTTTCAATTTTAGGATATGGTATAAGTTACATTCTCAGTATCCATGCAAGTTTTTTCATGCATCAATAGCTTGTCTCCTTTTTATTGCTGAGTAGTATTCCATGGTGTGTATGTACAGGTTTGTTTAATTCTGCACCTATTAAAAGACAAGTGGGGTGTTTCTACTTTTTGGTTATTATAAATAAAGTTTTGGGGGTTTTTTGGGGGGGAGGACAGTGTCTCACTCTATAGCCCAGGCTGGTCCTGAACTCAGTAGGTAGCTCAAGATGACCTCGAACTCACAGCAATCCTTCTGCCTTTACCTCCTCAGTGCTGGGATTATAAGCATGAGCCACTATGCCCAGGTTATATGGTAGTAGGGAATCGAACTCGGGGCCTTGTGCTCACTAAGCAAGTGCTGTAACTGTTGTGCTATTCCTCCAGCCCCTCAGGACAGGTTTTTACATGAACATAAATCTTCATTTCTCTGGGATAAAAGCCAAGGAGTACAGTTCCTGAGTTTCACGTTTAATCTTACAAGAAACTGACATACGGTTTTTGGAGGAAGTACAATTTTATATTCCCATTAAAATATATAAGTGATTCAATTTATCAATCTCCTAACCAGCATTAGGTATTGTCACTGTCTTTCATTCTAGGCATCTTTATATGTAATGCTTTCATAGTGATATTAGTTTTTATTAATTATATTGGATATGTCATATGCTTGTTTTGCATCTGTTTAACTACTTCTGTTATCTGTTCATATCTTTTGCTTTTTTCTAACATGACGTTATTGTTGAGTTTTAAGAGTTTATTTTAAGTTCTGAATACTCCTGAGTTGTCAGATTCTTGGAAAATATTGTATCTTCTCCCTCTCTACAACTTGTCTTCTCATCCTGTTCACAGCATCTTTCAAGGAACAAAAGTTTTTAGATTTGATGAAGTGCAATTTATTAATTTTTTCTTTTTATCTTTTCAAGGATTTTGTATTTCTGGGTTAAACTTAAGAGTTCTTTGTCTATCTCAGATTCTGAAGATTTTCTCCTGTGTTTTTCCCTAAAAGTTTTAGATTTTATATTTAAAGCTGTGATTCATTTTTAAATTAATTTTGTAAAAGTGTAAGGCTTAGTTCAAGGTTCATGTGTGTGTGTGTGTGTGTGTGTGTGTGTGTGTGTGTGTCCGTGTCCAGTTGCCTCAACATTACTTGTTTTCCTTGTTCCAATGTATTGCTTTTGCAGCTGTGCCAAGAACTAGTTGGATGTATTTGTATGGGCCAGTTTTGGATTCTTTCTTCCGTCCCACTGTTCCACTTATTAGGCTCTCCACCTATATCACAATGTGATACAGAGCTTGAAATCAGCAGATGATTTCTCCCACTTCTTTTTTCTTTGTCAAGATCGTTTAGCCAGTGTAGGGCTTACACATTTCTGTATCAATTTCTGAGTAAGTTCTTCTGTGTCTTCAGAAAGCTTTGCTGGATTTTTAAAAATAGGAATTACATTAAAATTATGGAACAATTTGGGGAGAACATAGTAAACTTATTTACAGTGTTGAGTTTTCCAATGTATGTGTTGCCTTGTTTTTACACTGTTAGTCAACAGCATTTACTGAGTGCCTACTAATTGTAAAACTAAGTTATGTTTGTAGAGTTCTTTAAGCTTTTCTGAGCTAGAGTAATTAAAAATAACTTTATTGTTTATTGTGTTTTGTTCATAGAGTGCAGATTCTGCTTCAAATGAAGACATAAGCCTTACTGAGGGAGAGCAATCACAGCTTCGTAATTCACCTTTAGTATGTTTAATTTAATGGCTAATTAGTTGCAAGCAAATCAATTATAAGCTACTCCTGAACCTCCTTCTCACCTCTACCCCCCACTTCCATACACATTTACTGGATTTGATTCACTCAGAATGAATTCATTGCTTAACATCCAGTAATTCCTAGAGGAAAATATACGATTTGGGCCAGTGACCCATATATTCCACTCTGCTTTTTTTTCTGATTTTATTTAAAAAACTAATCCTTGGAATCCAGGGTTTACTTTTATCAGCAATTGTTTGCAATCACTTATTTCCCCTCAAAGTCTCAATTTCTATATGTGTCATTATGAATTGGTTGCTGTGGAAATAATTGTCTAAAACAGAAATCAAAGGAGAAAAACTAAGACCCGCTTTTTGTAGAAACATGTATAATTATAAAGATATGGGGAAGTAAAATCTAAGAATTTGGATCTTCAAATTACTTCTAAATAATTAATAAGGTATTACAGTTCTTTGTCAGTCTGAATAATGGAAAATAATGAATAACTGAGACCTAATGACTTCACCTCTGAAAGAGGACTTTACTGGAATTGCAGATAGAAAAGATTAAATGTCTCAAGTTATTTGTTTAATTGGGAAAATAAGTTTATTATATAAAATATAGATCCTAGCTAAAGATTCCTTAATAAATAGCATTACTTAGAGTGGAACCTTGGTTAGATAAGCAGCCAATGAGGCCTAGTCATTTGAATTCATTGGTAGGTACAAAAAGTTACTAGTACGATATGCAGAGTTCTAAACAACATTTCTGGTATTTTCTCCCACACTTTGCCTCAGCCTATTGAGTCTTCACATGTGAATAAGGAAGTGAGCAGACTGCTGTGTTCAGATGCCGAAGTGAAGAAACTGCTGCATTCAGATGCCGAAGCCATCAGTACCCGTATCCTTTACGCCAGATACTTTCTATGTAGTCTGTTCTGCATTACATGCATGTGCTGACAAACCTCGCTTCTAATATTTGTGCACAATTTTTGATGTGTAGAACTTAAGATTTTTTGAAATGTTACTTTTTAGCAATGAACAGTAAATACCTGGAATAGAAATTTATTTACTTGTGTAATTCAATAGAAGGTACTTCTCCACACTAGAAATATAGAGACAGCTAACCTAAAGTTGTATTAAATTAAATGGCAATTTCAGCCAAAGAGCCTCCTTTGGTTTAACTTCCCCCTTTCATTTCCTTCTGAATTTTCCTTGACTGCTTACTCGTTTCAGGATGGGAAATCTGTGATGATGATGGTGGTGATGATGATGCCAAGGAAACAGATAGTGGAAGCTGCACTTCAAGCCTAGCAGTATCCTCTGTCATGAGCATCTCTAAGCAGGATCCTGTCTCTTCAGGTACATTAGTAAAGGCTGAGCAGCTGCATTAGATAGGGCAGGTATTCATTGTGTGTCAGAGGTCATTCTCCAGACTCACAGAAAAAGAATGACTTTGCCCTTCTTCCTTTGTATTGGTTGCCCAGAACATAAAGGGTTCTACACTGCAATTCTAATTTTCTATCCATTCCTAGTATTTGTTGCTGATGGACTCTCAGATTCTCTAAATGTCTTGGTTATTGAATATATGAATGAAATGTTAATGTTTCGATTTTCTGTCCTTGTTTCATGAAGGGAATAATTTTCCTATAAGAAAAAAAGTGATTTATAAAATTAATTGGCTGCCCACTGAATTCGAGGGTAAGGATTGTAATTGATTCTGGAATGAGAGTCATTTCAAAGCTTCAGACAGGTTTGTCTTTCTCTTCCTTAAATCCAGTAGGGGTTAATACTTGTCAGGAAATGTTGAGTGATTTTACTATTTACAATAATGATAATCAGAAGAGAGTGGTGAGGATTAGGAGGAAGGAGATTCTGAAGAGGCCTTAGAAAGGGAGTGACAGGCCAAGATTATTGAATATGACCATTGTGATACAAAGGAAGGTGCCAGTTCAATGGTAAGTCAGAGGAAAATATGAAGAGTTGAGATGGGGTAGATGGCAGGGTTCAAGGCTAACTCTAAACACACACTAGATGTAAAGCTATGTTTGAGAAGTTCTTGCTGAGATGTGAAATGGTTTTTTACTTGATTTGGATCCCTGTCCATTACTTTATGCTATCTAGATAACATAAAGTCTCTCGCTACCTCTGTTACCCACAGACACTCAGAAACAGATTCAGTGCAAGGAAAAACTGTTTGAGGACAAAGCACAAAGTCAAAAGAGTGTGGTCAGGAAAGAGGAAAATGTAATCCTCAAAGTAAGTTTTGGTTCTCTGGTATAAAGAAATTCTGATATCTTATTTTCAAAATCCTGTCTGTGTGTTTCTATTTATGTCATCTCCATGCAGTATTCCTGTTCATTCATGAACTACCCACCCCGTAGAAACCTCCAATAAAAGACAGTCCTGATTTATTTCTCCTGACTCAGTGCTGGCGGGGAACCAGGTGACATGAGATAATGATAGTTGCAATATTGAGCATTTACTATGCAAACACCACATAAAGAGCTATGCATCATCTCATTTCACCTTCAGATACTTGAAAGAGAAACACTTTCCATTTCATAGATAAAAATTTAAACTCACTGAGGTTCAAGTAACATGTCAAGAACCATAATAAATAGTAGGGAGCAGACTGAACCCTATTGCTTATACCAAAATATATTCATTTCAATGAAAAGAATTGACTAAATTCATTTTTAAATTTTATGATGTATAATTGAATGTGACTAGACATCTCACTTTATTTTTAATACATGTTTAAGAACTTCAATAGAAGAAAAATGTATGTTTAGACCATATTTTATGTCTTTATAATGCAAGAAATTCTGACGCTCCTGGAGAATTCTTTGCTAGATTTCATTTTCTGTAGGACAGTGGTTGTCAGAGAGGAACAGCTTGATACAGAGCTATACTCACTTTGGGTATTGTCTTTCAGAATAATAGTGATACAATCCAAAAGATACAGAGATACAGGATTATTATGGTTATTGTGGTATGTGCCATAAATTAAGAATAGCAGTATTCTACTCTGGTGAGGGGAAATGGAGGTGGAAACAGCATCAGATTCCAAGCCACCTTTTTAAGTAGGTCATCACAGACAAAAGATTTGTGTTAAAACTAGAAATAGGTAAAATGAAAGCATTCCTACCATTTATTTTTAGATAAGAAAAAAATGCTGCAATAGAGTATGTAAAATCAAATATGATGGTGCTGTAGTGAGTAGTTATATTCTTCAATCCATTTAAAAAGAGTGTTTTTGTATGAATGACAGTTTTCTTTTCAGATTATACAACAAATTTTAGCTTCCTTGGTTCGCTTTTCCTTTGAGACTCAGACTCACCTTCTATACAATTTGTTTTTCAGAGTCATTTAAGTACTGTGCTGGAGAACCTTATGATACAAGAGAAACAAAAAAGTGAGCAGGTGAGAAATACGTTTTTTAACTAATCAGAAAATGTTCAATGCAAAGAACCTTTTATCCCACTCCTGATTCCTGGCCATTCTCTCACAGGAATAGCAGTGGGAAAATCCTAATGAAGGTAAGCAGGGTAGATAAAAGTCTTTGCAAAAGCCACAGCTGCTGAATGCTTGTAGAGCAAAAGCACTGAGTGTAAAGTGTTGGACAATACTTCTCCTGATGGAGCTAATAGTCTAGCAGGAGAGGTTGACAGTAAAATAATTATCATACAGATATAAAAGCACACATTATTAAAAGGTGCTCTGATGAGTGTGGAGTTCTTTGTGGGTTTTTGTGTGTGTGTGTGGTGCTAAAGAACCATAATAAATAGGGAGCAGACTGAACCCTGTTGCTTATACCAAAATATATTCATTTTAATGAAAAGAATTAACTAAATTCATTTTTAAATTTTATGATGTATAATTTAATGTGACTAGACTTCTCATTTTATTTTAAGCAGACTCTAGTATTACTACTGAGCCTACATCCTTACCCCTAAAATATGTTCATAACAATTTTATTGAGATATACTCCACATACCATATAATCACCCACCTAACCTCTAATTCAATGGCCTTTATTTTTCCCCCATATATTTTTAATTGTGGTATTTTATTTTTTCCCATTTTATTGACAGGTATAGATGCAATACATAATGCTTACATTGATCTTGAGTATTTTATGCCTATACATACCATGGCAAAATTACAAATCCTTTCCTCCTCCCTTTTTGATCCTCCCATGTCTTTCCCCTCCCTTCCAGTTCCCAATTTCCCCCTCAAATGGCCTTCAAAGAGTTCAAAGAGTTGTACAGCCATCGAAGTGAAAAATTTACAATATTTTCATCACCCTAAAAGAAAGCCTGTATCTATTCGCAGCCGTTCCCTTATCCTCCTAGCCCTTCCCCTCATCAGCTCTAGGCAGCTACTTACCTACTTTATACTAATCTACTGCCTATTCTGGTTAATTCATACAAGTGCAATCATACAATATATGGTCTTTTGTGTCTGGCTTCTTTTTCTTTTCTTCATTTTTATTAGTATACATATGCAATACACAATGGTTGCATTGAGCTTGAGAATATTGTGCACATATATGCTGTGTCAACTTCACAATTCTTTCCCCTCCCCCTTTTCATCCTCCTCCTCCCTCCCTCATCTCCCCAACCCTGACTTCTAACCTCTCACCCATTTCAATCTATTATTTTAATTAGCATATATTTTCAAGATTTATTCATTGTGTGGCATGTTTCAGTCTTTATTTAAGACTGAATAATATTCTATAGGTTGGATATGCTATATTTTATTTACCCATATATCCTCTGATGGATACTTGGATTACTTCTATATTTTGGCTATTATGAATAATGCTGAATGCACATATAGAGACTGTATTCTAAAGGTTTGGTAGGACTTGGGGTCAATTATTGGGTGCTAAAAGGGAAGGAAGTAGTATTACTCCTTCACAGAAGAGTGTACAGAGTGAAAAGGTAAGAGAACAGTATGAGATAAAGGAGGGTTAAGTAGCTGCATAGAAAAGCAACAGTGAGTCTTGCCTTATACTGTTGCATGTAATAGTTTTAGAGATTGGAATTTGTCTTTTAAGAATAGGTATAGGTTGGAGCTGTTAAGGTAGATGAACTGCTCTCTACTCCAGTACCGACAAGGCCAGAGGCATTCTTTGTTTTGTTTTGTTTCCCTGGTACCAGGGATTAAACCTATGGTGTTTGCACTGAACACTACCCTCGTCCCTTTTTGATTTTGTTTTTTTCTTCAGACAGGGTCTCACTGAGTTGCCCAGGCTGCACTCAAGTTTGAGATCCTCAAGCCTTGACCTCCTGGAATGCTAGAATTACAGTTGTGCACCACCACACCTGGCTCAGAGGCAATCTTAGGTCCTATATATTCTCTTCCTTTCAGCAGATCACTTATTCAAGTACTGCTTATAGACAACCAGAAGAAAAAGTTATTACTAAGGTTGCTTTAATTCTCACCAAACACCTTTGTTTTCATTCATCTAAGTAAATAGTATTGAGGAGTTAAATATTCAATCTTCCATGTTAGCTCATTTATTGAACATAGATTGTCTACATTAAGCTACGTTCTACAAGGACTTTTGAAATGCTTGTAATATCGTTTCTGCCTTCACTTGGGGAGAAATTCAGGAGAGGAGCCGGGGATTAAAAGAACAAAAGCTTACTTTTGTTTGTGAAGATTGGGGAATGCTTTATGGAGAAAATGATATTTGCTTTGGGTCTTAAAAATATAGGTAAGGTTTTAACAACAACATAGGGGAAATAAAAGCATTCCGTGAGAATGTAGCATATACAATGGCTCAGGGGTGGTGATGCCAAGGTAAAATGTTTAGATTTTTTTATACATCATAACAAGCCATCAGAGTTTTTCTTTTTTCCCCTGGGGAGTAAGGCCAGAAGATTTCTGTGCCACCAGTAGGTTGATGAAATTAATAATAGATAGAGACTAGTGGGAGGTATAATTGATTGAAGGAACCTGAACTTAACAATTGATTGGATTTTGTGTTAGTTTGCCATACTATAACAAATACATCAGATAATCAGCTTACGAAGATAAAAGGTTTATTTTGATTAACAGTTTTGGAGGTTTCAGTCCATGACCAGTTGATCTTTTTACTTCGGGACCTACAGAGGCAATACATCATGGTGGGGAGCATGTGGTGAAGAAAGCCACTCACCTCATGGCAGAGAAGCAAAGTGGAGAGTAGAAGAGACCAGAGCATGCTTCAGATGACCTAAGTCTTCCTACTAGGCCCTGCTGCTTAAAGGCCATACCACCTCCCGAAAGGGCTGCGGACATATGAGCCTTTGAGAGCATGTTCCAGATTTAAAGTAGAGCAGATTTACAGAGCAAAAAAGGGAACAAAGCCTGGGTAACTGGGAAATTAATTAACCGAAATTAAGACAACATGAAGAGGATGTGAAGGGGATAATAACTAGTCTCTGGAGATGAGTATGAAAATGGGAGATTGGAGAGACTTCCATACACAGAAATAATCACTGTGAATTAGCCAGTTGACCATTCAGCAAGCAGTATGAACAAAGGGAAGTACCTTTAAAGGGAGATAGGAGAAACAGCCCACATAGGCAAATGAACTGGCACAGTCCACTGTCACACGCTCAATTGAGGTTACTCAGCACCTGAGTAAGAAGAGTCTATGGCAGGCAGTGTGCAACATGGGATTATTTAGCCTCATGGACTAAAAGTCTGTACTGATGGTGGTGTGAAGTGACAAAAACTGAATCATATACAAAAAAATCTTTGTCCCAAACATGATACACATCTTTGAATATTATTACTCACTTTACCACTTTAAGTTTTAAAAAGTTAAATCCAATACTATAAAAGGCCTGTGGCTTCTTATGTAGAAAGCTTAAGTATAATATAATCAAGTTGCTGAGTGGTCAGGACCCTGACCTGGTGTCTAAGTGTTTCATAATGTGGCAAGAAGTAGCCTTGGTATGAGACCCAGTTCCTTAGGGAAATACACTATCCCAGCTGTCTTACCTTCTGACTCTTAAAATGTGGCTATCGTGATCCAGTTTCCCCTGACCCTACAGCGGGCTGTGATCACTGAATATTCTTCACAGAATATTCTAAACAGCAAGCATATTCCATTTTAAAAAGCATATTCAATTTTAAAGCCTTTTTTTTTACATTCAGCAAAATAAAGGACAACATCCTGGCCATAGCATTGTGCATCATTGACAGTGGCACAATTCTTTGGAAAATGGTAAAACTAAGATAAACCTATAAATGTCCAGTGATAGTTGTTCTTTTTGGCTTATATAAATAAGTCCTAGATCAACTAGTAGAACTTACAGGAATTTTACATGTTTTTCTATGTTTCTCTACAGGAGCAATTGGAACCTTCTCAGAAAGACTAGGAAGAGACTTCGACCTGAGATACAAATCTTGCATTTATGACTCAGCCCTAAGACCGAGTGGAATTATAAATGTTTCTCTCTCCTGTTGCCTCAGTTGTATTTGTTTTTCTAAACTGTTTTTGTTAAGTATAATGTGTTCAAAGCTTTTAGCCATGTAGAAGTGGACAGTACAAAAAGGTAGTAGATTTAAAGACCCCATCTCACCATGGAGTTGTGCTTCTGTTTATCAATTTGAGAATTACCTGTATTGCTTCTGTGCTACAGTGCCACCAGATGACTCAGCCATGCTTGTCAAAGGCAGGCAGCCTAACCTCAGAGGCCATACAGCTGGCTTGCATGAATTATAAATTAACTTTTCAAAACTTTATATTTACTACAACATAGAAAAAATAATCAGTTCATTTCTGTCAAGAGCTAGCACCTGCCACAGTGAATTTAAGTGCCTATTTGGTAGCAGTTAATGTTAGGTTGTACCCTGCCTCTGTTCAGGTAATGGGACTTTCTTGCTCAGGGATGGGGATGATTTCTGGCTGCTGCTTACCTTTGTTTGGTTATGTGTTTAGTACTGTGTCTGGTTGTTATTCATTAGCTAAGTGAACAGTTAGAGCAGAAATGAAAAGCTCTGAGCTGTTACTCTAATCTCCATCAGAAAAGGTTAGAAGAAAACAGGTACCTTTCATGCCTTAACAATGCTGGGTTATTTGGGGAATGTTTTTCTTCTTAGCTGTATTATGGTTCTCTGGTTTATGTTATTTAAGCAATAAATAAGTTCTTCTCTCTTAGTAGATTGTTGTCAACTTTTGTTTTCAGTTCTAGATAAGTGTGGAGTTAAGCCCCAGTCTTAATTGCTGTCATACTAAACTGCCTTTACAATGAGTACACTCATATGCAAAAGGAAACAAGTAATAAACTCTATGTCTTAGTCTGTTCAAACTTCCGAGCAATTGACAGGCAATAGAAATTTTTTGCTAACAGTTCTGAAGGCTGGGAAGTCCATGATCAAGGTTCCAGCAGATGAAGTGTCTGGTGACTCTGTCTGCTTCACTGATGACATCATCATTTAGCAAAAGGGGTAACCCCATTCCCTGAAGGTTTTTATAAGGGCACTAATTCCATTCAAAAGGGTTATATCCTCTTAACCTATTCACCTACCAAAAGCCTCACCTATTTAGGTCATCACATTGCAGATGTTTCAACATGAGTTTTAGGGAGACACATTCAGACCACAGCACTTTGATTAGGAAATGACAAGGTACTGTCTTTACTGGAACATTCTTCCAAGAAGTTCTTAGGATAACTCACATGAACTGTGCAAATCATTGCATAAGTATATAACATTGGGATTTGGAAACAAGTGTTATAGAGAAGTAATATAAATACAGCTCCAATGTTTGGATTGAGTTATGTATTGTTACAGTGTAGGAGACATAACACTAGCAATCCCAACTGCGCCTTGAACAAGTCCCTAGCCTCTGAAAGCCTCTGTTTCCTTGTGTGTAAATCGGGAGTGATAATGTGTATTGCCATGAAGTACCTAAGGGTTTTCTGGAAGCAGCCCAGCTAACCCCTAGCACTGGTCTCAATTGATAAAAGTCAGTGCTGCTCTAAGAATGTACTCCCAAATTGTCTGCATTGATTTCTTTGGGGTACTGGGGATTGAACCCCGAGCTACAGCCCTTTTAATTTATTTTGATACAGTTGCTAAATTGCCATACTGGGCTCAAACTTGCAATCCTACTGCCTCAGGCCCTCAGAGTGCTGGGATTACAGGCCTGCACCACTGCACTTGGCTTCTGCACCAATTTTAGTCCGTTAGTCCAAGACAATATTTTGCCATGGGTAGAGAAGAGGTGTATGGGAATATCCTGGGAAGGCAGGATGAAGACAGCAGGAATGCTGGGGCACATGCAGGGGAAGAAGCAGGACTAAGGGAGATAGGCTTATCAGAACAAAATGAAACCAAGATTAGAAATTGGATAACAGCTTAAAAACAAAGATGACACAGAATTTTGTTTCTCAGAACCCCAGAATCTAAAATATGAGAAAGAGATGCAGAAAGGAATTATCTGAGGCAGAAAGTGGGTGAAGAGAGCTCAAAACAAAAATAAGCCTTTCCAGATGAAGGAAGAGGAGTAGGGAAGAAACTGGGAACACGTACCCTTTTGAAGAGGCTGAGGTCCACCAGGTTGGCATCCAGGAGTGTGTAGGGTAGCCTCTGCCATATACTGCAGCTTGATAGCAGGCAGAGTTTTGCCGTGGGGTAGGGGAGGACGGCCGACAACAGGAAGGGACAAGGGCAAGCAAATGTGTCTTCAATGGCCTTCCACCCCTCTGCCACCACTTCTGAATGTAACCCATGAGAACTACTTCACCACTTACCTTATCACAAGATTTTTGCCGCTCTAACTCTCCAACTCACATCAACATGTGCACACATATGCATTTACATGGCACATATATGTTGATGCCTCATGAAGTTTTCCTTTGCTGTAGTTGGTGATTCTGTATTTTGCAAGTTTCATATTTGCTCTCTCCTATAATATACCCACGATCCATTTATGGCATATGACTAGACTAAAGTAAGACATGCTAGGTGTATAAAATGTACACTGGAAGAGAAGTCCTTGGTATGGAGGCCGGATGACCTTGCACACAGGCCACATAGGCAAGGCTCAACTGCAAGCTGACTCAGGTCTTGGCCAAATGCCTTTTGATCATCCTAAACGTGAGGACAGGCAGTCTTGTGAGGATTAACTACAAGACTGTTACTCATCTGCTTCCCTCAGTCCTGTAAGGAATAGGGCTTTCTGCCCAGCAGGCACCAATGGTGGCGGTAGATCTGGTTCACCACCAGAGTGTGGCATTGCCTGCTGAACACTAAGGAGCTGCGACCATTCGTGTTCCATGTCACCTGGCTCCTTTAGTTTCAGTGTCATCATGTGGGGCAAGGGATGCAGGGAATTGAAACCATTACTAACTTTGCTTTTGCTGTCTCTATAAGTACTGGATTGTCTGTCTGGACCTAGTCAGGTTTAGGTTTTTTTTTTTTTTTTTTTTTTTTTTATCAGCTGACTGGCGATTCCAAAGATTTACTTAAAAAGGGAAACTATCTGATTAATAATTGTTTCAGCCAAGTGTGATGGTGCATGCTAGTAATAATTAAAGCTATTTCTAAGGCTGAGGCAGAAAGATGGCAAGTTTGAGGACAGGCAGTGCAACTTGGTAAGACACCTCAAAACTTAAAAAAAAAATTTTTAGAAGGGCTGAGATATAGTCCAGTTGGCAGAATGTTTCCCCGGCATGCTCAAAACCATGGGCTCAATCCCTCGCATCACAAAAAAAGTTTCATATTGATTATATGTTGAAAGGATAATATTTTGAACACATTACAATAAATATATTAAAATTAATTCACCTATTTTTACTTTTTAAATATGCTAACTTCAAATTACTATGTGCCTCACATTTCTATTATACAGTGTTGTTATGGATTAATGAGAAAAAGAGAAATTGGTATTGGGGAGGAATGATCTTCACGGTTTTATTTTTTCCATAAAATGGAATTTAAAGAAAATGATTATCATCAATTTATAGGGACATTTTAACACCAAAAAATATATATAGCCATAATCCCAGAATAAAGTTTAGATAGACCTTTATTAAATAAATGCAGCTTTATGAAAACTCATTGCAGTGTCCTGATTTTTCTTATATTGCTTTAGTAGGGGAAAAATTAATTCCTATTTGGAAACCATTCCTATATAAAGCTTATCCTGTGAGGCAGTAACTAGGTAATTCTGGAGGGAGACCCTGAGGGGCCACCAATCTAGGTAATAGCATGACAGAACTGATAGGGGTATCTTTTATTGTCCCATAGATATTGGTCTCACCTGGTATTTTTATGTTTTAAAATGTTCCCATGGCTTCTTGATCCACCCCATCTTCCCATCCTCAAATTAAGGGAAAGATGCAGAGTATCAAAATCAAAGAGAACATCACAGAAGCCAAAGTAAACAAATACAAATTTATTCTTTTCAAAGCAGAATTCCAGGGGAAGGGGGAAAGCACCACAGTGAGTGGCAATCAAAGTTAATCAGTTTGCTCTCAGCCCTACTCCTCCATCACAAACATTTCTACACTCGCATGCCACCTTTGTCACCTCCCACAAATCCCTCCCCCAATTCTTATCCTGTGACCAGTTCTTGCAGCCAGTGAGCAGTACAGAACCCTTCGATCTGGCCTCCGTACTGCCCTAGGGACAGCAAGAACATTCAGCAGGTCTCTTTGCAAACATGACAGCTGTGGGAGGATATGGATGCTGGGAGTGGACTGGGCCTTGAACTCTACTCTCCCTCACAGCCATTTGTTTTAAAACCGTGAGAAATCACTGAAGCATTCCTTTGTTCCAAGGTCCAGGCTTTGGCTGGAAGGCCCAGAGATAGAGCTGCTCAGCGATCTCTGCAGCCCTAGGGGCAGAACCCCCGGTTTGGATCCCAGGACTGTTGGTGTCAAGGCAGTTACTTTCTTGATTATTTGTCATCTATACCAAGGAAAACTGGGTAGAATCATTGGTTAGAAATGATTCCAGAGGCCATTGAGAATGCAAACTCAAAAATTGTGCTATCCTAAAGCTGGACATGGGTCACAAGTACATTTAAACACATGCTCCTGACAGTGTAAGTATTCTTAAAAATTAATTTGGTGGGACTATATCTCCAAGGATTGGCCTCTGCCTGGCCTCAGTGTTTCTAATTTCTGTGGCCTGCTGGCCTAGTGTCTGGAACACCAGGAACTTGAACAGATTTCCCTGTAAGAAAATCTTCCATAACTCTGGGCCTTCAAGGAAATGGGCACTTGTGAGCCTTGATTCCAGCTTTTCCATTCTGGAAAGAAAGGCCCCTGTTCCTCCTGGATGGGACACTAGCCTCATGTCCTCCAGCCAGTCAGCTTTACGAATTACCAATCAATGTGAATCAACTCTACTTTAGCTGGAAGCAGAAATGCCCTTGCAGTAGTCCTTTGGCCTCTGTCAAGTTCCGTTGAGAATAAACTGCCTATCAGCCCTAACTGTTCCCTGATACAGTTTGACAACAACTCCAGAAAACACTCACATTCCTCATTACTGATGCTAATTCCACAAGTCAGAAGGTTTTCTTTAGGTTACCAACCCAGGAACTAACTCCCTTTATCACCTTTCTAGGACAGGCCATAACCTACACAACTCCATGCATAATACTTTTAGGAGACATACTACATAACAAATGCCTAACAACATACAACACATTTTAATAAATCCACCCTTGATATGGATTCATGGTGCCAAAGGTTCCATTTACCTTACTGCAGGCACACTGCCCATACATGCTTCAGTGACTGTCACTGGACCTTTGAGCAATGTACTCACCTCAGGCATTACAGGTAAACACAAGACCACAAATTGTCAGTGACTCCCTTAGTGAGAATTTAACTCTTGACTTGCTACTTTGGTCCACCTGCAGCACAAACCCTACATAACAAGATCTATAGCTTTTCTACCATGTAGAATGCCCAGTTCATTTGCCAAAGGCCCTCGTAGATGAAGAGCTCTGGAGAAGAGGGACGTTACTGAAACGACTTTTTTTGGTAAAAGAGCATTCCATAATATTTGTCCTTCTATGGCTTAGGCAGGCACATACCTCCAAGTTCCTCAACCATCAGTCTCACAAGTTTTTTCTATTGAATTTCTGCCCATAGTCTAGGCCCCAACAAAGAATCCCACACTGACTGATGCCTGGGCTCTGTACCTAATGCCTGCCTGCCATCTTGTCATCATATATCTGGATACCCACTTCTGCACAGAGACCTCACCACACTGAGGCAGATATTGTGATATGAGGTCTAACACCCTGAACCTATGGTATGGTAGGGGAGGAAGCTGTTGACTCCCTCCTCTGGGGCAGACCCATGTAGATTTCAGGGAGTTCCATCCACTGGCCACTGCTTAATTATAACATTGCAATCCAACAGGCTCCCTCCCTCCCAATATCGGTGGCAATTGCTTTCTTTAAGGCCTTGATCCAGACCTTAGGAGCTGGAAGGGGCCAGAGAACATATTCTGTGTCTTAGCCTGGCAAAGGCGAATAAAGGCTTTTAAATCCTTCTTTTCTGCATAGAGTAGGTAGAGCTTGGATCTGCTCTACTTTGTCACCTGAACCAGTTTTGGGGGAGCCCAGGAAAGTCCATCCAAGGCTCAAGTCTCACAGGAACAAGATTTGGAATGAGCAAAGAGAATAAAATAATTCTTCCTTTTGGACTTCTCTGTGGCCAGAGGCTTTTGTTGCTTTGGTCTTGAAGGCAGCTCACCCCAAAAATCAGTGGAGGAAGACAGTCTAGGGGAGCAGCCAGGAAGCACATATCTTTCCAGCTAGAGACTGAGGCTAACAAAGAGCAAGGTATAACATTAATACTTCAAGAGGTATTAGAATTTAATATGTGAGTGAGGCCAGAAAAGCACTGATGTAAGGTAGATATGTAGAATAGATATGTATGGATATAAACAGGCAAATTAAATTGACAAAGGGCTCTGGGAGGAAAAACAGCTCCTCTTGGAAGACAAGAGCCTCGGTGGGCTCTGACTGTGCTCATAGTTCCCAAATCCACTCCCGCCACCCCCCCACCCTCATTATCTATTCTAAACAGTTTCTAGATAAAGGAGTCATGGTATAGTTAGAAAATTTAGTTAAGCTTGAAGATTGGGTCCACTTCCAGAGTTAGAAAAAAACAGTTTTATGTACAGGAAGACCTCGCTATTGTCTGGATGAAAAATGACCAACTTTTTGGTTTATGGTCAGTGACTCCTAGGAAGGGACCACTATTTAGGGCGGCCGGTTGCAACTCTCTTATGATTATCAAGGGGCAATCAGCCACCTGCCCTGATTCTGCCTAAGAGAGGGATCACAGCCTAAGAAGGGTGTGAGGCAGTCACACACCTCCAAGCTAGAGGGTGCCTTCCCTTCCTCACTCAAGGAAAGCAAGACTCCCTTTCTGAGTCACCCCTTTCCCTTCTCCCAGGTCTATGAGGACAAAATCAGAAGAACAAAAAGGAAGTGCAGCTAGGTGTCCAGAGAATCTCAGTGGGTCTCTTGAGATGCTAGGCTTTTAGGAAGAGGAGGACTGGGGAAAAATATTTAACTCCATCGTATTTGTTCAACGTTTCCAAAAGGTAAAGTGGGGGTAGGAAGTAGAATGAACTGTTTCCTCCTCAAGGAACGTCTGCCAGGTACTGTGGCAGAAGGAAAACAGACAACATTCAAAGAGAAAACGTAAGTAGGTAGAATTCAGAGGGCTAGAGCTACGCCCTGGACCTGAAGCAATAGGACATACACTGCCCACACTTTGTGGAGGGGGTGTTTAGGGTTACCCCGTGGCCTCCCTGAACTGAGGAGGTCCAGGGAATAGGGGTAAACCTTGCAGATTCATAATGCTGGCACTATCGGATCATTAGGCTTCTCCCTCTCCATACTTCTATGAAGAAAGGAGAAGAGGCCAAGGGGCACTGCTGAGTTCTGCAAGGCAGTTTCTCTGTGCCTCATCTGAATAGCCAAATTCCATTTGACTGGACTATAACAGAAAGGTGAGATAAAGGACCAGTCTCAAATTTGAGGATTCAAGGACCCATTTCTACAGTCAGAAGAATTATGCCTCCTCTTCCCTTAGCCCCACCCTACCCCCTCACATACAACCAGATCCCTGCTGCTGCCTGAAGCCCAAATAACTGGTTGAGGAATATCGGGCAAGTAGGGACTGGGAAAGGTGAGCAAAGGCTAAGGGAAGGCTTCGACCAGGACCAGGAGAAAACTCTGAACTTTAGAATGTGATCTGGCTTCATCAAGAGGCCAACAGGGTGTTTGCCGTCACTTCAGAGCTTCGCACATTGGGGAAGGTGTGGCGGAGTTTCTCCATGATGTCCTCCAAGCATAGGCTGACATCCTGGCTCTTTGACCCCACATCATCTGAGTTGGAAAAGAAAGATTTAGGAAGATGACTTGAGACTCCTTTATAGAAAGGCTGACCCATGCTGGCAATTGAAGGGCAGACCCAGAGCCTTATCTCCTCCTATTACAATGACTAGAATGGAGAAGGCATTCAATATACCTTTGTAGGAGAAACATGAATTAATTAGTAGATAAACCAATCATCTCTGACCCCTCAGCTTAAAGCTATGAAGAGAAACTGGTTTCAGCCATAGTAGAACCAAGGACAGGAAATCAGGGGCAGGACAAAGCAATAAAGGAAGGATGGGGGAGGGGCCAAGGAGCTTACCTGCAGCCTCAGTGTCTGGAGTTGTCTGTCCCTTCTCCTGAGGGTGACTGCTTTCTGATTGCTGTGGAGAGGAAGCTAGGGATGAGCCTGCAGAACCGTTGCCATCTGACTCCGCTGGTGGCTAGCAGGAGGTAAGACATGATTTCAGTGGGTTTTCCTTCTTGACCTCACTTTGACGGGCCTTCAAGTTAGAAGGGGCCTTGTAGACTATGTGGACTTTAAGATGCTTTTGATAGCGCCTCAATGGTGACTTTTAGGAAACGTCTTAGACTATTCAAATACCAGTTAACCTCTTCTTTCAACAACAAGTACCAAAGGCTCCTAGTTCTTACAAGGATGGCACTGTACCTAAAGATCTCTTGCTGTCATTCAGCTATAATTAAACTATGTAGAACACAATTTTTCTAGAAATGTAGTGCTACCAGAATCCTTGATTTATGATGTAACATCATGTTAGAAAACTACAGAAACTAATTTAGAGACTGTTAGCTGGAGGATCTGGGGAGCAGGCAAGAATAGACTCCCAGCATCATAGTAAATTCTGTAAATGTACTATCTCGCTCTACACTGACCACAATTCTATGATGCTGCTATTATTAACATCCCTGTATTAAAGATAAGAAAACTGGAGTTTGGAGAGGTAAGTAACTTCCTAACATAGCACAGTCACTAGTTGGCACAGCCATATTCAAAGCAGGACTGTTGGACTCCAGAGCTACACTACCTTCTAGAGACACAAGGTAACAAGATAACACCCCCACTTTTGGCAAAAATATTTCTTTTATCAAACATGTCTAAACCTAACTTCTTTCTAGCAAAATGCCATACTATCAAAATGAGCATTTTGAACTACGTTTGAAATTTTTTTTTTTTTTTTGTACCAGATTCCCATGGGTTGTAAAGAAGTGAGCCCTCAGAAGTCCTCCTTTTAGGCGTGGGAGGTGCGGCACAGTGGTCAAAGTGCTTGCTTAATAAGCAGAAGGCGTTGGATTCCCCACATTACATAAGCCAGGCGTGGTGGCACAAGCCTGTAATCCCAGCACTCTGGAGGCTGAGACAGGAGGACGCTGTGAGTTCTCGACCAACCTGGGCTATGCATTGAGTTCAGAACCAGCTCGGACTACAGACGGACATCATGTCTTAAAAAAAAAAAAAAAAAAAAAAAAAAAAGCTCTAGAACTCTTCTCTTACTCTTCTCTTGACATTCGGCTCCTCTGCAGCTTAAAGGCAACACACACAAGTAGAACGGAAGTCGGCTGGAAGAGGATTAGCTAAGGATGTGCCCTTATCCGCCTCTTCCCCACGGTTTCTCTGCAGGAAGTAAACGCAAGCCACACCCCAGAAGCTGCCTCTCTCCTCCCCTCGCCAACCTCTGGCTTCCTGGCCTGTCCCCGCGCCCAGGAGCAACCTTGGTTCCTTGTCTCCAGCCTCACCTGCAGCAGCAGCTCCCTCAGACGCTGCAGCTGGGATTCTAGTTGCTTGTTGTGATCCTCAAGGATCTGCATACGTGTCTCCAGGCGGCTCTTGTGCTGTCGGAGGATCCTGGCTTCGGCCAGAAGCTCCTCATTGCGGGTGTCCTGCGCCGCCTCGGCGGAGCCCTCAGCCAGGGTGGGCGCCTCCCCTGCCTCCTCATGCTGCCACTTCAGACGCCTCAGCTCCCCCTGGAGAATCCTGCCAAGACAAAAGAAGCCAGGACCTGCGGTTCCAGCAGGCTCCCAGAAGCCCCTGCAACCCAGGATGAGTAACACCTGGGCTCTCCAGGCCCACTGTCCACCCAGCCATGCTGTCCCCCGGATGGCCGTTTTGCTCTCTCTCTCTAGCACATATGACATTTTCTCTACCGTCTTGAAACCTCAGAGAAGAAAAACTAACATTTTTTTATGTTTTTAAAACAGGGTCTCACTGTGTAGTTCAGGCTGATCCCAGACTCACTATGTCACCCAGGTTGGCCTTGGAGTCTCAGCAATCCTCCTGTCTCCGCCTCCCGAGGGCTGGAATTACAGGCATGCACCACCACGCGCAGCTTATGTGTTGCTGGGGAATTGAACTCAGGCCCTTGCACTTGCTAGGCGAGCACTTTAATGCCTGCGCTACATCACCAGTATTGTGGTTTGGATTTGGAATGTCCCCCAAAAGTGTCATGTTTTTATGGATATTGTATATAGGGTTGGAAGGTGAGGCCTTGCTGGAAGGGGCAGGTGCTTGGGGCTCCACCTGGCGGTCACTGTGCTGTTTCCACCACTCTTCCTCCCAGTGTCTCTCTCTGTGTCAACATGCTGTGAAGATGTCTGTCTCCTGGGCAGCTGTAGCTCTAGCTGCGGCCCCACCATATGATTCCACCATTTTCCAGCCACCCATCTATAAATGAACTGAGACCTTCTGAAACTGTAAGATACAATCAATCTTTCCCCATAAGTCGTGGATGTCAGGTATTGTGTCACAGCGACACAAAAGTAACTAAGACACCCAGCCCTGAGAACTGACATTTCACATACGAAATGTCATAGGGCTTTCATGTGCTGCTTCAAGGATTAATTCTGACCTTCAGTTCATGATCTACAAATCAAAGAGGCATTAGAGCCACTGACTCACCTACTCCATTTTTAGAGTTTTAGATTCCAGGGGAATACAAAACATAAACAAAAGATCACCCTTCTTGCCTCGTCTTCACAGCCGTCCTGTTTGGCCCACTTTGTCCATGCTGACTCATCAAGGAAATATTAATAGATTCCAAAGAGATGGCCTACTTTTGGGGACATCACTTTTTTGGCAACAGAATAGAATCACTCTCTGTTCAGCATTTCCCAGAGCCTACCCTGGCTGCTGTAAGGTAATGTTGTCAAGCTGTATCTAGTGAGAATCAGGTTTTTTTTTTCTCATTTCATTGTAGAGCAATATGCAGTCCTAACATGCATGACTAGTCATAGCTCTTGTTACCCACATCCTACCACACAAGTTCAACAACACTCTAGGCTATTCAATAAGATGACTTCACTATTGATGCACTTGACTGTCCTGGCAATGTCAAATTGCTAGAAAGTCTCTAAAGGCTTACTTTCTCTTTCTTCATTTATCTTTCCTGGACGGGTAACAAACATTCTGCAGACCGACCCTTGTCTACACTCACACTATGAGGAGCACTCCTGTAAAGACATGCCATTCCAAGTATGGCCTGCAGATTAGTGGCTTGCGTTTTCTGGGACTGGTTAGAAATGCAGAAACTCAGACTCCCCACCTCAGCCTTTGCTTTTCGCCAAGCTTCTCAAGTGACTCATGTACACACTGATATTTGAACATTCTGCTCTACAAGGTAATGTAGACGCTATGTCATTCCTTGAAACTAGATTGGAACTAACTTTATCAGCCCCTGCTGCCACTTAATACTTTATGGGGATTAATGTCATCCTTATGGTCATGTTCTCTCTTCCATTCCCAAAGGTTCTATGTAGTGCCACCATCATCTAAAATACCTTCACTAGATGGTAAGAATCTCTTTCTACTTCTTTTTTTGAGACAGGGTCTTGCTCTTTAGTAGTCTAGGCTGGCCTCAAACTCACAGCAATCCTCCTGCCTCAGCCTCCCGAGTGCTGGGATTAGAGGTGTGTGCCACCATGCCCAGCTCATGTGGTTCTGGGGAATCGAACTCAAGGCCTTGAGCTTGCTAGGTAGGTGCTTTAACTACTGAGCTATTTCTCCAGTGTCTTTCTCGACTGCTAAAACGCAAAGCTCTTTGTGAGCAGGGGCATGCTGTAATCTCTTCTGATCCTCTGTATTTACATTCTCTCTGCTTATATCTAGTAGGTACTTGGGAAAATTGGGGTTATATTTAAAGACTTCAAGTCATTATTCCAACAGTTTGCATTTATTGAACACTTACTGTAACCCATGGCCTGGGCTGAAGCATTATATATCTAATCTCACTTGGTCTTCAAAGGTGACCCCAGAAAGCTGGCATTACTGTCATTATCCCCATTTTACAGACTAGGAAATGGAGCATCATAAAGTGTAAGTAACTTGTTCAGGGTCACACAGGTAAGATGTAAAAGTGAAAGGACTTAAATTTAAGCTATCTGCCTCTAGAACCACACATGTGTGTTGTGGCCACACCTACCGGTTCTCGTCTTCCAGGTGTGCCAGGATCTTCTCCAGCTCCCCCTTGCTTTCTGTGGCCATGCTGCGTGGAGCCTGCTGCCCAAAGCCTGGCTCCCGGTCTGTGATGGGGCTGGAGTGCCGCAGCAGGTACTGGTCTTCATCTCTGTGTGGGTTTGGAGAAAGGAAAGGAGACGGCCAGCTGCTAAATGTAGAAACAGCTCAAGGCATGAGTGTTCAGCACAGCTCAGGAGATGCATCCTGGAAAATTCACTTTTTAAGTCACAAAGAGGGAAAAGCCACACGTTCAGGCTTGAATAGAATGCAAGCGTTCAAAGATGACAACAGCTGTGATGGCAGAGTCACCGAGAGTATTTTCAGGATGCTAAGGCTTCTGGGTTCTACTTATAGCTCCCTAAGATACGGTGTGCAAATCACTTCCCTCTCTGAGCTCTTTTCCCACTCTTCCCACCTTTGATTCCTCACCTCCAGAAGAATCTGAGTTACAGTCAAGATCAGATTGATACCATAAAACCAGGCATTCCTAGGCTGTCTGAGCAGATCAGGGACCTCCCTAGAGATGCAAGGCCCTTCCCTGGGCTGTAGCGCCAGGGGGTCCCTTTGGCTATACTTTTTTCAAGTCCTTGATGTCTCCCAGGTTTGGCATGGCACTAGATGGGATTTTACTATCTTGAGCTCTTGATAATAGGTTCTTTTTGCAACGTCAGATGATGGTATATTCTTCCTCCTTCAGAGTTTGGGCATAGAAGGATGGGATCTCACAATAGGACGCAACCTGGGAAGATGGTATGGAGGTAGTCATTTGTTACCCCGCCCTCAGGTGATGGAGAGAAGACAGCTCCTCTTATAGTGTCCAGGAAGCAGCCTTCCTTCCTTCAGGATCAAGGGCCCTAACCAGCACCTTCTTACCCCCTCGTGGAACCTTCCCAAATAGTGGCAACAGAATCCCAAGAAGAGTTAGTTCCGGAAAGTAAGCAGCTATGGAAACTCACATGCTGTCATCTGGGGACAGACTGTCATTAAAGAAGGAGCAGTTCTGACTTTCCATCTCAGCAAGCCTGGGAAGAAGGGCAGAAACAGTAGGGAAAAGAGGATGTTGAACCTACTTTCCTGTCAAGCTCTAATTCCACAATAGGATAATTAGTTTTGAGAACTGCTCAACCACCTTAAGTGTTGGGTCTTGCTGGCTACTCCACATCCCACTGTAAGCATTCCCTGGCCCTCATTCAGTTCCCCATGCCCCGACTGAAAACCCCTCCCCTTGGACTTTCTACAGTCCCCCCTACCCAAACCTGGTGGTACCTGCTGGCAAAATGCTCAATGCGAGAGTGTGTGTCAGCATGTGGCAACATCGGGGAAGAAGCTGGCCTGGAAAAAAGCAGCAAAAACTCAGATAACCAGAGACTGGGAGCTGTGCAGTCTGCTTCCTCATCACTTCCACCATACCCACTCCCCCACATTGTGGAGATGGGCAGGAACTAGTGGGAACAGGATACAGACACTGGACTCGAGTCTGTTTCTCAGGCTGGAGTCTGGGTCAGACCTAAGCTAAGCAAGCTCTCCTGTCACTGGAGAGATTTCCCTGGGAACACTGCCCTAGTCCGCCTGGGAATTAGCCCCTTACAGCACATCACGGGCTCAGTAAGGCTGTCCTCAGCCCTTGCTCAGCTACGGGTACTCACGTCTCACTGCAGTCAGCCTCCAGCACTGATTGCACAGGCAGATAACCTCGCTGAGGGTGTTTGCTAAAATAATGCTTCGAGCGGAATTTGTTCTTTAAGGTTGTGGCAAAGTCCCTCATGTTCTCACTTGATGTAGTCTGCAGGGAAAGAGCAGAGGACTCACCACAGTGCCTTCCAGTACTCAGGGAGTTGTGGCTGTCCCCAAAGCATGGCATGAACTGGGGCACCACTCTTTCTCATGCCCATTGCATCCTGCAGATAAAAGTTCTAGCAGGGTGCAGGCCAGACTGGACACTGGTTTTGTCTGAGTCGTTGGAATGGAGGGGTAGGGACCGAGATGAAAAGAGAGGGAGACCTTCATTTTATACTTTAAATACCTCTACCTGGATAATCTGAAGTTTTTACAATGAGTGAGTGAGTGTGTGTGTGTGTGTGTGTGTGTGTGTGTGTGTGTGTGTGCGCGCGCGTGTGTGTGTATGTATGTATTTGAGACAGAGTCTTGCTCATAGCACAGACTGACCCACCCCCAAAGTTTCTTTTATTGGGTGAAATAACCTCTCACAGTCTTTGAACTGTGTAGCCTAGGCTAGCCTTGGACTCAGAGCAATCTTCCTGCCTCATCCTCCCAAATGCTGGGATTGCGGGCATGTGCCACCATGCCCAGCTTTATGTGATGCTGGGGAAGTGAACCCAGTGCCTTGTGCTTGCTAGGCAAGTGCTTTAACCACTGTGCATTCCTCCAGCCCCATTTAAAAATTTATTTTTAAACAATAATTTTTAAAAATTCACATGACATAAAATTTAATTTTTTGGCAATACATAAATTCCAAATTCTGTAACACATTAGAACCGTGGAGTTTGGGGAATCATTGAACATCTATACCCACCCCTTTTCAGAGGTTCACTCCTTTCTTAGCTGACCATTGCCTCTCTTTCTACCCTGTCATTATGTTGGAGCCTTTTTATGTTATTATTTTTGTGCATTTCATAAGAGAGACACCCGTCTATAGTCAGTCTTCTGTGCTTCATCCATTTCACTGAGATTATTGATTCTAGGTGGCCCCTTTTTCATTTAAATGCTTTGTATTGGTCTTTCTTTATCAGCCCCATTTAAAAAAAAAAAAAGAAATGCAGAGACTCACAGGAAGCAGAAAATTATCAGCTCGCCATCTTAAGCCAGTTTTCTATATTTACTTTTATAATATTTTCTTTAAAATACTAATAAATGAAAAGTAAAGATACGGCTCCTGCTCTCACTGGGTCACACATGTTTCTCTCTGCTAATGGAATTTAGAGAAGAGATAACAGCTTGGTAAGATAAATTGTGGGGAAATAGGTTGAAAGAGGGGAAGGTAAGGTGGTGGGAGATGTGGGGGTGGGCAGGGCTGAGGATATGCTTGGGATTACGGGAGAATCTGGGTAGACACAAAGGGTCAAAGATGGCTAAGAAGCAGTCAGCTTGGGAAGCTGTACATTCAGCTGTTGGCCTTGAAGACAGCATAGGAGTAATTCTGTGGCCGTGAGGAGCACAGTTGCCAACAAAAGTGGAATCTGTGGGTCTAGGTAACTTTTTTATTTTATTTTTTCCTGAGTAACTGCGTAATTACTTTGAGCCAAAACTTTGATATTGACTAGAAAAGATAGAAACAATGAGAAAGTATGAGGGAAAGCCCAGGTGATTCAACACAGCAATTCAAGAGATATGCAGGAAAAACGCCCGTGAGCAAGGAAACACAAGTCACCAGACCTGCCTTGTTCTCTCAATTTCTTTCCTGAGACTTTTTTTTTTTTTCTGCAGTGAAATAGTGAAATGTCTTCTAAAGAGCTGAGAATGTCCTAGGCCAACTGTGACCCTAGTGAGGGAGAAGTGCCAATGGAAATGTAGAGAGACCGGAATCCCCCAAACTCCAGAATCTCTGGAACTATTTGCAGAAGGCTCCCATGGACAGCAAGGCACAGCCACTCCTGTGCAAAGCAGATGAAAGCCTAGGGCCGTAGAGCTGCCACTCCTCCCAACCAGCCCAGGGACTCCGTACCGGTGTATAATATTCCATGATGGGATAATGCAGCTTGTTGCCTTTGCTGGCCCTGCCTGTCAAGAAGCAGGTCTGGCATATATCCACGTTAAATTGCTTTAGACTTCGGTACCTTGGGAGAGGAGACATAGGGGAAAGATAATCCAATGTGCCACAGTGATCTCACCCATGCCCCTAATATCCAGTATACATGCAGATGAGAAGAGGCTGAGGCATCGAGTCCTAACATCCTCAACCACCTATACGGAGCAGTGAGTCCCCAACAAGTGAACAGCCTGATTTTAGAGAGCATAAATCCCCATGAAGTCACACACCCAGATTCCTAGGAACTGTGAGAAAGAGCACTGCCTCGCTACCCCTTTCTGAAAAGGGAGTTAGAGACCAGACATGGTGGCACATAACTGTAATCTCAACTACACTGGAGGCTGAGGCAGGAGGATGGCAAGGTCAAGGCCAGTCTGGATAACTTAGTGAGTCCTGTCTCAAAATAAAATTTTAGGAAAAGGCCGAGGATACTGTCACTAGTAGAGTGCTTTCATAGAATGTGCAAGGCTCTGAGTTTAATCCCCAGCGCCTAAAAACAGAGGAATGGGGTGGGGGTGGGAGGAATAGGGGTAAAGATCTCATTGTATTGAATAGTTTTGTGAACAAAGATGGCTAATAGGGTCCTGGCTTTCAGGTACCCCCACATACTTTGGAGAAGTTACAGTTCCAATACAAAAGCATTTTATCCTACTAGTACTGGATAAATTGGCTAAAAGTTATTTCCAAAGGTTATTGTAATAATAACTTTATTATTACAGAATATAGACTAGCACTTCAGATCTACTTCCAAAACCTGGCTAAGCTACCCAGACCTAGCAACATAGAAGAATGAAATTCCTAAACTTTAGAGGGGTCAGATATTCCAATATTTACTCCTGGTTTTACCACTAATTAGCTGTGTGAACTTGGGGAAGTCACAGCCCACCTCTGCATCCCATGTGCTCATGTCATACAAAGCAGGGTGTCTGTAGGGATAGTGGTATGGCGGTGTGCGTAAAGGTTAGGAAGTTGAGCATTTTAAGATAAAAGCCAAATTCAGCATAGTGGTTGCCTTTCTGAAAGAAGGAAAAAGATGTAATCAAGGAGACTCCAAACATACTGTGGTAATGTTTCATTCCTTAAATCTAGTTGTAAATATATACTGCAGTATGCTGGTGCTAATTCCTAGCAACTCATAAGAGATGGCTGTTAAAATTTCAAGGGTTTTTGAGGTCAGTTTTAGACACAGCCATTATTAAAATCAAATTATAAAAACTCATAATTAAATAAATGATACTAAAAATGAAATATTCAAATCTCATCACTTCCTAATTACTATTGTCTATGTTCTCGAGGTTATTTACACCTATTGTACAAGTCAAGTATCCTTTATTTAAAATGCTTGCAACCAGGAGTTTTCCAGATTTCAGAGTTTTCCGATTTTTGAGTTACTTGCACAGATTTTGCTGATTGAACATGCTTCTATGGTTTGGATTTGCAGCATCTCCCAAAAGGTTGATGTATTTGGGTTATTATAAAAACTGTGGATAACTGTGGAACCTTGTGCAGCTGGGAGGTAGGGCCTTGATGGAAGGGGTGGATGCTTGAGGTTTAATGCGGATGGATTGTGTCAACTAGTTGATATTGGTGTGTGCCCGGTGCAGAACTCTCAGATGTGTGTTATTGATTTGTGGGCCAGGAAGTGAGGGAGGGGCACCTATCGTTGGTGGGCACAGTCAAAGTGTCAGCTTGAGTTAAATAAAGAAAAGAAGAAGAAAGATTGTGATAGTGTCTTCCTGAGAAAGTTCTGGCCTTGCCTGAGTCTCCAGACATCAACTTGCTTCTCGTTCACTTAGCTTTCTGTCTGAAATGCTGTGAGCAGCTCTCCAGCCTCTGCCACGTGCTTCCACTGTTGCCGGCTGCCCATAAATGGACTGTGTAAGACCTTCTGAAACTGTGAGCTACAATAAATCTTTCCTCACTTAAGTTGTGGATGCCAGGTATTCTGTCACAGCATCAAGAAAGTGACTAAGACACATGCCAAATCCAGAAATCCACAGTGCATGTTGGAACATTTCAAGTTTAAGATTTTGGGATTGGGGATACTCAACCTGTACCAGCACAGAGGAAGCACTACCAATGTGTGACTGTCCATCGCTTCCCCATTCTACTCAGGGATCTCCTCTAACTTGATATCAGGCAGAGTGGAAGTATTTATAACTAAGAAATTATCAAACACTTCAAATTAGGTTTCCTTTCATCTTTCTGGAGAGCTGATTGTAAAATCCTTGCTCACACACTATTTGATACATATGTATTCTTACAATATTCATTTTTTTGTTTTTCTGGGTCTGTATACTTTGTATTTCAACCAAAATAAAGTGTTTCGTGAGTTCCAATTTTTAAAAAAGTTAAATGTACTGTAATAGAAAGGATTACAACAGTATATGATAATAAATTATAGATTTGCAATAATTAGATAATGCATTTTATAATATCTGATTTATATGACACATGACATATTTCTGATGATTCTTAACCCAGCAGGTATTGCTTTTCGTACCTGAACCCCTTGATGGGGCACTGCCTACAGATAGAGCACTTGGTCTGATGCTTTACTTGCTCAGCAATGGTGACTCGATGAAGAACAGCCAGCCACACCATGGACTGGGGCTCTAAGTTGACCCACTCCAGAAACTGAGAAGCTTCAATGACTGGCTTCCCAGTGCTCTAGGGAAACAAGAAATCCAATGGAAATAATGAGATGTAAGGTGTTTGTTCCTAGAATGGCAGTCCTCAGAAAAGCAGAGGAGCCATATTCTCCAGACTTACTCATCTACTGATTTGTCTTAGTTGGGCTGCCACCCTTCCCAACAAGATTCCAATTCTAGAGCTCGGACACCCCTCTGTCTTGTTGCCCCATCCCTGTAAAATCTCTCACACATGAGCAGTTGACGTCAACAGCCTAGTTTTGGATCTCTTCCCCTACCTCCCACTACTCCCCCCTCCCCCTTTTTACTTCCCACCTCAATTGCATACTCACGAAACGGAAGCAACTTCGAACACTGGGTTCCACATTGCTGCCCCCGAAGGCTGCCACTTCACCCAGCTGACGGGGCACCTGGATGGCCTCATGAAGTAGGACACCAAGGTGGCGTTGGTCACACTGGCTGCCTGAGTTAGCCACTTGGCTGAAGAGGTCTGCTGGGCCGATCATCAAGAATGACCAATCCCGATGCAGGAATGGCCAGAGAATGGCATGAGGGAAAAAAAAGTAGAACAGGAAGATAGGAAAAAAGCACATTGACTGAGCTAATGACTTTCTAAACTCGGAAGTCTAGAGTTCTATCTCTGACCTTCTATAAGCCCAGGAGTTCTAAAAAGAGCATTCCTTCAGTTCACAGAAAAAAAAAGAGATGGACACAAAAAAAAAAAAGAACATGGGGTGGGGGCGAAACAGTAGACGCAGATTCCAGATATGATGTATCACAGTTATGTTTTGGGAAAACCTGTTCCTCAGGAAGCAAGATGAGAGCTACAGAATCAGGAGCACCTGGACATACGTCACCACAAAGCTCCACATCCCCTATTGTTTATGTTGCTTGTGAAATCTGGCACTAAAGTAGTCTCTCAATTTTCCACACAAATGGGAAGAAGCTCTGGCATAGATAATCCAAAAAGAGGAGCTAATTCAGAGTTTCTGATCATCTACAAAAATACCCTAAGTGTTTTGTGGAATATACTATAGTACTTACAGTTGAATATGAACTGTTATTCTTTCCAAGTGAACCTTAGCAAACCTCCTCCAGAGATTATTGTCTATCTGCTTCATACTTTGCCTGAAGCCTACAAAATACACAGAAGCAAACTGCAGAAGGCCTAGGTTCAAGTTTTAAATCTCTGGCTGAATACATAGAGAATTTTGGGTAAGTCATGAACTTCTCTGTGTTGCAGTTTCCTTACTTGAAAATTGAAGATAAACAATCACTGTCCATCTGATCTCTGAGGAAAAAAAAGTGCTAGTTCCAAACTTGTCTGGAAAAGTCCCTTGTGTAAAGTTTTCCTAGAGTAATGTCATCTATCATCTGTGATATGATGAGATGTATCATATATACTTTGCCAGATCATTCTCATTACTATTTTTATTTTAATTACCTGATCAATTAATTAAACATGTGGTACTAAGAATTGAATCTAGGAACTTCTCAGTGAGCTACATCCCCAGCCCTTCTTCCTTTGTTTTCAATTTTGAGACAGGGCCTCACCAGGTTGCTAAGTTGCCCAAGCTGAGCTTGAATTTGCCATACTCCTGCCTCAGTTTCCCAGTGTGCTGTGATTACATGTGTGTGCTGCTATGCCTGGCTTACTAGTACATTTTAGAAAATGCTTTCTGTGTATTTCTATCACCTTCTCTAAATTCGAAATAATTTGAAGAGCCACATCTAATTTAACCTAGCATTAACCACATTTAATAGATATGTCAAAAAAAAAAAACATTAGAACTAAATAAATGCTGCTGCTGCTGTAGAATAGGTCAAAATACTGAACACAAGCTAGGGAGGAGAAAATAAAGGTCCATGAACCAGAGAGGTCAAAACTACAGAAGTACATACTGTTCATCTTCCAGAGAATGTGGACTCTTAACACAGTGGAAGGGCCTTGTCCATGTAATGACTTGAGAGGTTTCCAAGAGAATGTTTGACATAGCTTAGCTTCAGAACTGGGAGAGGACTAAGCTTGATAGGCCACAAGGACTAAAGACTCAGGGCTTTGGATACCCCAAGATGTCAACCCAGATGCTAAGTACTTACAATAGATCAGAAGAAAACAAACCTGTAGGTGTGGTACAGGGAATAACAGCCTTAGGCCCATCTTGGCCTTTGGTTGCCATGCATTTTGTTTGAAATAGCCTGGACCAAGAAGCATCACAAGGTGGTCTGAGTAGCCTTCTGCTGAGTCATAAGACCTACCTTCTGCTTATCTTACACCCTTCCTCCTCCCTGAAACACCTCTCCCTCCACCCAACACTACTCTAGACTTTGGAGTTGTACTCACACTGAAGTTTTTCCTTCACTTCTGTGCCACAAAGGCATGCAATGCCAGTCTTAAAGGACAATGCCCGCATCTTTCCACTGCGACCACTAGGTTTAAAAGAAGGGATTGAGAACAAAAATATGTGTAAGGGCTAACATCTTGGCAGTTATTTTCCTCACTGAGTTAACCCCAGTAGAGATCTGCCCAACCAAGCCCCAAGCTAAGCTGTGCCCAAGTCTACTAGGGGAGTCAGCCCTCCCTATCATGCCCATTGCCGATGTTCCAGTGAATTTTATCCTTCAAGCTTACAGGACTGAAAGCCCTCACCTGTCAAAAACATTGAGGAGCCAGTTGAGACTCATATCTACACATAATGGCACATTGACCAGGATGCCTCTCTCTTCTTCCAGCCTTTCATATAAGGCAGTCAAGCAGTGGATGACCTCCACCACATCCATCACATGCTCACTGGCCTGCAGATCATGCTCATTGAAGATATCTAGGGCTGTACTTAAAGTTACTAGATCCACTGCAGAGGAAATAAGAGAGAAAAAAATATAATCCAAAGTAGAATCCCAGGGACTAGACAAAGAGTTATAAGGTCACCAACATCCCCACATTTGATGCAGTCACCAGACCAATTTTTCACAATTATGACACAAGCTTGTTCTTTACCAAGACCCTCATTGCAAAGAAGTAAAAGCACCCAAAAGTCCCTTGAATGAATCTAACATGATTCTATATCCATATGTTTGATGTCAGTTTCCAAGAGGACGATGAAATGTGAATAAACTCACCTCTTATGTTATATTAAATCCTAAGGGATCATATCTCATTTGAAGTTTTTCTGTCCTTGCATAAATTTTAACTGTAAATACATTTCTCCATGAACTTTGTTTGGAGAATCTACATACTGGCTGTGTGGGCTCAGGTATGGCTGGGTAAATGTGGCATACACGAGGAGAACTTTGCTTGGTACTGAGAATTGAACCTTGGGGTGCACTACCACCTAACTACATCCCAGACCATTTTGTTCTTTTATTTTGAGGCAGAGTCCTGCTGCTAAATTGCCCAGTCTATCTATTCTGCAACTTGCCATCTTCCCGCCTCAGTCTCCCAAGTAGCTGGGATTACAGGCCTGTGTCCCGGTGCCTGGGAGTAGGACATTTTAATTACTTCAATGCCGAATCAGCTTAGCCAGTCACACCTGGGCCAGGAAGCTTGAATCTATGGTGCCCCTGAGAAAGGTCAGAAGACACGATATATCTGCAGCCACGCTGAGCCTGACCACTGGCATTTCTTTCAATAATTCTGCTGCTCTTATCAAACAAGCCCTGGCAAACCATAGGCTGCAAGCAGAAGCTTGTTTACCCATGTTGAAGCAGGGGGGAGGGTCATGAATTCAGAGAGCTGTGGGGTTAATGTGGAAGCGACTGTGGGGCTTGGGATGAGTGGAAGGCCCTGGAAAGGGAAGGTGTCCACAGACAGCAACATAGCTTGGCCTTTGGAGATTTTCCACCAAACCAATCAACAGCCTTTGCCAAGATGGGATGAGAAGTGGAAAACAGCAGACAGATGAAGAACAAGGATGGGGATGAAAGCCAGGGGTGTGTGACTGGAGACATACGGCGCAGGGCCTTCTGGACTCTGCGGAGCTTCATGGCAGTGCGATAAGCTGAGAATTTAATGTTGTTCAGATCGGCTGCAAAGAATGGAAAGAGACTCACTCAGTTAAGGGAAATGTAAATTAAAACTGCAACAAGATAACATTTTACACCCACCATACTGGTAACAACAACAAACAAACCCAAGAAGTCTGATGACAGCAAGTGTCAACAAGGATGTATATGAGTGAGAACTGCCAGTGGAGGTGTGAATCGATACAGTCACTTTGGAAAGCAACTTGGTATTACCTAGCAAAGTGGAACAACTGTGTATTATATGTCTCCAAGCCGTGTATACATCTTAACGATTTCTACACATTTTTTGGCCAAGAGGCACAGTAAGAAATTATTTTTATATCATGACCCAGAACATATAAACACATGTGTACATGCATAAATAACCACTTCAGAGAGCAATTCTTTACTACATTTAATAATATAAAAACAAACATGAAATTAGTATAAAATTTGACTCTTGCTAAAAATGTATTGCACACTGATCCTTCCTAGTCCATTTCAGTTTTTTTAAATGCTTGTCACAACACACTGATGTGAAGTTACCACCTGCAGACTGGAAAACATGCCCTGGAGTTAGCTTGGCACATATGCATCGGAAGATGCGTACCATGTGTGCAAGAACACAGCAGCATTGTGCTTTGAGGTTCGAGCTAGAAACTCATGTGTCCACCAAGCAGCAGAACAGGTAGGGAAATGGAGACAGGCAGGTAGCGGCAAGTAATGGGGGTGTGATCATAATGGGGGTACGATCATAACGTTATATGCATTGAATTTCCTGAAAATGTGAAACTAGGGGGAGGGGAAAAGGGAGTATGGAGCCAGTGTGGTGGTGGTGAAGTGATTAAAGTGTGTTATGTGCATCATGAATATCAAAGGGAAACCCATTAATCTGCATAACCAGTGTGCACTAATGAAAAAAAATGTGGAAAACCCCCAGCACAACAGATGAAGAAACTGCCTTACACGATGGAACCCTGTGCAGCAGTAAAAATAAATGAGCTATAGTCGCATGCATCAATATGGATAAACCTAGCACCATGGTGACGAGTCTCTCCGGTAGGCAAAGGCGAGCCACGCAGTGGCCGTGAACATTGCAGTCCAGATGCTATCTTTCAATCTACATTAGGCTTTCCTCCTACCAGGGTCATTTGCTAAAGTGATGACAGAATGGCACAAGGGAGGTGCAGAGGAGAGTGGAACCAGGGAAAGGGCAAGGCGCCGTAGTCTGAACCACAAGCTTACTCACTGAGACTCCCTTCTATTTTTTTAAAAATCACTTCAGTAAGGTATGATTGCCGTACAACAAGCTGTACAGAATTAATGTACACAACCTGGTGAGTTGGGGATTAGCATACATGGGGAAGCCATCACCCAAATCTATGTTATAAACCTAACCATCACCTCAAAAGCTTTCCTCTTCCTGCCCCCTTATTTATAGTAACAATTATTATTATTTATTTGAAAGAAATATTTAACGTAAGATCTACCCTTTCAGCAAATTTTAAGTATCTATACAGCACTGTTAACTACAGGCACGGTGCTATACAATAGATCTGTAGGAAGTATTCATCTCCCACAATTGCAACTTCATAGCAAATACTTCTCCATTTCCTCCTCCCAGTAGCCCCTGACAACCGCTGTTCTACTCTCTGAGGCTACTTGAGTTTGGCTATTTTAATTCCTTATATAAGTGGGAACACTCAATGTTTTTCTCTCAGTATTTAGCTTATTTCACTCAGCACCACGTCCTTTCAGTTCAACCATATTATAACAAATAGTGGTATTTCCTTCTTTTTAAGGCTAATTACTATTCCACTGTGTGTGTACGTGTGTGTGTGTGTGTGTGTGTGTGTGTGTGTGTGTGTGTGTGTGTGTGTGTTTAATACGTTTTCTTCATTCATTCATATGTTGATAGACATTATAGGAAAAAGGCTGCTATATAGACCCCATTCCATAGAGGAACACCACATTCTTACCTAGAGTTTGGTACAACTCAGTCATCTTGGGGTGGTCCCAGCATGTGGTCTGTGCCTGGTGGCTACAAACAAAGGCATCACTAGCACCGGTTTCCACACTATCCACCCACTCCCCCCACCACATGTATGCCTCAAATTCAGTGGCAGATTGGATGCAGCAAGTTGCAGAATGAGCCCTCGAGAGTGAGCCCTGACGAGTCCAGAGTACAAGGGTTCACCTTGACTGAGCGAAAATCTTGAGCTCTTGACATGAGGAGGAAGAAAAAGGGGACTGGATGGAGGAATCCCAGTAAGCAAGAGGTGACAGGGACATGTAGCAAAAGACAGGAGAGGGTTGGGGTGGACAGGAATGATTCACGTCTAATTCTGATGATCACTCACTTGATGTAGTAGGGAACTTTATTGGGTGAAATTGCTCTTTCCCATGGAACCTGGACAGAGGCTGGTGAAGAAGAGAGGGAGATATCAAGCTGACCACTAACACTTTTCAAATCCCTTGCCCATTCCCCTGCTTTATCTCCTCTCCAGGTGGCCAGGCACAAAAGGAGATGTTGGACTCACTGCCATCTCTTACCAGCCCTCTCATCCTGGGCATTGAAATCATGGCCTTTGCACTAAGATACATCTCCAACTCCTTTTCTTATTTGCATTTTAAGACATCATCTAGATAAATCACTAAGTTGCCCAGGCTAGGCTTGAACTCGTGATCCTCCTACCTCAGACTCTGGGATTACAGATGTAATCCATCATGCCCAGTTGGCCGACATTTCAAATGAACGCACTTCTGTCTCTGATGTCAGGGTGAGGGAAAAGGAAGAAGCTGTCACTGATGCCCTAGCATAACCACAGATGTAGCTAGGGCATTAGCAGAAATAGCTGGCTCTGGCTGCATGGACATATTTCTCTCTGAGCAAGCTGCCATTTCCACTCATTCAGCTGCAGGAAACCACCTTTTTCCTGTGGTTATGAAGAAGACCCTACTTTCTTCGTGAGGCTCAATGCCCTTCCCCTAGAAAGCCAAGGTTCTCATCCCTAGAGAACGGGTTCGGGGGGGATGGGACTACCCATTGCTCTCTCTTTCTCCTAAGAACCTCTCTTTTTGAGACTGGGTCTCTTTTTGTAGTCCAGGCTGGCCTTGAAATCATGGCAATCTTTCTGCCTCTGCCTCCCAAGTGCCGGGATTATGGCCATGCACCACCACACCTAGTTTGTGTAGTGATGGGGAGTCAAACCCAGGGCCTTGTTTTTGTTAGGCAAGTATTTTAACCACTGAGCTATGCCTCCTGGTCCTCTCATAGGACCTCTGAAAACTCATGTCTCTCTCATTCCTGTCTGTCTTTAAGATCTTTCAGGAAAGGCTCAGATTACCTGACTAACCTTACTGCAGCTTCCCTGAGTAAAAGAATCCTCTGTAAGGACAGTTCCATGCTACTGACAATAATAGCAATGATTATAACCATGGTTAATATTTATTGAGCTCCTACTATGTGCCAGATACTATACTCATGCTTGTCTATGTATCTAATTTTCTTTTCTATATATTCTCACCATATCTATGGCTACACCCTTGGTCTAGGCCACCATCATCCCTCATGTGCCTCCCACCAAGTCTCCCTGTTCTCTGCTCTCCTCTGAGGGCCGTCCTGCTGCTCCTTGGCACAACCTGCTTTAAGGACCTGGAATCACTGCCTGGTATGCCTGTCTCTTGGCTGCCTGCATGATTCATTCTTTTGCCTCTCTTGGCTTCCATTCAGCTGTCTCCTTCTCAGCAAGGCCTCTGCAGTGCCCCTTCCCTTTACTCCAGTCCTCCCTACTCATGCTTTCCTTTGTTCGTAGTACTTGTCATGAATTTGCCATATACACATATATATTATCATATATTACTATTCACGATCTGGTTTCCTCCACTAGAATGAAAGCTGGTGAAGTCTAAGACTTTTAGTCTGTTCGCTAAACACTGCAACCCCAGTTCCCAGAAAAGTACTAGGCCCAGTAAAGATATTATTGAACAAACAGCCATTTAATTTCCACAACATGACTGATAAGCTAGGTAATATTTCTCCTCTTTGTACAGATGGGAAAACTGAGGTTCAAAAATTAAGCTATCTTTTCTAGCCCGCACAGCTATTAAGCTGAGACTCAGTGACTCAGCGACTCAGTTCCAGGTCGTTCTGACTGGAGACGCTGTTCTTTTAACTACTGTGCCATCTTGCTTTATCTGTAATGCTTTTTGGAAGCCACGGTGCACCAGTTCCCACCAGGCCCCCTGGAGGTTCTTGAGGAAGGTGGTTGAGGTTCTGCTAAGAGAAGTCCAGTTTGACTCACTTACCGGAGAGGAAGTGCTGTGACCCAGGCCCAAAGTCTCGGTGGGCATCCTGGAGCTGCTTAAGCCTCTCACCAACTGACACCTATGAAAAGAACAGGTAGAAGGCAGAGGACTCACTCTAACTATTTAATAGGGACCACCCGAATCTCCCTCACAGGCTGGCTTTTCTTCAGTTCTAGCCCTTTCACTGTCAGCCAACATTTATCCCTCCATCAGCACTCCAGAGCATGGGTTAAAAAAAGAGCCTCCTCACTTCCAGCTACAGTCACTTTTCCTCCTGAGCCTGTGCATCCTGAGTGCCCAAATCTAAATAGGCCTCCCTTTTTTGCAGTTCGGTCACTTCCTGAAACTTATGGGCAGGGAAGCCTGTTCCCCAACTCCACATTCTTTACTACTCTTTCTGTATGTAAATTTTGTTTCCTTTGGGCCTGAGGAAATTTCTCCCAAGCCTAATTATACTGAGGTGCCACGTCATGGCATGCCACGTCATGGCTCGCTCCAGGATGTTCTTCTACCTGTAGCTGTTTCCATCGAACGTTGATCTGCTCCAGGGCCCGAGAATTCTCCATTGACAAGTGCACGTCAGAAATGGCAAGTTGGTGGGCCAGATCATTCACCAACTTCACCCCATCTTTCATGGGGGAGAATTCTTCTTTGAATAGCTGCAGAAGCAGGACCAATCAAAGTGCCACATCAGACAAAGAGTGGGAAAGAGGATCCATTAGTCATTCACCCCAAATCTTCCTTTTTCCCCAGTGTTTTTGTTTCAACAACACAACTTAGGTGCTTGCCGATTAGGGCAACTACAGTTACATGTGGGTGGCCACAGTGCCTATTCTCTTTTCATCTAAGAAAACTGAGAAGACAGTAGAAGAACAAAGGAGACTGTTCAAACCAGCACCAAATCTAGAACATAAACTAAAAGAGATTCAGTTATAGTCTACACCAACACTAGCATCTCAAAAAGGTGAAACACTGCCGAGTCCGAAGAACATCAGGTCTCAGAAAGGACTGTAGCTGGATGAAGGGCCCCACATACCTTAATAGCTTGGATGTGCTCTGGGAGTGAATCAATGAAGAGATCCCCAATGGGCTCCCAGGTGGCTCGGACTCCTTCAGCTTGAGTTAGAGTAGCACTCAGTTCCTCCATTGCCCCTTGGATCTCCAACAGCTGCTCCAGAGTGTGCTCGATGTGGCGGTGCTGGTCCACACAGCGGGCTGTGAGTTTCTCCCAGAGTTCACTGGCCACTGTAGCCTGCTTCCACACAAAGCGGCTGAGATTCTGGATCCTCTGTCTGGGAGAGGTATCTGTAAGTGCACACAAGAAACCAGGTCAGGCTAACTCTAACCGGGCAGGGGCAGCTCTGGGAAAGGCAGAGACAAAGATATCCCTTTGTAAAATGTGTGTGTGCATACCAGTGCGTGTGTGTGTGTGTGTGTGTGTGTGTGTGTGTGTGTGTGTGTGTGTGTTTGTGTACACGTCTTTACACAAATATATACTTTTCCATGGTTGAGCTACTTTGTATACCCATTTTTTAAAAATTAAACTGCTTATTTTGAAATTTTATAAATTCACATTCAGTTACAAGAAAGACTTCAAAGATCTCACCATGTCCTTTACCCAAATACCGACATCTTGTGAAATGGTAGTGCAATATCACAACTAGGATTTTGAAATTGATACAATCCACCAGTTTTTCTTAAAATTACCTAGTTTTACTTGTATTCATTTTGTGTGCACATATACACGTGTATTTAGTTCTATATAATTTAATCAGATGTTGATTGGTGAATCCAGTACCATAGTCAAGAGACCATTTTGGTGTTTCACACATACTATATCATAAGGCTTTCCTCATAATTTCAAAAAATAGGCAAAGTAAATAGTGAATAAAATATTTCAGGATGTGCAGAGAGGTGAACCATTCGGAGTCATATTTGCATGATACTGGAGTGTGATTTTGCACCACCATCTGCTTCCCATTTACATTTTAAAAAGGGAGGTATTTCATGACATCCCATCCCAGGAGAGGTTGGAATAAAGTGCCCAGCTTTTTTTTAGCTGGGCTCCTAATTCTGGATGTCCTCTTACTCCCTCAGACTCCCCTCTTGGAAGAAAATTCACATCCTCAAAGCCCTGGGCTAATTCGAGTTGTCTTGCTTTCTTTAGAGTTCATGGCAGATGAAGCCCACTGGGCAGCAAGTTAAAGTATTAGCCCTCAGACTGGAAGGCTAGAAATTAACTGATAAGGTAAATGGAATTAATAAAGGGTTTAATCAATTAAGGTTCCTCTCCAGGCTATCCATAACCTGTCTCAAAATACTGAGGATTCTTTCTGCAGAAGAAGGTTTGCTGGGCCACCACTCAGATGTAAACATCATCACAAATTTCATGCTGCTGCCTTATTTAAGTCTCCATGGAGAGTGGCCTTATTTATTAAGAGATGGCCAGAAATCACCATAGTCGGTACCAAAGAGCCACAATTAATTTTCCTCTCAAAGGTCATCACTCGACTGTTTTAGGTTTTAAAAAGCTTCTTAGTGATTGGTTGATTAGAGCATGGCCATATTTCCTGCTCTGTTAAAGCAGTATTTTTAATATACTATTAATTTTATTCACTAAATCGGTTCAATTCACTTGAGCAGATTTTCTTTTTCTTTTTAATGCTCAATTCAAAGGTCACATGTGGTGCCCCAGAGAGCTACATACAGCACTGGGCCACATTCCAGAGGGCCTGCTTCACGCTCTGTTCTCTTTGCTTGCACTTACAATATGAATTTTGTTCCTCCCCAACTTTGGAGTCATAGAAAAAGACTATCCTCTCCGATAGCAGCTGAAAGATTAAATTTGAGGAGGGCAGGAAGGTGTTTTATTAGCGGCATGTTAGCTCAAGAATAAGAGGGAAGAACAGAAGATCACCCACCTTTGCTCTCAGAATGAGACCCCTCTAACTCCTCAAAAGGATGCTGGGACAGGAAGGCCTGAGCTGATTCCAGCACAGAGTAGATATAGGGACCCCGAGACTTGACTTCTTCCATAAAGGCCTGTAAAATTTAGTGATATGGTCAACAAGAAAAGGTCTTTCAATTGCTTGAAATTGCATCCCGCAATTAACAACTTTTATTTTCCTCAATACGATTGATCCTTTGGCATTAGATATTTTTGGGTTGCCTAGACAAAAATAGGTGTGGTTCTCTCTATAAGCAGAAGAAATGCTAACACTGCAAAGTTTACTTAATATGAGGTGAGTCTGGCTATGCTGCAGAGTAGATAGAAATGTGAAGATTTTGGGTTCCTGGAAGACTCAGAAAGTCCCCTGTAAGGGGCTTAGAGAAACCAAAAGCAGGATGGATAGGATTTGTATTAAAATTTTAATTGCATTTCTGTGAAATATACACAGTGTTTACATCAAAAGTATAGGGCACAATGAATTTCCATAGCACGATGCCACTTGTATAACTAGTACTAGTATGAAGAAACGACCTCCGCGAGTCCACTAGCATCCCTGCAGGCCCCTGGGTGACCTCTTTCAGTCATTATCTCACCATGAGTTTGGATGAGGTGGGACACACCTGTAATCCCTACACTATGGGAGACTGAGGCAGGCAGATTGCAAGTTTTAGCCTAGCCTGGGCAATTTAGCAAAACTCTTGTCAAAAAAGAGGGCTCAGAGTGAAGGCTCCGACTTGCATCCCCAGTACCACAGAAAAACAAAAAAGAGATGAGTACAAGTCTGACTTGTCAAATCATCAGTTGGCTTTGCCTACTGTTGAACTTTATGTAACTGAAACCATACGGCATGTGTTTCTTTTGTATAGCTGCAACATACTCTGTGAGGCTCATCTGTGCCATGGCATGTGGTTACATTAGTTTGTTCTCTTGTTGTCTTATGTTTCATTCTATACATATTTTAAAGGAATATTTATTGTTATTTTATGATTACAGATGTGATATCTTTCACACAAATATTTAAAATTTCAGAAAAGCATGAAGAGTGAAATTAAAGAGAATTCCAGTTTCAATTTAACACCGAGAGTTAACCACTATTAATGTTTTGATACAGTTTCCTCATATCATTTTTAGAGACATACACAGACATATATATGTACATTTTATATAATTGAGATCCACCTGTATCTAGCTTTATATCTTGTGTGTTTTACTGTAACATTATATTATGCTCTTTTCAAGTATCTCCATTAAGAATTAAGGCAGAACTTTAAGTAGGATGGGAAGACTTCACTTCTTGGTGGGCTAGCTGCAGCATAGTGGATCTGTATGCAGCCTTGTATTGCTGTGACTGTCTAAGCAGAGCTGGCGTTCGTCTCTCGGGATGCTGCCGAGGGATTCCTTTCCCCACTGAGAGGCTGCACAGCGATCTCTGTGATTCTAACCTACCGCATGTGTCTCCTTCTCCTGTTGCACCCGGGCCACATCCCCTTGTAGGGGCAGCTGAGCTGACAACTCCTCATCCTTTTGGCTGAGCCAGTCAATAATTTCTTGGAGAGGCAACTGAAGCTTTCCACTGTGGTCTGAGAAGGCCTCTAGGCGAGCGCTGCACATAAGGAGTAAGACCAGTGACATTCAATCTTCTTTTTAAGTGGCAAAACATTTTTTTCCAAACACACACTTAGATGGGACTTTGGCATATAAAATGGATTCAACAGGAGGTGATCTAGTTAAAGTGGAAGGGGGCTTCTTACCCCTCACCCACACTCCTGTAGATAACCTCAGCAAACTCACTGGTTCTGTGAAGCTTTCCCAGGGGAGATGTGAACACCAGTGTGTATTCATCTCAGAGAGGGTATGGCTCACCAGCCAAAGTAACAATTGCACCAAAGTCCAGTTTCTTGAATCAATGAATTTTTGGGGGTTGCTTACATGAGTATTGGTTAAGAGGTACCTATAGAAGCACAGATGAGGACCTACCTAAAGAAGCAGGCGTCCCAAGCCTTTCCACATGTAGCACAGTACCAAGGGTAAGACCGTAGGTGGAGAGTTATCTCAAACTCGAATTGCTTAAAATGTCACCTTATGGCTCAGAGTTACTTCAGTTGCATGCCCAGCTTCAGGCTTGAAAAGGAAGGAAACTGAGCCAGGGCAACAGGGGTGATAATCATCTCTGCCTGCCTCTCCCCACCCACAAAAGAATGAAAAATTGAAGTCCAAGTTATACGAAGTTGGAGGCCAGTCAAGACTGTGTGCTGACATTGAGCCCATTCTCTTTAGTGAGTAATATTTCTTGTTTCCCTGTACCGGGGCCAAGACCTTTACCTGCATTATGAGGTCAGCTCATACTCACACCAATGATATGGAGTAGGCCTCATTACTGTCCAGAAACATTACATAGTTTGCCAAAGGCCACACAGTTAAGTCACTCATAGGGCTATGACTTGGAATTGGCTTGTCTGACACCAGGGCCTGCATTCATTCCACTTTCCCACAGCGTCTTCCCCCTACCAGCTCTCACTAGAAGTTGGGAATCCGCTCAGATGATGAAGAGTGGAGAAACAAAATTGCAGTTATACACAGGATTAGGAGAAAGAAAACAGCATAGAAATTGCCTCCAGGGTCTTACACATTTGCCCTTAGCTGAGCTCACAAAGCATGGGCGAGAGGACAAGGATAGAGATGGAGAGGAAAACATTAAGAAAGAAGACAGCTGTGAGAGGAAGAGAAAGAAGTGGTATTTCCTTCATTTACACATCACCATATTTAAGTTTCGAAAGCTTTTTCACATGTTAATTGTATTTCAATGACAACACTGTGAAATAATTAGGACAGGTATTATTCTTCCACTCATTTTTTTCCTTAACAAAACCAAAAAGTGGAAGCCAAAATTCAAACTACTTATTCAAGATGATACAACGACTTAACACTGAGGTTCAAATTCAATTCTGCTGTGCAACTCATGGTCCTTTCCACCGTGCCAAAGAAGGGAGAAGTGGATGGTACACAGGTTGAGACAAGAACAAGCTACAGCAGCAGCAGAGTCCAATACTGCCCCAGCCAATTCCCCCGATACCTGTATCTAAGGACCAGGCCTTACCGGAGGTTGTGAGACTTCTTTTTTATTTCATTCCAACACAGATTCATGGCTGATGGTTCCGGGGGGCCAATGGCACCAATAGATCCGTTTAGCAGCTTTGGAATTAAGCAGGGAACCCCAGCACCATCCCGAGGAGGCTCAGGGGCAGCGACAGTGGCTCTAACCTGGATAAAAACACAGACATCTTGTGTATCCCTGGAACATGCCATGCCCTGGTCTGTGTCTAGCAAGGGTGGGACAAAAGTGAACAAGAAGAGAGAATGGGGGCTCATCCCAGGGTACAGAAATATTATTCCATGTGGGTATGTTTAGAGAGTGAAATACAAAAGACTCTATGTTCTGTTCATTGCAAGGTCTTCTTTCTTGGTACAAGTTGGTCACGCAGAAGCATTGATTAGTATTATTAATCTTGTTATTGTAAACTGAGCAGATGGGATCCTGTAAATACTTTTGCATTAGCTAAGAAGCTGGCTGGAATTGCACAAATGCTGACAATCATAGCATCCAAACTGGAGTAATGGGGCCCACAGTTTAAATGGCCTTCTAGAAAATAAAACTGAAGGGCTTAACCTAAAGATTCGGAAGGGAAACAGATCAGCCCAAGAGGGCTATCAATAGTAGATACCTTGTTTCCCAAACTGATTTGGGAGTCTGTGTCGCCTCTCCCCCGTTTATACACACACTTCCCATCACAGTCAGAAAGCCTAAAGTACCTTCTGGATTCAGACTGCCAAAGAAATCTGAGCAGAATTGGCAGTCAATAGGACAAACCACGGAGCCTGCCACAGTCCAGCCTTGGGCCCTCGGGGTCATAATCCATCATTTCCTCTCCCAGGCACTGGTTGGGCCCTGCCGGGGCACTGTGGTGTGTAGGAGAATGGTGGTTGTGCCAAATAACCTTTAAGAAAATTGCTATCTACAACACAGTGCTAGGACTGCCCAGCCAGGGACCAGTGGGGATAGAGCAAAGGGAAGCGGAGGAGGAAATCTCAGCCTGGGCTGTTCCACCTCAGTCTAGGGAGACTCACTGCCTGCATTCCCATCCACCTGGTCGTCTTCCTGTGGAATCTAGCCTTGCTATTGACGGCAACTCCAGAAGTCCTCTTTCCCCCAAACCATACTTCCTCCTCACACAAGGTTCTCCAAACAATTTAGGAAACCAATCATCTCGTTAAAACTGCAGCTCACGTCCACACTATGAAAGTGATATGAGGGAGCTGCCAAGCTCCGGGAGCCAACCTCAAAGCTCAGCTACCCTGAGCCTCACCGGCTGACCCTACCTTTGCTGCCCGGTGAGTCCATGGCAAGATTTGGCAGCTCCATGATTATCCCTCGGCAGGAATCAGACCCAGTATCTGGTGAGCCATAGGCAGGCACAGTCCTGGTGAGCTCTGAGCAAGCCTTCTCCGGGAAGCAAGCAGAGCTGAGACAGACTGGGGGGCCAGGGTGTCACCCTGTTTGTTTATTGACCCCCTAGGAATCTGGAGGGGGTGGCTATGTCAGGGCCTGGCCAGTGAATCAGAGCTTTGTTCCTGGGGAATTCAGGCTCACTCCCAACTGGGCCTGCCACACCAGGGCCAGGATAGTCCTCCCAGGCTGGCAGGGATGGAGGGAGTGGGACTGAACATTCCATGGTGCTGAGTAGAGGAATGCAGAGGGTAGCCTCTGTTGATTTATTTTTCCTTTCCATGGAATATACAAAAGGCCTACTCTGCCTCCAGGCCCACCCTTCCCCTGAGGTGGACAAAAGGATTGGGCCGTTCTGGTTACAAACCTCTAGTAAGCAATTTCCCTAAAGCCTGCCAAAAATTTGAGCTTGGAAAATAAGCCTTATTCTCAACCAAGTAACTAAGTAAGCCTCCTTGGTGCCAAAGAGGAGTGTGTGTCATGCACCTGAGGACAGAACTGTGGGAGAGCAGGATTGAGAAACTGAGGCACCAGAATCCCTTTGAATTAGAGTATTCTTAAGTATGGGTGCCAGAAGACTCATTGGAATCCATTGTGAAAACAAGAAATGGCAGAGGAGCAGGAAGGAGAGTCATAACCCTCAGACCTCTCATTATACCCTAATGGCAGAGGAAAATGGAGGATTCTCTGGCCATCCTTTGTACCTCTGTAGGGGAGGAAGAGCAGACATGGAAGCCATAAGCTGAATGCAGACAGCCAGTTCCAGAGAGGCTTCTGTGTCTGCCTATATTACTCTGGTCAGAGCTGAGGAAAGTCCTTTCCCATAAGCCACTTGCCAAGGGGCACAGCCGGGAAAAAGCCACTCTACTCTGTCTTGTGGACTTGCTTGGGGAAAGGTTAACATTCCTGAGCTTAGTCCCCACCCCTCAGCACTTAGGGAAAACACTTTGTTTTTACCAAGAACAGTTCTGTTTCCATTCTCATTTATCTCCCACAGGGTCTTCTGGGTTTTCCACAGTAACACATTGTTCTCATGCAGAGGCCCACCTACAGGAATAGTTGGGACAGCTGCCTGATCCTTTCTAGAGTTTAGGGGTTGAGCCAAGGAGAGTGGTTGGGGGATGGCAGGCAATGACAGGTCAAGACTGGGGGAGTGGCTCCAGCTCCCAGGGGGCAGTTTCACTTGTGCTAGGATAACTGGGCCCAAGCCAGCCTCACAGAGTCCTCTGGACTGAGAATACCCCAGGGTTAGAAATGACTTCTTGCAACCCAGCCATGACCTATGTCATGGCTCTATCCTGGAGTCAGCACCTATAAAAACCTGGGCTCCACCCATGTTAGTCTTTCATATTCCCCCAAGCCTTCTTAGTTTCCTCGCTCTTACCTAGCTCCACACTATCCTTCGTTGCCCTATTCTTCCCTGCCTAGCAGAGCCAGGACACCACAGGAAAATCATGAAGAGTAACTGTTTTCTTTCTCTTTCCAAAACAATTGCCTTCTATTTTTGTCGTTTGTGGCCAAGGTGTTTGCTTCTCATACTCCATTCCCCACAGATCCCTCTACCAATTCTAAGAACCTTCAAGGTAAAGACCTTACAGAAGGAAAACAAGCTAGACCATGATAGAAGAGATAGGCTGGGCTATACTATTTGTAATCACAAAATGAAGCCCTCAGGTCTTTCTGCTTAGGTGGTGAAGCTTGAAGAATGAAGACAATAAAAATGGCAAGGCTTTTAGAAGGGCTGAGACTTCTCAATCCTTTTAGAGTATGAAAGGCCCACTCCAGGTAAGGGCTAGGTTACTGGAGGGCTCTGTGCTGCTATGGATTTGCACATATGTTAGAGACAGTGATTTTTCTCTGGCTAGATGCAAGAAAACAGCTCTGGAGAACTTTAATGCCTTTCTGAACTTTCCCTCATTATCCTCACCAAAACTGGCTTTGCAGAGCCCACATTCTCAATTTCCACTGCTTTTCTCTTTGCTTCCCTGTAGACTCAGCCATAGTCTGCTCTCCTACCAGTGACTCAGCACTGCGGCCCATATATGAGAGTCTAAGATACATAATACTTGCTTACTCCCAGAGACTCTGCACCCCAAACCCCTTTAGGGAAACTCAAAGTATGATTGTGTGCCTCCCTTCTCAGTATACTGTCTTTGGACATCCTTCACTGTCAGGAAAGATGGCTGCATTCTCTAGATCACTATCTCTCATATATCCTCTACCCACCTGCCAACACACAGGTTTGGCTCTGGAGTGTTCCCCAAAAGCCTCATGTATTTGGATGTAGTGGGATACCTGTGGAACCATGTGCTGTTGGGAGGTGGATCCTGGCAGGAAGAGGCAGACAGTTAGGGCTTGACCTGGAGGGATTTGACTAGTTGAGATTGGGGGTGGGGGGAGGTGCCCAACACAGCGCTTTCAGGTATGTTATTGACTGTGGGTCAGAAAGTCAGGGAGGGACACCCACCCTGCGCGTAGGAGGCCCAACTACTGGCAGTAAGTAAAGGAAAGAAGATGAAACATTGTTGTAACTTCTTCTTGGGAAAGCTCTGGCCTTGCCTGAGTCTCAAGGCATCAATTTGCTCCTCACTCACTTGGCTTTCTGTCTGCAACGTAGTAACTAGCTCTCCAGCTTGTCCCATGTAATTTCACCATGAATGGATTGTGTGAGACCTTCTGAAACTGTGAGCTAAAATGAATTTTTCCTTTCTTAAGTTGTGGATGTTGTATATTCTGTCTCATCAACAAGAAAGTAACTAAGACACAGACTACCATCGCCAGGCTACTAGAGAAGAAGAGAGGCAGCTACAAAGCCCAGAAAATTCTAAGTGTCGCCAATCCAGGGGCTGCAAAGAAGACGGGAGACTTGAGAGGAAGAACCAATGGCAGAAGGGAGGGATCTACAGGAAGTGAGGCATACCACAAAGCGGCCAAGGCAAAGAGAATGTCTTGACTTGTTCTAGGCCATGTCCTGAGGAATCTTGCTCTTCTGAGACCTCCTAAGATCTGCTATCCTTGGAAGATCAACATGGAAGTGGTTTCCATCAACCACAGTTGACTCTGGCTAGCCCAGCCCAACTGCCTGCCTCGCCCTGTGTTTCACATGAAAGACATCGTGAATGATAAAGGCCTTAAGGAAGCCCCATGCTATCCAAGACGTTTCATATATACAGAGCATGCTCCTGAGCCGAAGGAAGCATTGTACCCCAAGAACACACACAGATCCTATGTTGTCTTTCTTCACAGACCTTTCTTCAGCTATCAGACTCTTACCTGAAGCTGAGGGCAGGCGCTTCGGAGGCTGCTGTTGCTGTGGAATCGGTCAGCAGCCCGCCACTCATGACATCGTGGGAGGGTGTAAGGGCATCCCTGCATGACCATAGATTGCATTAGAACCAAGGCTCATGGGGGGTGAGGATGGGCAGCCGACCAGCTGTTAAGCATTAGGCACCTGGAAAAACAACAAGGAGAGATTTAGGTTCAAGACCTAAGCAAGTCTTATGAACCTAGTACAATGCGCAGTGATGTAAATCAGTATTCAGAGCCTAAGAACTACCTAATAGTTACTCCGAGGCTATTATGTACCATTAATAGCTTTAACTATTAACCAAGGAAATACTTATTATTTACCTAATATGCTTTATGTGAAAGACAACAAAGATGAACTGCTGTCTGAAATGGATGTGGAAGGCAATCAGATGCGCTAACAATGATAACAGAATGCTTTGTGGCAAATGGTGTAATTGAGGTTAGACCAGAAGGCCAGAGGAACAAAGAGTGGGAAACAGCTAACTCTGAGAATGTGCAGTTTCAGAAAGACTGATCTGAGATGCTTCTTAAAGGACGAATAGACACTTGCTTATGCAGAGAAGGGGAAAAAGAGAAAAGGCAGATTGCCTTTCCTGGGCAAAGGTTTATGTCACAAAATGTTGGGGCCCTTAGGGCCCGAGAGCCTCAGCATTGCTGACCTCGGCCAAGTTCCTTTAAATCACGTATTGTTTTTCTTGTTTACCGTTTGAACAACCGTTTGAAATTCCAGGTGTTGCTTGCTTACTACATTTAAGTTAGGTGTTGTTTTGACCGTTTGGGGTTCCATGTTTCGACCTTTTGCGGTTCCAGGTGTTTGTTTTCCATCAGGAGTGGAAACATGTGACTGTTGGCTAGTGGGAAGGCAAGGAGGGTGTAAAAGGGAGGATCTAAATAATAAAGCGTCTTTTGCAGTGTCTCTTGCAAGAGTCCGGTATTCTTCAATCCGCACTCCCTGTCTCGCGTTCTTGACTGACTGAGAGGGCTCGGTCAACAAAAAGGCAAAACATGTTCGGAGATTAGTGAGTTCGGTATTGCTAGACAACTGGAAAAAAAAAGACATGAGGCCTGCCCCTGAGGAGTTCACACACAGAGACCAAATAGAAGTACTGATAGGAAAGAGTAGAAACAGATGAGGATTAGTTCTATCTGATCAAGAAAAATTTCCCTAGAGAAAATGTGCTTGAAGTGAATCATGAAGGAAATGAGCTTGCCATCCGGCAGGGGAGACAAAGCAAAGCAAAAATCATTCCGGACAGCACAAACAAAATGTATGGTATACTCAGTGTGACCAGAAAATAAGGTAGGTGCCCTGTGGGGTGCATCAGGACTTGTGGCTGGAAAATGAGTCTGCGACCAGATTGGGCCATGCCTTGAATGACAAGCAGATGAGTCTTTACCTTGTGAACCCCAATGAGGCACTGAGGATTTCAAGCAGGGGAGCGACATAACCAGATTTTCACTTCAGAAAGAGTTCGCTCTTCTGCTGCTTGGGGAACGATCCTCTGGGGCAAAGCCACCGCGGGAAGCTAGTTGCATGGGCAAGCAATTGCACTGGGGATGGATGAGGCAGCGCCTTTTTGAGTGACATTGGAAAGGCAAGATATACAGGGCCCAGTGGGATGTGAGAGGTGAGGGAGGTGCAGAGTCCACGTTTCTAATTTGGGAGTTGAGTGGATAATGCTGCCATAGTATAATAGGGAAGAATAGCGAAAGAGTAAATCTTGTGTGTTATGGGGTGAGAGCAGTGCCACCTAAGAAGCTATGCTGGAGACATACTCAGCTTTCGACCGCCGGTGCTATGCTTGGAAGAGGAGAACCATGAGAAAAACTTTTAAATGTACGCACCAGCTGAAGATTTAGTGATTGAATGAAAATATTAGTGATTAGTATGAGTGGCAAAGAGGATGTTTACAATGATAAAAGTGATCCATTTTTTACGTCTGGCAAACTGATTCAAAGGGCAGGAACCAAGTACCTTTGATTTCTAATGCTAATGATTAAATAGTCATCATATGTACAGTCTACCCCAGTGATTCCCAACATTTTAAGTAAAAGGGCTGCTTCTTAAGACTAAAACAAAATCTCAATTCACCCACTCACACCCACAATAGTAGCTATACTTGTAGAACTTACAGAGTGAGAAAAACACCTACATTTAAAGATCTGTGAGCTCCTTGTATCAAGTACCCCTCTTTCCTCTTCAAGGGTCTATGTTCTAAAACTGGGGACTAATAGAGTCTACAAGGACACAGGAGTTTGTGGTTTAAAAGACACTTGGTCATAATCAAAATCCCTACATACAACACAGGTGCACAACACTTTGTCCTCAAAATGATTCCCTGAAGGAGGGCTGGAAACATGGCTCCTCTCTGACCAGACATTGACATAAAAGAATCAGTAACTCATTTTAAAAAAAGGTTTGTTTGTGTATGTGTTATGGGCACAAGGGTTACAAAGGTTTGCTTTCAGACTTCTTTTTATATTCATCTTCTAATTTTGTTGATTACGTAACTATGCATGTTCTTACATACTTTTTAAATGTGGTTTTCGGAATTAAACTCGGGGTCTTCTGCATGCTAGACTAGTACTGTACTACTGAGTTGTACTTGCAGCCCTTAAAAGTGTATTCTTTTTAAACATTTAATTTATTCCTCTGTGGTGCTAGAGACCAGATCAAGGACTTCCCTATGCTAAACAAGCACTCTACCACTGAGAGCGCTTAATATATTTTTCGTAGAAAAATCTAGAAAATGTAAAAATACTAAGGATGAGAATAAAAATAATCTGTAACGTTACTACCCAGTGATAATCATTATGAACAGATGTGAAGATATAGCAGTTTTTCTATAAAAAGATATATGTATACTTTTAAAATAAAATTGTCATCATATGCTATCTTTTTATATCCTGCTTTTTAAACTTGGTATGCATCTTGTAGAGTGTTATTACCTATCTCTCTAAAATATGATTTCTAACAGTTGTATAAGTGCACTGAGATTGAGGTTATGGGCTTCAGCATCAGGCAGACCTAGAGGCAAATCTGTACTATTCAACCTATTAATAAAAGGACATGAAATAAATTAATCTCTGAGCTTCAGTATCCTCATCTGCAAACAAGTATAATAATCCTCTCTTCACAGAATTATCCTAATGGTTAAAATTGATAATGTATTTTAAAACCTTAGCACAGTGTCTGGCAAAATTAGATGACTCAATCAATAAGTGTCAGCTATAACCACTGTTGTTTAGTGTTCTACTTAAAGGATATACAAGGTTTATTTTAAGAATCAGATATGAGGCAGAGCCAAGATGGTAATAAAGTAGGAGCTCTGGGAAAGCAGCTCCAAGTGAACCCAGCTAGGGAAGCACAAATGTACTGAAGAGGCCTCCTTGGTGGCTTGGTTTGGGGAAGGGGCAGAATCCCAGACTCTAATGTGAGGCTGGAAGTGGACTCTGGAGGCTGTGGCCACTGGAGGAACTACCCAGCGAGTACACATGTCAGACCAAGAGCCCGGTGCCCCCTCTCTCCCTCCTTCTGAAGGCCAGCCAGAGCTTGTGGAGCTGAGTCTGTAGCGGCTGGGCAGAGAGCACCACGGTCCCTCACTAGCTGGCCTCTTGCCAGTGCAGTCTCAAGGTGGGACCTGAGGCAGCCAGGTAGAGAGCTCTGCAGGGCTCTGCTCAGCTGACTGCTGTAGCATTAAAGCTAGGACTACAGCTGTGAGCTAGTAGTACAGAGAGGAAAACTGGCAGAACACACGTCAAGGACATTGGAATCCTATTGAACAGCAAGAACAGGACACAGGGGCAAGGACTATGAGAGAGGTGCAGGCTGCAGACTTTCTGATGAATCTGAACCTTGCAGGAATAGAGTGCAAAAAGTAGAAGTCGTTCTTCCCTGACCCTTGCACTTACACTGCAGAGCTAGAGAAGCAGAAACACCTGGGAGTGCTGGCCCAGGGGGCTGAATGTGGAGGTGAATAGGAAGAGACCTCTGATTTGCAGGGCAATAATCACTGCATACTTGTAGCAAAAAACCAGCAAAATTTTGGTTGGAATGAGGGAGGGTCTTGCATACACAAACTTTCCATTCAAATACAATGGAATTTTTTTTGGGGGGGGGCGGACTTTGGACTCACTTCAATGGTTCTCTGTAGGTACTTCAGACTTCTTTGGTATTGATTTGGGTTTTTTTTTTCATTTTTTTTTATTTGTTAGTTTTTGCATCTCTTTTTCTGTCAGGTAGTTCCTTATGCCTTTTTTCAAAAAGCCTTTCTACAGATTCCGGAGACATTCTCTATTTCATTGATACTTTCCTTGCTTCTTCCTCCCTTTGTCACTATTACTATTTTATCCAGTTTCTTTTGGTCTGGGGCAGAAGTTCTGTTTTGTTTTTCTCTATCCTGTTTTCCACACCTCCAAAGCTAGACCTTTATCTCAATCCTCTCTCTCCTTATCCTCATCACTCTTATTATTAGTATTATTAAGTATTGATAACTTACAGACATGTGGCTTTGCCTGTTGGGAATTTTATTTTATTTATTTATTTATTTTTTGCTATTTAGTTAGACATAACAGCTGGGTGGAGAGCACCATGGTCTCTCCCTAAGACCTTAGGCAGATGTTTATTTGACCTACAACAATATACTATTGCCATTAATAATTTCCTTTAGTAAGTTACTAGACAGAAAGAAGAAACAAAAAAGTCAAAGAACAAGAAAAATTCATAGACATAAAAGAAAAGGATGGAAATTAATACTTCATGCAATTGGACCTGGAAAACAAGCAGAGATAGCTATACTATTCTCAGACACATCAGATTTCAAGCCAAAATAGATCAGAGCAGATAAAGATAGATATTATATACTTGTTAAGGGAACAATCCAACAGGAAGAAGTAGCAATTATCAGTATCTATACACACAACATTGGGGCACCAAATTTTGTAGAACAGAAACCAATGGACATGAAAAGACAAACAGGCCCCAATAACAATTATAGTAGGAGACTTCAATACCCCTTTATCAAAAAATAGGCAAGTCACCTAGACAAAAATTAACAAAGAAATATTAGAGCTAAACCACACTATGGGGCAAGTGGATTTAACTGATATTTGCAGAATGTTCCATCCAACATCAACAGAATACACTTTTATGCTCAGCAGCACATGAAATGTTTTTTTTTTTCCAAAACAGACCATGTCATAGGCCATAGGCATGTTTAAAGGCAAAGGAATTAAAAACATTCATTGTATCCTTTCATATCATAGCAGAATAAAACTAGAAATTAATAGCCAAAATACCTCAAGAAATGCCAGATGTGGTAGTACACACCTGTAATTCCAGCACTTGGGAGGATAAAGTAGGAGGGTTACCATGAATTCAAAACCAGCCCAAGCTATATAGTGAGTTCAGGACCAGCTTGGACTACAGAGCAAGACTCTGTCTCAGAAACAAACAAAATAAGACAAAAACACCCTATAGAAACCACACAAATACATGAAGACTAAGTAATATGTTCTTGAACTAACAGTAGATCACAGAAGAAACCAGGTAAGAAATTAGAAAATTCTTAGGGTCAAACGACAATGGAAGCACATAATAGCAGGATCTGCAGGACACAATGAAAGAGTAATAAGAGGGAAGTTTATAGCTATAAGTTCACACTTGAAAAAAACAGTGAAGTTTCACATAAACAATGTAGTGATGCATCTCAAGGTTCTAGAGAAACAAGAACAATCTAAACCCAAAAGTAGAAGAAAAGAAATTATAAGGATCAGAGTAGAAATTAATGAAATCGAAACACCAAAACAATACAAAAGATCAGTGAATCAAAGAGTTGGTTCCTTGAAAGAATAAATAAGATTAATAAACCTCTAACAAAATTAATCAAAAGAAGAAAAGATCCCATATCAATGCAATGAGAAATGAGTAACAACACTGCTGAAATTCATAGATCATAAGGAACTATTTTGAAAACATATACTCTAACAAACTGGAGAATTTGGAAGAAATCAATAAATTCCTATACATATACCAAAATTGTACCAAGAAGATGTAAAATCCCTGAATAGGCCAACACAAGTATTAAAATTGAGGCAATAATAAAGACTCTACGTATAAGGAAAAGTCCAGGCCTGGATGCATTCACTGTAGAATTTCACCAGTACTTCAGAAAGGAGTGAATACCAATACATCTCAAACTGTTCCATGACATTGAAAGAGAAGAAATATTGTCAAACTAGTTTCTGGATGCTAGCATTACCCTGATAACTAACACAGACATAGACTTAACAAGGAAAGAAAACTATAGGCCAATTTCCTCAATGAACATAGATGCAAAAATCCTCAATAAGATAATGGTAAACAGAATTCAACAAACTATTAAAAAGATCATACACCATGATCAAGTTGGCTACATCACAGTGATGCAAGGATAGCTCAACATACATAAATCAATTAATATAATATACCACATAAATAAAAACAAGGACAAAAACCACACGATCATCTCAATAGATGCAGAAAATGTCTCTGACAAAAATCCTGGAGGAAAACAGGCATAAGAGTACTTACCTCAAGCTGATAGAAGCCATTTACACAAAACCTACTTCCAGCACTGTATATACTAAATGGAGAAAAATTGAAAGCATTTCCCCTTAAGTCAGGAACAAGACAAAGCTGTCCACTCTCACAATCCTATTCAATAGAGTATTCAAAACCCTAGCCACACCAATCAGGCAAGAGAATGAAAAAAGGGAATTTATTGGAAAGAGAAAATGAAATTATCCTTGTTTGCAGATGACATGATTCTGTACAGAGATCCCAAAAACTCTACCAGAAGACTCTGGGAATTAATTAACAAATTCAACCAAGTTGCAGGATACAGGATTTAAAAAAGAGAATTCCTGTACACTAGCAATAAACTCACTGTGAAAGAGATAAGATGCTCCAATTTTCAATGGTTTCCCCCCCAAAAATTAAATACCTTGGAATAAACCTACCCAACACAGTGAACGTCTTCAATAATGAAAACTACATTATGCCAAAAAATAAAATGAATAAGACATTTGAGAATGGAAATATATCCCCTGCTCCTGGGTAAGCAGAACTAACACTGTCAAAATAGCCATGCTATCAAAGAAACTGCTGAAATTCAAAGGATCATAAGGAACTACTTTCAAACTATTTGCAATGATAGATTCAATGCAATTTCTGTCCCAGTAACAACAGCATTTTCTCACAGAACTAGAAAAAACAATCCCAAAATTCAAATTCAAAATTCAAATAGCCAAAACAATCCTGAAAAACAAGACACAATTAGATGGCATCACGATTGTGGACATCAAATTATATTATAAAGCAACAATAATCAAAACCATATGGTATTGGCACAAAAATGGACAAGCCAATCAGTGGAACAGAACTGAGGATGCAGAGACCACTTCAAGTACCCTCAGTCAACTGATCTTCAAGAAAGGGGCCAAAAACTTACCCTAGATAAAGGATAGCCTCTTCAAATAAATGGGGTTGGGAGTACTGGTTATCCAAATGCAGAAGAATGAATCTAGAGCCACACCTTTCATACTGTACTAAAATCAAATTTTAGTGCATCAAAGACTTAGATATTATAACAGAAACACTGAACCTCCTGGAGGACAAAATAGGTAAAACTCTTGAAGACATAGGTAGGCAAAGATTTTCTCACTAGAATGCTTGATATCAAAGAAATAAAACCGAGAATTTCCAACTGGGATTATATCAAATTAAGAAGGTTCTTCACAGCAAAGGAAATAACCAACAGAGTGAGGCAAGCACTGACAGAATGGGAAAAATATTTACCACCTACTCTTTTGACAGGGGCTAGTAACTAGAACATACAAAGAACTGAAGAAAAATAGACCCCTTAAAGTCAAAGACCTAATTTTAAAATGGGCAACTGAAATGAACAGACAGTTCTCAGAAGTCCAAATGCCAGCACTTACATGAGAACACATTCAGCATTCTTAGCCATTAGAGAAATGCAAATCAAAGTAACACTGAGTTACCATGTAACCTCAGTGAGACTGGCCTTTATCAAGAACTCAAAAAGCAATAAATGCCAGTGAGGATATGGAAAAAAAGAAAGCCTTTTATATTGTTGGTGGGACTATAAACTGAGTCAATATTTTGGAAATTACTATGGAGATTCCTGAAAAAGTGTTTTTTGAGGAAACATATTCCATTTGACCTAGTGATACCTCTTTTGGGTACCTTTCTAAAAGATTTAAAAGCACCATATAACAGAGATACATGCATAATCATGTTTATAGCAGTACAACTAATAGCTAAACCATAGAAGACACCAAAACATCTATCCACTTGGTAAAGACAAGGTGATGTATACACAATGGAGTACTTACTACTCTACCTGGAAGAGATGGTTATATTTTAGTCCTTTGTAGGAAAATGGATACAACTTGGGGCCATTATGCTTAGGGACATGAATCAGACTAGAAGACTGAATTGTGCATGGTCTCTCTAATACTAGAAACTCATAAATAAGTCATAAAGTGAAACGGGTGAGACATTGGGATGCAGAGGGGATGAGGGATGGAATGAGAGGGTGAGAAAGGGAAGGGAATGTGGAGTCGATGTATATGTTTGTGCACAAAACCCTCAAGTTTAACCTGACCATCATGTCTTGCAAGTATATGCTAATAAAAATGGGGGGGGGGGAGAATTAGATATGCTTGTAGCTCTTCTGTTTGCATAATAGTAATTCTTCCCTTAGGATAATTTCCTAGAAGGGATAATTCCTGAATTAAATGTTATAGAACCAATTTAAGGCTTATATTTCTAACTTGACATACAGAAAATTACATTGCTTTATATTTCTACCAGCCATGTGTGAGCATGCCAGATTCTCAGCATACTTGTCAACAGTATGTATTTTTATTTTATTTGCCAATTTTGTGAGTAAAAATGGCATCTTGAGTACTAGTGTGAATTTCCTTAATTACTTTTTTTTGATAGAGGGTCTTACTCTGCAGTCCAGGCTGGTCCTGAACTCACTATGGAGCCCAGGCTGGCCTTGGACTCATGGCAATCCTTCTGCCTCAGCCTCTCTAGTGTTGGAATTATAGGCATGTGCCACCACGCCCAGCTTATTCCTTAATTAGTTCAGTGACTTAATCCCACCCCCATTTTTAGCTACTTGTGTTTTTTCTTTTATGAACTATCTCTTTTATTCATTCTTGAGATTTGCTTCTTTATTATAAAGTAACTGTCTTCCTTCTTATTCCTCTGTTGACTTGATTCCAGGATGATGCTTCACAAGGCAAAACTGAACCCTGGGGTCAGAGAATCCATACATTCTAATCCCACCCAGGCAGAAAAGGAATAAATCCCTTCTAGTCGTAGCAGGATTATCCTCTGTTTTCAGAGGTTGAGCCTGACTATACCCTCAAGTGATTTCATCTCTTTAGGTCTTGGTTTGCTAATCTGCCACATGTTAATGTTTTCAGGGTTCTAAGCACCAAAACACTACTGTATCCTCCACGTGTACAGCATGCTTTTGTAGTATGCCGGCTATCTTTCATGATCCTCCATAAAACCTGGCAGGGTTGTCCTAATCTGAATCACAATCCCATTTTACAGATGAAGATACCAAGATGTAAATGAATCTTGGCCTCCTGAGGCCTGGGCCAGTGGTCTTTTTTCTACACAAAGTTTCCTCTATTTGTCTCCATCCTGCCCCAAATTACCACCTGAGTGTACTGATTCTTTCCCTAGTCCTTCTTTAATTTGCAGAGGCTCTGAGGAATTGCAGATGAGTCAGACTTGGTTCTCAACTCAAGAAGTGTGGGAAATAAGGCACATAAACAAAGTATAACTTGGGGAGAAGTGATTCACACTCTATGTAGGCCTCAGAAATCATGCTGGAAGAGGTCAGAGGAGGAAATGCTCACTTCTATTTGAAGAGGCTTACTATGTATTTATGGGAAGGATGCTTTTGGGCTAAGGTGACATTTTGACACATGGACTAGAGGATGATTGTGGGGTGGAAACAGCCCTTTTGTGCACTCCCCTAGGAATCCTTCTTCTAGATATCAAGATATGACTTTTAGAAATAGTAAATACTGCAAGCACTCCTTTGGTTCTGAAAGACATATATAAGCCCTTCCCGCAGAAGTCAGGAAGACGATGTTGTTTCTCCTGGTCAGAGAAAAAAGCATTACAAACATGGAATAATCAGGGTTCTGGTATGAAAGAAAGATTGCTGGCTTGTGGGGGGAAGGGCCGTGCCTGATATTTCCACATCACGTTTTCTGTTAGACACAGGACACTTGCTGAATGTATCCCGACCTAATTTATTGAATTGAACTCCAATGAGATAAGTATATATGGCCTCAACTTTGGTGATGTAACTCCTGGAAAGCAAGGCAAGAAAGGCTTTGGATATGTTTATTTAGTCGCACTTGTGGGAAGTGATGTGAGCACTTTGTAAGCGAGGCTTGGAGTGGCAAAAAGATGAAAACAGTGTAAATTTCCTTTACTAAGGGGTTGGTTAAATAATAGTGTATCCATGTAATGGAATTCCATAAAACTAAAAGTAACTAAAAATAATTAAGAACGCTTTAGATGCCAATATAGAAGTTTTAAGATATATTTTAAGTAAAAAGAGAACAAGAAAAAAAAATCAATTAGTCTACATTTTTATAAAAAAGAAAAATATGGGCTTATATTTGCATAGAATATGTTTGGAGGTACACAAACTTAAAACCATTAGAGAAGGGACCTGGGTAGCTACTGTAATGTTGAAAAATTCCATTCCTTTGGAATTCCACCCTCTTTTTGAAAATGAGAAATATGCGTTTTTTTTGTTTTTGTTTTTGTTTTTGTGACAGGGTCTCGCTCTGTAGCCCAGACTGGTCTTGGACTCTGGCACTCCTCCTGCCTCAGCCTTCCTAGTGCTGGGATTACAGGCCTGTGCCACCAAGCCTGGCTTATGTGGTGCTGGGGAATCAAACTCAGGTACTTAGCGCTTGACTTAGCATTTGCTAGGCAAGCACCTTAACTGCTGAGACACTCCTCCAGCCCCAAAATATGTTTTTAAAAGGCATAAAACATGTATGAAAGTATACTGAACTATTATAAACCAAATCCCCATGTATTCACTTCCCTAGTTAAATAGAATTATTACACAGAACACAAAAGTCTCAAGTCACCAGTGAAAACTACAGGATTTTTAAAACTAAATATCTTTTTATAGTTTTTGACTTTTAAATCATGTGAACATATTACTTATTTTATAGCAGCTACCCTTCCACATCAAAATGTCAGGGAGGTCACCAAGTGTTAAGAAAGATGGATGCAGTGGCCTTTTAATTATGCCAACTCAGTTAATCCTCACAGCAACCCTATGAAGAAGTTATTACTCTACTGTTCAATGTGCAATGAGAACATGAAGGCACAAAGATGGTAAGTAACTTGCTCGAAGTCACCGTGGGAATATGTCACCCTGACAGCTGGGTCCCAGAGTACAAGTTCTTCACTGTTATACTCTGCCTCTGTAAATTCTACAACCTGGCTCTGAGGCATTGTCGCCACTGGCCTGCCTCCTGGTATGTGAAGAGGTTTTGCCTATGCTCCGTGAAGTGGGAACCCAAGCACTGACTGAGAAGTGCCACTACCTGCGCCAAGACACAAGCAACTGAGATCAAACAGTATGTGGTGAATCTGACGTCTGGGGCAGCACCCGGATGGTAAACTCCACAAAGTGTTTAAATGAGCTTCCTAGGGCATCTGAGAAGTAAAAGTATGGTCAGCTCTCTCAGTTTGAGCTCAGAGCTTCTCTGGTACATACAGCTCAATGGGTTGAGGAATAAGCTCTTCGCATGTAACGACTGGAGAAGTCTGGGCACCTCTGTTACAGACTCATAGAAGTGGAACACCCATGCTTGCAAAAACAGTATTGTTTTCAAGGACAATAATCTCTTGCAAGGACAATAATCTCCAATCAACTAAACAAAAGCTTATTCGAGGGAGACTGGTGAGTAGACTATGTCGGAGAGGCACAGCAAAGTGGTTAGGTGAATGGGGCTAGAGCCAGGACTCTGGGGTTTGCCTCTGGCTCTGCCAACTGAGTAGCACGGATCTCACCCAGTATTTTAACCTTGCTGTGCTTCAGTTCCTACGCCTAGAAAACAGGTATAACAAAAAAAAAAAAAAAAAAAAAGTAACTGGCCTTGTAGCCTCGTGGCAAGCAGTGAAGTCAGAGTTTCCAGCATTTAGTAAGTACTCAGATGTTATCTATTATACTCATACAGTGGAATACTGTGTATTTAAGTACTCAGATGTTATCTATTATACTCATACAGTGGAATATTGTGTATTTCCTAAAAAGAAAGAGGTGGTGACAGCAATAGTACACACCTGTGATTCCAGCACTCAGAAAGCTGAGACAGAAAGATTGCACGTTGGAAGCCAGCCTGGACTACATAGCAAGGCCCTGTCTCAAAAAAACAATCCTCCCCAAATAAAAGAGATAGATCTAGAGATAGATTTAACAGATGTCAAATTTATATATTTTAGGTTAAAAAAAAACAAGTGTCAGAATAGTATGTCTAGTAGAAGTCCAATTTGTAATACAAAATTTAAAATTCTATGCAAAAAAAACTGGCTGAACAAATACACAGCAAACTGTTCGTTGGTGTTACTACCAGTGAGTTGTATGAGGGAGATTTTTTCCTTTATATTATTTTCTCTTAAAGGAAGCATTTAATGTCCTTGGGAGAAAAAGAATCAAGAATTAGAAACTATTTGTAAGATTGAGGCTTTTAGGAAAGAACAGAGCATCTGAAGAAGATCCTTTTTCTGGCTACAGCCTCATCTCATGGTCCAAGGTGTCCCTTGCTTGATGGCCCTCCCTCTCATAGGACTGCCTTTCAACCTATCAGCATTGCACTAAGAGAGGAGACATAGGACTGGAGGAATAGCACAGTGATTACAGCCCTTGCCTCGTAAGTGCAAGGCCCTGAGTTCTATTCCTCAGAACCACATAAGCCAGGTGTGGTGGTGCATGCCTGTAATCCTAGCACTCGGGAGGCGGAGACAGGAGGATTGCAGTGAGTTCAAGGCCAGCTTGGGCTCCATAGTGAGTTCAGGACCAGCCTGAACAAAGCCCTGTCTCAAAAAGAAAAGAGAGAGAAAGAGAGGAGACACACATACATTTCATTGCTCCCAGACTTTGTAATGTGTTTCTAAAACAATTTCTTGCACTTGTAGGCAAAACCAAGGTTCCACTTCAGATATACCTCGCTTAATGAATAAATGAGAAAAACTCAGATTGTTATACTGGAAGAAACCTTCAATAACATCTCAGTTGACTGCTAGATGATTACAAATGGAAACAAAGAAACTCATTTCTGCAAAGTTGAATACGAAGCAATTTTGAGAAATAAAATGTTCTCCAGGAAAAAAAAATATATCAGAGATGCATCCCCACTGGCAAGAATTCAATTTCAAGAGCCAATCAGTACAGCAAAGCTGAGAACTTGATACACTGCTAGTGGGAATCTATGTTAGTAAACCATATCTCACGAAGGTGATGACGCTCATTTTCTGTGAGGGGACAATTCCACACTAGATAAATTCCTAAGATAAAAATAGTTACCTAAGGATTCTATACAAGAACTATCATAGTAGCTCTGTGACAGCCCCAAAGGAGAAATAGTCTAAATATTCATCAATGAGCAGAATGGACAAATTGTGATATATTCATAAATATATTAGTGAAGGAAATGAGTGAACTAGAGCCACACATTCCAATACTGAATATTCAATAGAAAAAACAGGCTGTTGAAGGATATATCATATATATATATATATATATATATATATATATATATATATACTATTAATATAAACTTTTTAAAACATATAAAGAAGTAGTATATGTTTAAAAACTAGATATGTAGTAAAATATAAACAAATGAAAGAAAGTTATAAACTACATCTAAATTATTGGTTACTTCAAAAGGAGGGAGTTTTAATTACGGAAGGACAGACAGATAGTTTCAACTCTCCTGGTGATTTTTTTCTTAAGCTGGCCAGTGGGTATCCTGATTTTCACTGTACTATTCTTTCTACCCTTGTGAGTGCACAAAATATTTCATAGGAAAGTGTTTTTAAAACTACAACAAATCTCTCCTGAAAGGAAAGGTTTTTTTGAGATATAATAAAATGCTAAAGCAAATGTGTTAATTGTAAATATTGCACTCATAATTCAGGGTTATTCCTTAAATCTGCTTCATTTTCCTGGGCTAGTTCTACAGGAAGGAATCTGCTAAAGAAGCAACACTTGGGTGCTATGCGCAGGGAAACAGGACACAATCTCAGAAACTTACCAGCTATGGTAGGGAGTACAATTTTATTACCCTCTTGGGTTTTTCATGTTTTTAGAGGCGGTGTTAAACTAGAATAATTTATACATTTTCCCCACCTAACTATTTCTTACAGGCTTTTGTTATTGTTTGTGATTGTTTGCAGCAATTCCTCAAATCATGTCTGCAAGATGCTAAAGTGTTCTCAATATTGAAAAGTATCCTCTGGCCAAAGCAACTTGGGATATACTAGGTTACACCGGATTACTCAGATTTATCCTCAGCAGTACTTCTTGCAACCGTTAATATGCTTGTGTATATTGTGATTCTCTGAGAGGAGAATTTAGTTAAGAAGCATTTCCAAACAATGTATTGGACAGGACTTCCAGTCAAGATGGCAGCTGAGTAAAAGCCCCGCACAATGTCTCCTCATGAACTCACTTAAAAAGTCAAGATTTTAGTTAGAAAAAGCGTGTTTGGTGTAGCTAGGAAAGAGAGGACCATCCCAAAAACTGAAAGGCGGCCAGCGGGAGGCCAGAAATTCTGAAGGATCATCGAAAGCAGAGAAAAAAAAAATCCCTGCGGCCCAGGAAGCTGCTGCAGCCAGCTGCAAACGGCTGGAGCTGCAAGCAGCTGAGGACCAAGGAAAGCTCGAGGAAAGCTCGCAGGGACCTGAACATCTGACGGAGCTGGGAGAGGACAGAGCACACAACAACGGAGAGAAGGCTGCGGGTGGGTCAGAAATCCTGAAGTCATATTGGAAGAGGAGGAAAGAGGCAGCCGACTCGGTGGGCCTCGAGCTGTTGGCACCCACAGACCACAGACAGAGGAAGGTCCAGAGGCCAGAACCTCAGCCTGAGGTAAGCACGGATCCGGAGAAGTGGGAATTGTTGGCAGCGGGAGACCCTAGCCTCAGAAGCACCAACCCACGGGTGTGTGTACTACAAACACAGCATTCACTCCCCCTAGAAAAGGCCCCAGGATCCCAGATCAGAAACGGGGCTCAACAGCTGTCTCAGGCAGTGACATCAGCAGGAACCATTTTCTTTCCTGCACACCAGAGACAGGCAGAGGTAGCAGAACCATGGGGAAACATGGTAACAAATCTCCTACAAAAAGATCTGACTCCCCAGGGGATGGTACCAGGAGTACTGAAATTGCAGAACCCAAAGAAGAAAAGGGCAAAAACGATGGTAACTTCTGGGCCCAGATAGTCAGTGAATTAAAGCAGAAATTAAAGCAGGAAGCAAAGCAGGAAATAAAACAGACAACACAAGAGCTACACCAACACATAGCTAAGCAAAAAGCAAGCCTTGAAAAGCAACTAGAGGATACCAAAGAAGAAATATACCAGAAGATAATGAAGGAAAAAGAAGAAATTAGAGAAAAACACAAAAGAGATATAGAAAAATTGAATGCAGATATTCAGGAAATGAAAAACACGCAGGGCATAATAAGCAACCACTTTAAACAACTTCAGAATAGAATGTCAGACCTAGAAAATAAAGTGACTGAGCTGCAACATACAGGCCATGAAGAACACAAAGTAAATAAAGAAAGCAAATCATTGCAACGGCTGACAGATGATTCAAGGAGAAACAACCTCAGAATTATGGGAATCCAGGAGAAGACTGAGGACAAAACAAAAGACTTAAAGGACATGTTTAATGAAATAATGGAAGAAAATTTCCCAAATCTAAGAAAAGAAATGAACATGGAACTATTGCAGGCATATAGAACACCAAACAACTTTGATCAGAAGAGATCCTCACCACGACACATCATAATTAAAATTCTATAAATCCAACACAAAGAGAAAATACTAAAAGCGGTAAGCGAAAAACAGAAGGTGACCTACTAAGATAAGACCATCGGGATAACTGCAGACTTCTCAATCCAAACTAAAAGCAAGGAGATCGTGGAGCAATGTCATCCAAGCACTAAAAGAACATAAATGCCAACCAAGACTGCTATATCCAGCAAAATTTTCTTTTAATTTAAAGGGAGAACTTAAAACTTTCCATGACAGAGACAGCTTAAAGGAATTTGCAGCCACTGAGCCAGTATTGCAGAAAATACTTAAAGGAAACTTAGAAAGTGAAAGGGAGGCCAGCATCACCAGTGACCCCAGAGGAAAAAGGACAACAGCTAGAGGAGAATGAGTTGAGAAAAAATATGTTAGTAATCAGCGAAATATGAATAAATAAGTTATGAAAGTTAAAAAATTCTGAAATAACTAAATTTGCCTTCATATCTGTCACTTTAAGTATATTTATGTGGTATAGATTTAAGTTCATTTAATGTAGCAATGTGACATAATTTTAACTTTGTTTTATTGTAACAATTCACTTATTAGGTCACTAATGAAAATTTATCCTAAGGAAACTGATTGATGTAAAGATAACCTGGTGAATGTACAAATATGCACCTTCCAATATTCAGCTAAGGCATTTGAAATTTAATTTTTTTTCTTCTTCTTTCCCAAATTTACTAGTCTTTTGAACTACATGCTTGTAGTTATTTTCTAATGTGAACTGGTGGCTAAGGCCAGGTTTAATAATAACAACAAAGATATAGCAAAATATAGGGAAAAAAATCTTTTGGTAAATATCCCAATAAAGGGATTGGTTGGATTCAGTGAACAGGCATCAAGATTTAACTACTGAGAACCCATTCAAGGAATAGGAAGCTGAGGTAGAATGGTGACTTAAATGAAATGACTTAGGTGAGGAAGATTAATATGTTAAACACCGTATGGTTTCTCGGACTTGGAAAACCCAGAACACAGACATTCTTTGGAACCACATGAAGTGATAGCTGGAGCCGGGGGAAGGGATAGGGAGGAGGTGGGAGGGTAGAAGATGGGAAGGGATTGTGAAGTCGATATGATACATAGGTGTACGAAACACCCAAATTCATTGTAAATACTATGTATTACATTTGCATATCAATAAGAATAGTGGGGAAAAATGTATTGGACTATAGAATGCACACATACACCACACACACACACAAACACACACACGCACACACACAAATACTTTAAAACAAAATCAATCAACAGTCTCCAAAAACAGTAAACCAGTGGTTAGTAAATGCTGCCCTAGAAGGATTTACTTGCTACTTTATTTGTTGGTGTGTGTTTTGTAAGGAAGATATGTATTTTGGTATTATAATTGCCACTGAGTAGAATTCCTCTGGGTGAGTATCCCTGATAAATTTATAAAGTTGTCTTCTCAGGTTTCATTGGTGAGACTCAGTGCTACTTGGCATTATGGCAGATCCAAGGTCAGAAGCTTTTGAGGCTCTGTGAATTTTGGGCCTCTGCTGAGTTTGCTGCTTCAGGCCGTGTTCTCCCACTTTAGATAATAGCCAAGTTGAAAGATGCTCCACACGGAGCTCAGAGATGCTTAGCTAGAGCCAAATGCCTGGAGGCACAAGTCTTATCGGGAGAGGACCTCTTTCCAGGTGTCCTCATCCTACAGCAACAGTTCACAGAGAAACAGAACTCAAGGCAGAGGCCTTCCCTCCCCAGGAAAGAGGAGCTTCATCTTTTTTTGGAATTAGGACATTTACTTCAACTTCTGGCACTAACCTTTCAGTGGGGTTTCCTTAGAAGGCACTAGGATTCTTTGAAAGATCTGCCCACCCAAAACTTACAGGAAACATTTGTTGAGAATTATGGTTCATCCATGGCCTTCTTTGAAAGGTGACTTACTAGAGGGCCGATAATATAGAAACAAGGATTACTTTGGAAAAGTCAGAAGTTAAGGTGAACTAGCCATAGAGATTTTGAAGGGCTTTGTTCTTCTGAACAATAAGAAAACATAAAAGTATGCTTTTTTTCCAGACTGCATGCACCTTGCTCTTAATGGAAGCCTGAAGCAGCTGCTGCTAACAACATCTCTCCTGCACCCCACCCCAGCCCAGCCCAAGCCCTGCTTGGACCCAAAACCCATGAGGCCATTCTTTACCTGCCTACAAAAGTGAAGATAAACCTTTACCCATACAGCCTCAGGCTCACTTACCAGACTGGGAAGGAAAGGAAGGTGGGGAGCAGAAGGAAATAGGTATTAAACTTGAAGAAAAGAAAGCTATTTCAGAGATGCTGTTGGGGGCATAAAGCAGTAGAGTGTGCAAGACTCTGGGTTCGAGTCTTCAACCTTGTACGTAAGGATTAGCTGGGTGTGGTGGCACATGCCTGCGATTCCAGCCCTTGGGCGGTTGAGACAGGAGGATGGCTGTGACTTCAAGGCCAGTGTGGTTTACATAGTGAGTCCAGGACCGCTTAGTGATTACAGGGGATAGAACGAAAACCAGGGGAGAAGACAAGGAGGCAAAAGGCAACAGGGAAAACAAAGGGATCACGCAAGTGAAAATAGAGATTAACGAAATAAACTCTTCAGCCCAGGCGTTCAGGTCCTAGCCTGGATTACTTCAGGGAAGAGCTGTGCCCTGTCTGCTGGCCAGAATCCCCATTTGCCCAGAAAATCCGCTTGGCAGTCCCACGTTTCCTCTCTTCTCCCTTTCAGCCAGTGCATTCTACCCTTGGACAAAACAGCCTGTCAATGAGAACCTAAAATAAATATTAATAAATAAATAAAGTCTCTTCCATTTCAAGCACATCCTGGACCTTCCCTGTATTCATTTTCAGAACACAGTGGCTCAAAGTGGCTTGAGTTCCCTTTCCTGTGCATCGTGGTTTTTGTTTATTTTTTCTTTACGAATCTAAGCAGCGGCTACTTCGTTATGAGCAATTTTTAATACAAGTTTCCCCCCAAAGGCACATGCAGGCAGGCAGACAGACGGGCGGCGCGGACACCCACTCCCACGGTTACCTCGGGGTCCGCTCGGCTGGCTTCCGCGGCCGCTGGGCCCGGGCGAGGCTGGCGCCGGTGTCCCTGGCCTACCGTCGCTCCCGGCGGGGCGCGGAGCGGGCTTCGCCAGCTGGGTGGCAGGGCTGGGGTGCCTCTGAATCAGCAAAGCCGCCGCTGAGACCGGGGTGCCACCAGCTGCTGTCCGCACGCTCCCTCCGCCCCGCGGAGCTGCGCCGCGTTGCTATGCAATCGTCACCGGGCCAGCAGCATCAATCCGACCTCCGCCACGGATACCCTTGACCGCGCAAGGCCAGCTCTCGGGAGCGCCGGAGACTTCAGTTCAGCAGAAGCAGAGGAGGAAAGCGGAAGAGCCCGAGAAAGGGGGTGGGGGCGAGGAGGGACGCTTGCAGGGGGAGGAGTAGACAAAAGAGTCCCGAGATCGGTACGAGCTGCCGAGCTGAGCGAGGAGCCTGGGCCTCACACGCCAGGGATCTCACCCGGAGCCGAAACCAACTTCGGCGCCAGCAGCTGGCAGGGGGCCTTCGGTGGCCGCCAGGATGCAGATGCCGTGGCCGGGGTCGCAGGACTCCGCTCTAGAGTTCTGGCTGCTACTCCGGATACTCTTGGGCCCAGGGAGGTTTGCCAGTGAGCTCCAAGCCCAGCGTCACCCCCTCTCTGCTTTTACATGTGTGGAAAACCCTCGACAAGTGAGGGAAACAGAATGGACCGCCAATGACTTGGGGAAATGCAGCCCCTGCTTTCTCCCCGGGGACTACTCCACCGCTTCCCCTGCTCCTTCCCATGCCAATCTTTATCCTTTTAACTACCACCCTTGTTAAAGGTTTGAGCCCAAACTCCCGAGAGATCTGGGAAAACCACTAAAGCAGTGGGAATATTGTATCTCTTTGCTGAGTGCCCAGTGTACAACAAATATGTTACTTAATGAGTATAAATTGAATGAATGGGACCATAGGGAATAGTTGTAAAGATCCAATCCCCATCCTCCTACACAAACAGACAAAAATCGCACACCCCGCACCTCTAGGCTAGGGTAAAGTGGAAGACAGGGGCCCTTTTGCGCTTTCATTTCTGAAAACAGTGACACACGTTGATTTGGGAATGAGGTGCTTAATTTCATTGACTGGCCTGGGAAAACTCTGCATTTTGAAGGCACTGGAACTTAGAAAAGAAAGTGTGTGTTGGCCACAGGACCTGGGACTTGTGTTTACAAAGTGTCTAAAGGAAGGAGAAAAATTACATTTCTCATCTCAAGTTGCATCTTTTCTTTTTTTATGATCCTTTATTTTTATGAAGACAGTACAGTCACAGAACATAATATGATATTTTGATCTATGTGTACATTATAGTCAGTTGAACTCAGTAGCGTATCCATCACTTCACAGACTTCTCATTTTTTCATGGTGAGACTATTAAAACTCTCCTTTTCAAAGCAATCTTGTCCCCGGTACCAAAACAAAAAATATATAAATAAATAAAAAGACCACTAAAAGCAATCTTCAAATGTACAATATATTATTGTAAACTGTGATCACATAGTTCAATATTTTCACTATTGAAGTTTTTGGTATTATCATTATTGAAAAGTCTCCACTACACAAGTGTGTGTGTGTGTGTGTGTGTGTGTGTGTGTGTGTGTGTCTGTGTGTGTGTCTGTGTGTGTGTGTGTGTGTGTGTGTGTGTGTGTGATGAATTTTTTTAAATTTTAGGCTGCTGGTTTTGATGAAATGCTAGAAATGGGCCTGATTCTTTCAACAAGCAAAATGGGAACCAATTGCCCTCCAGCCTCTCCTGTCTGGCCCAGGAAGCAATATCCAGGCCCCATGCACAAAGGGTCTTTGATTTCTGAAGCGGCTTTTTCAAGAATATCCATTTTCTCAAGGTATACATCTTCAGCAGAGCTTTTATTACTTACCCGGCCTAGTCCAGACTTGACCCTGTGCCTCCCCGCTAGTCCCAGCTCTGGCAGACTACAAACTTTATTAATACCATCTACACCCATGGCCCCGGGAGTTCTTTACAATTGGCACAGAATGACTTGGAGGGTGAGCTGGCTGGGAGAAAGACAAGAGGGACTATTCTGAGAAAGTGTTTAGGTTGGCACAGACACAAAATGACTGTGACAGACACATGCCAACTCATGGGAACATGACTTACTGCTCACCCTTGGCACTAGTATGTCCCACAAAACCATAGTCAAGGTCCAGGAAAGGGAGAAATGTGTGCAAGCCAGATGGGGAATGTGCTCCCTACTTTGTCTACAGCTGAACTTGGCTCAGATCAAAAGAAGCACTTGGAATAATCCTTTTCTCTTTCTATCTCTAGAGAAAGCCTTTAGAGTACAGAATAAAAATACTGTTCCATAAAAATAAACCCAGTTTGTCTTGAGGGATACAACAAATGCTTCTCAGAATCTCGCAGACCATCTCATAGTGGAAAAGATTTCTCTTCCTTGTTTCTTTTCATAAGGCCACTAAAACCCCCTGTGAACATGAGAGTACTATCTATGAGATGAAAAACAAGCAATCATCAGCCTGTAGCATCTAAGGTTTAGCTATTACATTATAATGACACTGGTTAACCTTATTGAACACTTACTACAAACCAGGCATTATTTTAAATGCTTCGCTCATATTAGCAGCTCAGTTCACCTTCACAGCCAACAGCTTCTATTACTACTCCCATTTTACAGATGCTGTAACACAGCGAGGTTAAGAAACCTTCCCGAGGTCCCACAGCTAATAAGTTATAGGGACAAAACTTAACCTAAGATGTAGATGTATGTGTGTATGCTTATAATCTCTGTACTTGGATGGCTGCCACAGAAAGATCACTAGTTCAAGGCCAATCTTGATTAGATAGTGAAACTCATCTCAAAAAAACCCACCTAACCTAGATCTCTCCGGGCAATGCCTATGTGTTAAACCACTATGCTATATTGCCTTTTTTTTGAGACAGGGTCTCGCTCTATAACCCAGGCTGGTCTGGAACTCACTGTGGAGTGCAGGCTGGCCTTAGATTTATGGCAATCCTCCTGCCTCAGCCTCCTAAGTGCTGGGATTACAGGCGTGTGCCACCACACCCAGCTTATGTGGTGCTGTGGAATCGAACTCAGGTACTTAGTGCCTGACATTGCATTTGCTAGGCAAGCGCTTTAACTGCTGAGCCATTCCTCCAGACCTATATTGCTTTCATTTATCTACCAGAGGCCTGATGTACTGTCAGGGCTAGGTAAGTCATTGCGACAGGTGTGAGTAGGGTAGAAGAATCCCCAAGGTAATTTATCTATCTTTCATGCTTTTCCTCAAGCCATTTCCTGTATTCAAATTTTGTCCTTTTCTTTTAGAGGTCAGAAACGTAAGGGGCCTTAGAGATCAGGCTTCTCTTTCTAAGGAGTTCCAAGTAAGCAGATGCTACACAAAATTCTGCCTGTGAGTGGACTATGAAAGGAAAAGACCAATGCACTTTAGATGAAGCAGGGACCTCCAGCTCGCTCTGGTTCTCACACAGCCTACTACCTTATCCTCATCTACTCAAGTGTAGCACTTGTTTAGTTCCAAGGGGTTTGGAGAATGTGTCATCTGATAATCAGTGAAACTACATTCCTTACTACGGTTGATCTTATTTTGATGAAAGCTTTTTTTTGGGTTTTTTTTTTGTTGTTGTTGTTGTTTTGTTTTTTCTGGAAGATACAGGAATGAATAGAGTTTTCACTTGTGATTCAGAGAAAAAATTTCTTGACTTGCCATCACAACTGGACAGAAAAGCCCACTCTGACATTTAAACCTCAGGTAGACTCAATTTGACCTCATAGACTTCCACACAAACCAGAGTAAATACATAATACAGCCTCTATTGTTTCTGCGGGGATAATAACAGATGAGGCCATAAGCTTTGACTTTAGTCCACCTTGGTAACTGGCAAGAGAGTATTTGAGACCCACTGTGGGATCACCAAGCAGGACTTTGCTAGCCTGACAAGGATAGATAGGTCATTTCAGGTGAAGAGAAAAAATATGGGCAAAACACAAAGGTTGGGGAACATGGCTTGCTCAGTGACTGCAAGTTTTACCAAGATGTGATGAGCAGCAAATCGGAGAAGATAGCAAGGGATGAACCTAAGGAAGTGGACAAAAATCAGATCATGGAGCCGTGGAAATCCCATGTTAAAAATCACTTGAAAATTTTAACCAGGAAAGTAGCATGACCACACTTATGTTTTAGAAATATCACTCCAGTGGCTTTCACTTAAAAACCCATCACTGAAAGCCTAATGCGCTGCCTTCTCCACTAGACCCCAGGGGCACAGAGAAGGCTACGAAACTCTCATAAGTCGCTTGCAGTCTAACAGGTGAGACGGTTAATTAAACATAAATACAATACAGTGATTAGTGAAACAAAGGGTGAATCAGAGAAAGGTTGGAAGCTTGGGGCCTGAAAGGCAGCAGTTGCTGGCCCCTTCTGAAGACCGCCTTGCGTAAGGCAGTGGAAGCCAGGGCAGAAACATGGACGCTTACTTCTCTGTTTGAAGAACAGGCTCTGTCCTCTTAATGAATCTTCCTCATATTACCCTTTCCTTTTACCATTTCTTCCTAGCCAAGTCACGTGCTATGTGCTAGAGGAGAAATAAACTCCTTTTGTCCTTTCGGAGTGGAAGAGATGATGTACTTAATTCCCATTGTTGTTTTTGTCCTTCCACAACTTCATTTGCTGGATCTCTATCCAAGTCTGCCAAAAGTACTACTTCACATTAATTGTACTCTTCCTAAACACCCAACCCAGACCACCTACCTCACACACACACACACACACACCCACACACACCTTCCATTCTTGCTTTATTGAAAAGGTGGATGCTGTCCCCACAACATTTTCATCTCAGATTTTCTTCTCTTCCTTTTCCATAATTTAAATTCTTATCAAAACAAAATCTAGTTTTCCTCCCAGGTCAACATGACTACTCATGATCTCAAAGCATTTTCTCCCTATCTTTTCTGGGACCTTCTTTATACATCTCTTTCCCTCATTCTCTCTTTCTCCCTCTCTCTTTCAATCTTTTAATTGCCTCTAACTTTTCCCTTATTATCAAAAAGTATGTGAGAAGTAGATATTTTGCTGACTCTTGTGACCTCGGAAGTGGGAGGGATGGTTTCCCATTAGACAGCATTCTGCTGGTGTTGCCCCACCCACCTCACACACACTATCCTCTCAAGACTGTTATTGACCAGGTGGAGAAAGTCTGGAGGAAATCAACATCACTACAGCAAAAAAATCCCAGGTTTCAGGCAAGGCTTGGAAGAAAAAAGTAGGGCTAAAAAATGTAGAGTATGATAATAATATTTGGTCAGTCATTTGTAGAGTGCCCTCTGCTATATTATTTTATTGTTGTAGCGGAGATGGTTTCCAATGAATGGGAATATCATGCAGTGAAATTGAAAGGATTGGTAGAATGGTCAGAGGTGAAATGAATCAGGATAAGCAAGACTATTATTTTTTCCCATTTCATTGATATGTATAAGTGCAATACACATATTTTACATTGATATTGAGTATTTTGTGCATATACATATCATGTCAAAATTACAAATCCTCCCCCTCTCCCTTTTTGACACTTCTTTCCCCTCCCCTCCGGTTCCCATTATTCCCCTCAAGTTCTATGAAATAATTGTGATCTGGATTTCTCATATCAAGGAACTGTTCTATATTTCACGTTCTGCTTCTGACTCACTTCACTAAGCACAATGGTCTCAAGTTGCCTCCATTTACCTACAAAAGCCTCCAACCTATCTATCTTTGTAGGTGAGTAGCATTTCACTGTGTACTAATACCACAATTTTTGCATCCATTGGTCTGTTGATGAGTATTTTGGTGCCTTCCACATTTTAGCTATTGTTAGTTGTGTTGCTATGAACATGGGTATACATTTATCTCTGTTACATGTTGTTTTTAACTCTTTTGGAAATTTTTCCAGAAGAGGTATCACTGGATTAAAGGGGATATTTATTTCCAGTCTTTTGAGAGACTTCCATATGCTGTCCATAGCGGTTGCACCAGTTTACATTCCCACCAGCAGTGCCGGAGGGTTCCTTTTTCCCCACAGCCTCACCAGCACTGATTGCTGTTTGTGTTCTTGATATTGGACTTAGATGATATCTTAGTGATGTTTTGATTTGCATTTCTCTAATGGCTAAGGATGTTGAACATCTTTTCATGTACTTATTGACCATTTGAACTTCTTCATCTGAGAACTGCCTATTCATTTGTTTTGCTTATGTTTCAATAGGGTCTTTGATTTTGAGGGGCTTACTTTTCTTCAGTTCTCTGTATATTCTGGTTATGAGCCTGCTATCTGAGGTATTGGTGGTGAATATTTTCCCCAGTCCATCAGTTCTCTTTTTTACACTGTTTATAATTCCCTTTGCTGTGCAGAAACCTTTCAATTTAACATAATTCCATTTGTTAATTCTGGGGGCAATTTCTTTTGCTTTTGGTATCTTATCAGGAAAGTCATTGTCTACACCTGTGTCTTTTAGATATTCGCCTAATTTGTCTACCAGGAGGTTCAGTGTTTCAGCTTTAATATCTAGGTCTTTAGTCCACTTTGATTTAATTTTGGTGTATGGTGACAGGTGTGTATCTATATTCATTCTTCTGCAATGTGGATATCCAATTTTCCCAGCACCATTTGTTGAAGAGGCTGTCCTTTTTCCAGTGTATGCTTTTGGCTTTTTTACTGAAGATTAGGTAGCTGAGGGTATTTGAGTTTCTTTCTGCATCCTGAATTCTGTTCCACTGATCTGTCTGTTTTTGTGCCAGGACCAAATTGTTTTTACAACTATTGCTTTATAGAATAACTTCATGTCAGGTATTGTGATGCCTCCTGACGTAGTCTTGTCACTCAAGATTGCTTTGGCAATTCTATGTCTCCTCTGATTCTATATGAATTTAAGGATATTTTTAAAAGTAGTATAAAGATAGACAAAAGGAAAGCCAAAGCACAAATTGATCAATTGATCAACTAGCAGCACACGATCCTATAACCTAAAACTATAAAGCAAACTAACTGACCAGAATAAAAAGAAAAAAATTAAAATAAGAGAAAAAATAAAAATAAAAAATAAAGACTAATAGAAAAAAAAAGTTACTCCTGTATAAGTTCATGTGGAGCTGGTTTCAGACACTGCTGTTTGGTGGAATCACCCCACTATTCTCTTCCTCCAGGGGGATTCCTCTCATTCTCTCCCTTTTGATGCTCATCTCTGGTCAAGGCAGTGTGGGGCACAGTTGGGGGCATACTGCTCAGTTCCTCCCTCTGCGTGCTCCTCTCCCACTCCTATTGGGTCCTGGCTGGGCATATGCCTCTCCCAGCCTGCTGTCCCAGCGGGGCACAGTTAAGGGTGTGTTGCTCTCTGGGCTCCCCTTGTGTGGTCCCAGCTGCCTCCTTGCCAGTGCTGGTCCCTTTAGCTACCTGCTCAGAGGGCTCTTGTTACTCTATTACTCAGGTTATGGGTTATGAAAATTTGGAGTCTACTCATCTCTGCAGCCTTGTGCAAACTGAGGACCTATGAGCACTAACCCTTCTCGTCCCCAGGCTAGAAGGGAGGAGCCCACTGCCACTGTTTGCAAGTGGCTTTCCCCAGCTCCCACTGCCCACTGTGTGGGTGGGTGAAAGGGCTCCACACGGGGCTTCTCCAGGTCATGATTGCCAGGTTTATTTTTACCTCTACTTCTTTGATTATTTTATAGATCCCACCTGTACTTTTTATTTATTTAATTTTTTAGGGATAGCTGTTTTAAGCCTCCTATTCTGCCATCTTCTTGACAGAAATCCAAGATTACTATTATGGATTGAAATGGGACAATAAGTCAGACAGACAGTAGGACGGAGGGGTCTTTACCAGGTGTGTCTGACACAGACAAAGAAAGCAAAACTGGAAGAGAAATTGAAGGAACACGTTAGGAATGCAGGGCACAGTGCTGTTTAAATGGCTGGATTGTGTCATTGGCATTAGAAGGGATAATGCAAAGCCGTCGTTACTGTTGGAGAATCAGCACCGTCACAGTCCGTGCTCTGGCACTCTCTCTTGCTTCTGTAGAGTCTTTGGGAATGTGGAACTCATTTTATATACTAAGTTACCTCCCACCCTCTTTTGCTGTTCTTCATGCTTCTGCTAAATCAGCCCCAGCACCTGGGGTGTTATATAACAAATATTTTGTTGTATTTATGTTTTCAAATATGCTCAATTTAGATCAAAGCCATCCAAACAACAGTGAAAGTGGTACAGTGGGAAAAAAAACTGAATTGAGAGTCAGAGGACTATGGTTTTAATCCCAATTTTGCTATAAAATTGCATTAACTGTTTTAGACCTTGTTTTTTTTTTCTTTGCTAAAAAGAGACCAATATCTGCCTCGTTTACTTCACTTTATTGGGTTGAGAAACAAATAGATGTGACTCTCTATTGAATATACTAAAATTATAAATTGCTTTTCATTCGTAAGAGACTATTATTTCCATTGCTTTAATGTCCTGGTGGTTTCGCTCTCTGCAGAGGACATTAAGACCTAGTGTAGATTATATAGCATTTAAGGAATCTGTGCCAAGTATATAATTAGCCTCTATTTCCATGCTGGATCAGATACTAGAATTCTTGAACCAGATCTCCCACCTACGCGGTTCAGACACTTTTTGAATTTATCTTCCTTCACATTATCCTCCTTCCAGTCCAGACTGCTGGACAGGTGTGCATTCAGTAGCCGCCTTTCACGTGAGCTTCCAGGACTACAAGAACTGCTGGATTTTTCAGGCTAAACAGAACTGCTACTGATTTGCATTTTAATAATGTTTAGATTTCTGAGGTGAGTAGGGCACTACTGAGGGCTCATAACTGGCATTGAGAAAGGAAATGAATGACCATTTGGCGATTGTACAATGGGTCAAACACTGACTGTGTTTGCTACTTGCTATGTGCTTGCAGCACTTCTGTGAGGTAAGGATTATTATTCCCAACTTTACAAACATAGAAACTACAGCTCAGAGATGTTAAGCAACTTGCCTAAGTTTATAAAGCTAATAAATGCAATCTGGGATTCTATCCCAGCTCCATCCGATTCTAAAGCAGATGCTATTTTCAATTCTGCTTCCATGCAGGCCTGCAATATTAAAAATAGAACACGTCCTAGAACTTACCACTTCACAATTCTTGACACCCATGAAAGCACATGTTGGCATAACATATGGCAAGTATCATGGCCACCAACTAGGAGAGGTTCCTTTCACGGATGCCTTTAAACCCTAAAGTTGATTAGTAATCTAAAACAAGCTCAGGCCTAAAACAGAAACATCTAGCTTTTACATCTAGTAAAGAGCTCCATACATCTCAAAAGAAACCTGAGATGTTTGCCTGCAGAAGGAAAATTAAAAATTCAAGGTGAGAACCTGTCAGTGCTAAAAGAAGTTTCGTGCAGGGCTGCTTGGCCAATAAACAGTCAACTCAAAGCTACCACACTGATCTCTCCTTGGGTTCAGTACTAAATTCAATCTTATACAAGTGGGCAGAGTCAACAGATATCAATTTGGGATGATTTGAGGAATACTGAAATGCTGTAACTTATCAGAATGACTTCCCCCACTGGCCGTAGTGTTTGCTAGTGATTGCCTATTAATCACTTCCTCCAGGTTAAGGTATCTGTCAAAATGTAAGTGCCATCCCCAGCTGCTGTATGTCATGCTATCAATTTGTCACTTTCATTTTCTTTTTTCCAGCACTTGAAACTCACCCAGGGCCTTTGTACTAAGTGACATCTCCAGCCCTTTATTTCTTTATTTTGAGACAGGGTCTTCCTAGGTGGCTAAGTTGCCTAAGTGGCAATCTTTCTGCCTCAGCTTCCCAGCATTCTGGGATTGTAGATATGCACCACTACATCTGGTGTCACTTTTAATTTCTTAGTTTAATCATCAGACAAGTATGAGATATAAAGGGAATGATTTGGAAGGGGTAGCAAAAAGAGAAAAGATTCAATATGTTACCTGATGTGCAGATAGAATTCAGGAGGGCCAGGCTAAGACATTTGGAAACCTCAAAGCACCAAAGAAATAATGGGGCAAATTCTACATGCTAATATATAGTCCAAGAAAGAGAATACAAACCTATAAAACAAGCGTAAGGAGGTTCAACAAAATCTGCTTTATTCTAATAATTACTACTGCAATATTTTTATTGACATACAAGTCACTCTTTTTTTGAGACAGGGTCTCACTCTGTAGTTCAAGTGGGTCCTAGATGCACCATGTAGTTAAGGTTGTCCTCAAACTCAGAGCAATTCTCTTGCCTCAGTCTCCCAAACTCTGGGATTACAGGGATGCACCACCACATCCATCTAGCCTTCATGTGGTACTGAGGATTCAAACCCAGGGCCTTGAACATGCTAGGCAAGCACCTTACCTACTGCGCTATTCCCCCGCTCTGAAATTCACTCTTTAAAAGCATACAGTTCAACGGAGATGGAGAAATATAAAATGAATGTGTATGGGTCAGTGGGTTTTAATGCATCCAGGGTTGTGCAGTCACCACCACAGTGACATTTTGGACATTTGCATTGCCCCTTCTCCAAATGCCATACCTGTCATTGGTCTTCCTCATTTCCTTCACTTTCCTCCCAGCGAACGGCAACGGCTAATCCACTTTCTATCTCTGTGCTTTCCTATTCCACACATTTTATATAAATGGAGTCATGTGTGATCTTTTATGTCAAGATTTGTTCATTTAGCATAAGGTGTTCAAGTCTATTCTGTAGTAGGTATGCATATTTTATAGCTTAGTAATATTCTGCTGTATAAAACATACCACATTTTTCCTTGTCTGTTCATCAACTGATGGATGTTTGGGCTGTTTCTACCTTTGGGTATTATGAATATTTCTGCTATGAACATTGAAGCACAGGATTTTTACTCTTTAAAGTGTGTACCTAGAAATAGAATTTCTATATTATATGGTAACTCTATGTTTGACTATGTAAGGAATCGCCAGCCAGTTTGTCAACGTGGTGTACCATTTCATATTCCCACCAGTGATGTATGAGAGTTCCGACTGCTCTACATCCTTGTTAAGGCTTATTATCGTCTGCCTTTTATTGTGTAGGTGTGCATTGCACCATCCTTTTTGAGATGTAAAATACCTACTTAAAAAAAAAACTGTAATGCATCTATTTAGTGGGTTTCCTAAGCATGTACTTTATCCATCTATTACTAAGCTAGTCAGTACAGGGACTAGGTGAATTTACTAGGTTCCTTGGGTTGGACGGTATAAGAGAGGGCCTAGTATGTGAAAACATTTCTAACACCAAACTAAGGTCAAAAATAATGGCTAAGTCATACACTCTAATGTAAGAGACAGAAACCCATTCAAATGAGTACCAAAAAGGTGTGTGGGGAGGAATGCAGATGTATCATAGCAAAGCTGTGGAACGCAGAGGCATGTTATGGCAAACCCGATGTAACTTGTCTAAAGCACAATGGCAAACCATTCGAAGGTCATAAAGCAGCTCAGCTTTTCACTGCTATCCGCTACAGTATTGAGCCAGTTTTCTTGGAAATAGCTGTACAAGCAGGAAACAAGCCCGCATGGTGGCGCAGTCTCCAATGCCAGCACAGTAGGAGGAGGTAGGAAGTTTGAGCCCAGGCTGGGCAAATTAGTATTTTAGTAAGATCTCGTTTCAAAACTAAACAATGAAATAAAATGAAAAAGGGCTGAGCATGTAGCTCAGTAGAAAGACCCTGGGTTCAATTCTATACTATCAAAAACCAGTCAAACAAAACAAAAGGCAGAGACGTAGAGATGTAAGAGACACGTTCTCTCATTTGAACAGCTATACTTCTTACACACTGGCTGACTCTGTCACACATGGCCTCATTACTTTTAGTGTTAAGTCAACTTGTAGGACTGTAGTGCAAATTGGCTATAAAGTGCTTTGTAATTCTAAAGCACATCATAAATGATAATCTCTCATTGCAACTTGCATACCCAAAATAGGAACTCCTTTGGCAATTCCTCTTTGGCCCCCTTCAGGGGTGCTTTGACATCCTCAAGGTGAATTTGACATAAAACCATGCATAGGCACTTTTGTTTGTTGTAAAATCGCAGCCAGAGCTGCATAAAATTCCATGTTTATGTTCTCTGCTGCACTAGTCCCTCATTGGGCTGTCATTCCATAGTCTTTAAACAATAACCAAGCCAGTGAAATATATCTGGGCCTCCCAGGAAAGATCTGGAGGGCCCCAGGGGCATATATAATGTGAGTTAACATGATAAGGCATTCCTGTGCAGCTCTGTTGTTTCCTCTCAAATGCCTTTGCCATTTGGAGGCGCTGTTTTTGTTTCCACTCCCAACGGGCTGACCCTCAGAGACAGTGGGCTGATGAGCAACCGTCTGTGGGCAATCTAATTGTGAGAAAACCAGAGCAATGGCAGACTGAGCAGAACAAACCTTAAGCACCAATGATCTGCCAACCCACCCATCAGTGCACCGCAGACTCCTCTGGCACACTTCCTCGCACCTCCTATTTAGGGCAGAGAAGGTTCACAGTGAGGAGGAGGTAGCAGCCAGAAGCAAGTACTTTTTCTATGATTACTTTTCTCTTCTGGACAGCATGCTCTCAAAGTTCCTCTCTGCTAGGTTAGGTGCAGTTCTGCCCTCAAGCAAAGGCACGGCCTCTGCTAGCCTTGTAAATCTCTGGTTGGGCTTCTGGACTCCCACCGAGATGAGCCAAGTTTAAGACTCCAGCTGATTGGGCTTCCTTTAAGCCAGCCAAAGAGCTCTGCTTACTGAAAGTTTCAAGCTGCTTCTATCACTACTGATTTTGTCTCTGTTTCCCCTTTTTGGACCTGGCAGCACAGGGAATGAGAAATTTATTTTTATTTATCTATTTTTTTAAGACAGGGTCTTCTTCTGTGGTACAGCTTGCTATGTAACCCAGGCTGGCCTCGAACTCACTGCAACCCTCCTGTTTAAGCATCCTAAGTGCTGGGATTACAGGCGTGTGCCACCCTGTTTGTAGTGCTTTGGAAACAAGCCCAGGGCCTTAAGCTTGTTAGGTAAGTGCTTTCGTTGCTGAGCTATGTCCCCATCCCTGAGATGCTTATTCGAGCCTCAAAAAGACAGCATCTGGTGCTGAGGGGCGGGGCCAGGGACGGAGGTCAGCAGTAAAAGCGCTTGTCTACACGTGCGAGGCCCTGAGTTTGATTCCCTAGCACCCCATATACCGGCTTTGGGTGGCGCACATGCCTATAATCCCAGCACTTGGATGGCTGAAACAGGAGGATTGCTGTGAGTTCAAGGTCAGCCTGGGCTGCAAAATGAGTTCAGGACCAGCCTGCACTACAGAGGGAGATCCTATTATATATGTAAAACCAAGACCGTATCAGTGAGACTTCCAAGAAGGGTTGATATTTCCATTGTTCAGGAGGTAAGGAAGGGCATTTCAGAATGGCAAATGGCAAGGAAGGTAGTGGTATTCAAGAGCATTGTTTTCACATTCAAGTTCAAGGAAGCAGAGGGAAGAGGGAAATTGCAGTGGAGGTTGTTGGAGCAAAGAATGAGGCAGATGGAAAAGATTGCAACTGGCACTGAACACCATGTTGAGGTGATTGGATTTCTCTGGACTGTGGAGCATCCTAGGCAGATGAAACACATTCCAATTCATGTTTGCAAAGCGCAATCAGAAAGGAGCATGGGGGTTTGGTTGACGAGGTAAGGAAACTATTTAGGAGGCTCTAGGCAATGTCTAGATAAATGAGGGTCATATCTAGGGTAGTTGGTAGCAAGAGCTGAAAGGTGACAGATTTGAACATCTCTGAGAGTGATGTATTTGCAAGCAAATGGCTCCCTCATAAAAGAAAAAATAAGACCTCAATTTACTGTGTTTGCTTATTTCCATGGTAAACAAAACATTCCTCTGAGGCTGATTTCATGTTAACTGCTGGCCACCACTGGGTGTATAGTTGGGAAGACGTGTGCTCACTCAGCTGTCTACAGCCAGCTCAAGCCAGCTGCAGCACACTTCCGTGAAAGGACCAATCAGATGCAGAGGGAAAGGGGAAGAAACAAAGAAGATAGACAAGACTGATTTGGATGAGTCCTTAAGTCTTTGGAGAGACGGAAGCCTGGAGGATGAACAGATTTATTTGTTTGCCATGGTGAGGAAAGATTTAGTAAATAGGAGGCATACCAGGAGGAAATTATGACCTTGAATTTGGACATGTAGAGTTGGTAGTACTAGCCCTAGAACTCAACTTTCAGTGAAGCTCTCTGCCTTGTAACAATTGCTAACAGTGAAATATTTTCATTTTTGTAACTCCATTACTTATGTTTATAATAGTTCTTTCAGCTTTACAACGACCTCGTAGGTCAAGGAAATTGCTGGCATATGTTGTGCTAAACAGGTAGCTATTAAGGGAATGACTAGGTTAAACACTGTTGTTTTCTTTGTTTTACAAATAAAAAAATGAAGTGCAAATTGCGCAAGTTCACATAGCTGGGATTCAACTTAAGCTTGTGTGATTTTAATACACTACACTACATTGTACGTGCGGGACCCTGACTAGGCCTGGGATGATTGTAGGTAGCAGTGGCTCCTACCCCGATAATCTGGATACTCGAGATGAGACCAGCAGGCATAGAGCCCCTCCCTCTTATCCCAGACCTAGGATGGGCCACAGCTCAGATTTCATCATACCCAAATTCCTAATCTTCCTCTGCTTCCAGATCCTTACCAGAAAAAACATGATCAGGTTTCAAAAGATCTGCCATGAAATTAGGCTACTTTCAGACTCCCAAATCCCCCAATCAGTAAATGACCCTGGCTCTGTTACCTGGCGGATCCATCTCCTTTAAACTGCTTATGAGCCTGGCCCTCACCTCCAATAAATGAGCTGTTAACACGGAGTCAGCCTCCCGGATGTGATTCCGTCGTACTCATGCCACCGCTTGAGACCCTGTTCACCCAGACTTCGCTGGTTCCTGATCGTCGGTGGCCGATAGTGGCCAGGAACCCCCAGACCCTGACATATTAGTATGTGCTGTAGAGGCAAAATATGGCAGGAATCTTTCCTTCTTTCACTATGCTTAGGCATAACGTTATGTGTTGAATACTTGCATCCCTAAAACACATATGTTGAAGCCTTAACTCCCCGAGTGGCTACATTTGGACCCAGGGTCTTCGTGGAGGTGTGCAGTTTAAAGTCATGGGAGTAGTGCCCTCACACAATGGAGTCCATATCCTAGCAGAGCCGGGAGTGACACCAGGGCTCTCCGCACCTACACACAGAGGAAAGCGCACGCGAGGACACAGCAAAAAAGCAGCTGTCTGCAAACCAGGAAAAGCCCTGGGAGGAATGAAATCAGGCAGCATTTTCACCTTGCACTGTCCAGCTTCCAGAACCATGAGAAAATGCATTTTTGTTGCTTAAGTCACTTAGCCTATGGAACTATGGCCGCCTGAACACATTACTATTATACAAATAGCAAAGATTGTTAATTATTTGCTGAATACATAAGGACTGGTCCTAACATTTGTGTTGGAAATACTGTTTCTCACACATGATACCTAGTAAGACATTGGAGAAAGACAGGAGTTTAAAAGAGACCATATAAGATCTTTGACAGCACACACCTGGCAAGTACCAGGCTCTGGGCCTGATTCCCTAGCTCCACGTAAGCCGGCTGTGGTGGTGCATGCCGGTCATCCCAGCACTCAGGAGGCTCAGGCAAGAGTATCTCAGGATGAGCCTGGACTACAGAGCAAGATCCTATCTCAGAAAAAAGAAATCTTGGGCACTTTTCTCTGATGAAAGCCTTTCTTTTGGGGGCTACTGAAAGGTGTCTTCCAGGGTTTTCACCAATGTCCTTAGCGAAGCTTCCAAAATACTATTTCCCGAGGATCATACTCTGCTTCTTCTATTCTGGATTTACTTATGAAATCACTAATGCAACTGGAAGTAAAAAAAAAAAAGCGTTTACTAATTCAATTCTATTTCTGTGTATGTGCCTAGAAGAAACAAACACAAATCTCCACGAAATTTTTGTATAGTGATATTTGTTGGAGCTTGATTCATAATAGCCCAAACCCGAAATATCTAAAACGACAATGAAAAAATGTGCAGAGAAAAAAAGATTTAATTTTGAAATGAAATAAATTTGTTCAACTTTATAAAGATATGAGCTATTAACGAATATAACATGGATGCGTCTCGAATTTGTTACATTTAGCAAAATAAGCTAGAAACAAGGAGAAAAAAAGTCCTTTTTATCCCTACCAACCAGCAGGGTGCGCCGTCTGCTCAGTAGTACTTCCTCTCCCTCCTAGCTTCTGTGTATTTTCTCCTGGGGGCCTGTGCTGAGCATTTTTTGCATGCATCCTCTTTGTTCATTCTCATGAAACCCTTAGGCATCGAGCGCAGTGTCTGACACACTATATTCAATGAGTTAATGCATGGTTAGTTTCCACGACACAGTGAGATAGTGACTATTATTATCCCCAATTTAGACATACTTGTTGGCTATAACCTTTTGGTATTTCACAGGCATCAAAAAGTAAAGATATTTCATATTAAGTTCATTTTCCCTACAGCTCACTTCTGCACAACCACCTCTTCTCTCCCTCCCTGCTCCTCCGAGTAGACATTATTTGTCTGCCTAGCATCCTATCAGCCCCACTTCTGGAGAAAATATGCAGTTCTTTTGGGGACTGGCCCTCCCTCATTTCATTGGTTCTTATGAAATCATGGATCACCGTGCCCCCACCTCCTTCACGCAGTGGTGGATATGCGATCCAAACAAAGTCAGTCTCTGGCTCAAGGAATCTGAATCTCAAGGGTACAGGAAGAGGAGCATTGGCCAAGGTTTGTTTATCTAATAAGAACACCATAAGGAGACATCCACAACTTCCTGCTGCATTAAAACTAGCTTTTTGGTTCGTATTCCTTGTCAGGTCTGGTGGCTCAGTTGCTGCTTCAGGTGTGACCTAGCTCATATCCTTCCAATACATTTTGCTTTTTTTGTTTATGTCAGCTGGGAATCATTTTTTTTTTTTTCCTGCTTGCAACAAATGTACTCCAATTGATTAAACCAAAAATATGACCTTTTCTTTTTTCACTCAGTATTTCAGGTTAGAAACCGAACCTCACACACCCTATATAATGAATCAGTGAGTTCAGCATTTGTTCTACTTGTTAGTTCTTTCTAATCTGTTTCCCGACTCTTGTGGTTGCAGCCTTGACTCAGGCCCTTCTCATGCCTTGATTGCAGCAAAGCCTCTTAGTCGGTCATCATGCCTCCAGTGTAGTCCTTTCCCCTATATCCCTGTGACCACTGGTGGGAGGATATCAACCTGATGAGATTGGGAAAGGTCCAGCGTAGAGCTTCAGGTGTGTATGATTGACTTGTGGACCAGCCAATGAGAGGTGAACACTAATCAGGCGTGTGCGTGGCCCAACTGGCAGCCTGAACTAAATAAGAGGAAGGACTATCATTACAGCTTATCCTGGGAGAGCTCTGGCTTTCTCACCATTTTCAGACGTCAACTCACTCCTGCCTTCACATCGTGGATCTCCATCTCAGATTCGCTCCAGTCTCCAGTCTTCACTTTGCGTTTGGACAATGAACCACTGCAGGCTCCCAGCAGCTGTCCTGCACTCTCAACTCTGAGCAGCTCCCAGAGCCTCCAGCTCTCACACATTCATGAGGCCATTTTGTACTGTCCTCCTCAGACTTGTAAGCCCTCTAAATAAATCCACTTTTATTTCTATAAATTCTATTAACTCTGCCTCTCTTAGAACTCTAACAAATACAATGCCCTATTCATGTTATAATCCTTGCATTTTTGAGTTAAAGACAAAATAAAAGTAGTATTTTTATGTTAAAATTCATTCAACTATTCCCTCCGCCATTCATATGCAGTACAAACAGAAGGACAGAAGAAACCGGTAATGTGCAAGAGACCTTAATCCTGGAGGGGAGGCAGACTATGTTTGACCCAACTTTTTTTTTTTTTTTAACTGAGGAAAGATTTAATTTAGATCACAGTTTCAGAAGGTCTCACACCGTATTTTTCACAGGCAGCCAGCAACATGGCAAGGAGGATCCGGCATAGGATACAGGCAGGTAGGAAGCTATGTCAGAGAAGAGCCCAACTTTGAAATCAGTGCCTACTCACAGTAGACACTTGGCACTCAATTCCCTTCCTCTTCTATCTTGTGTAAAATATTCCCCAGTAATTCCTCAGTAGCATTATTTCATTAATTCCTTTGTTGATCTATCGGTTCTCAGTTTCCCATAAGCCACTGTTATATGTCACTGGTCTTTTCTTCCTGTGATGGTCCCTCAGTTAGCCACACATCCCTGTAGTTACACCCTGTGTAACCTCTTCAATGTTCTTTCCTTGACCCTTGGCTGGTCCTTAGACTTTTTGTTGGCCAAGAGAAAGAAGTAACACCGAGAACTGAGGCTAGATCAGAAGAAGACTTACAGATTCCACCTAGCATTTGGACAACCTCCTCCTGAAACACAGCCATTGTGCTGTGATAAGCCCAGACCATACAGGATGGGAACACGTAGGTGTTACAGGTAACAGCCGCAGCAGGGTTTCTAGCCCATCACCAACATCAGCACCTGGTAATGTGTATGTGCTATACCAAATATAGACCAATCAGCCTCTTATGTTTTTGGAGTTCTAATGAGCAATTACTGAGATAAATTAACAAAAATCTAAATTTTATCAGCCATCTTTTCTGTACCTAACAAAAAGCAGCAGACTCTAGTTCTATATACACATACATACAATGTAACACATCCTAACAAAAACAGAGTCCTACTGAAATACTTGTCAATTAACAAAAAGCTACTTTTCCCTTCACCCAAATGTTCTCAAAATTTTGTTCCTACTGTTCACTTCTCAGTGGAACTGGTTACTTACGGCTAGGGATACTAGAATTTTCTCCCATTTTTACTGAACAACAACAACAAATTAGATTTTCTCAAGTTTAATTTGCTTTTAAAAAAAGAAGTGAATTGCTTTTTCCAGGTATCCTCTCTAACAACTGTTGGAAATGGGTTCTAAATTAACCTGAAAGGCAAAAGAAGCACTCAGACAACAAGAGATCTCTACAAAGTCAGTCAGTTTATTTCTGCAAGCAGAAGGTACAGCCAGTGCTCATCAAGAATGAACAGAGAGTGTGCCCTGGAACAAGGAGTAAGGGTTCTTATGTCCTAATGCAAGGGAGGCAGCTGACCTTTCAGCCCATTGGTTGAGTTATAGGTACACACTCTTTTCACAGTTGGCTAACTTGGGTAAAAGAAGCCTCAGAGTACAGCAGAAAATCCTAGTTGTTTGTTTGATGAGTTCCTTTGTAGCTAAAGTAAGAACTGTTATCATACAGCAGGAAGTTCTGATGTGTTCGTGAAACTGCTGATGTGTCTTGCATGATTAATCACAAAACAGGTTTAAACTCAAGTCAAGATGAAAATTGTTTGGTTTTTGACAGAAAAGACAAAATCTAGGGATTTACTTCACAACCACTGGTTAAAATCCAGTTGCCTATATCTTAATAACCCAACCCTAGCCTTTCCCTTTCCCCACCCAGCACTGACTACTAGAGAATTCAAATTCATTTCTGATGGAATCTGAGCTGTGGAGGGGCAGAGTCCAGGTGCCAGCCTAGCTACCTCTAACCTCATGAACTATGCCAACGTTTGGGCACTTAAAACCTTATCCCAAAAATGAGTTTTCAGATCAGAAAGGAAAACAGATTTTCCTCGGGAGTTAAAAAATTATCTTTATAAATACAAAGTAGAACTACAAGCTTACCAAAGTTCACATAAATTTACCAAAAAGCTTGTTTATTTTAGCTCCCATGAGGCCAATAGTTTTTCTTGATAAAGATATTTGGCAAGAAAATGATACTACAGTAACAATTTTAAAGATACACAGAACAGTTGAATAAAATGTAGCAAATTAAATAACATGGCTTAGTTATCAAGGATGTATGTCATCTTTTTGTTCTCATCTAGTAGTTAAGGTGTGTGGACTAAGGCAGTTTCTGACGAGTTTATGAGTTTTCAATACATTTTTAAATCCTCAGTGCAGACACCCTCCCTTTTGGAGCACAGTACCCTCCCTCTTACCTTATTAAAAATATGAAACCAAGTGATCAGAATGAGATGTGTTGATTCCAACAACTGACACTCAAGGCTTCGTGCTGATTTCTCTTATTCTAAACAAGTATGATGGTAACAAATACAAAGCAAGTGGCAAAGAAAACACGTTTCTGTCTCATTCTGAAAACATGTACCAACAGCCACTCACCCACCTTAACCTTTTGGGCCAGCCCAATGTTACAATGTTGGGACAAACTTGAAAAAATCAGAAATATATTATGGTTTTCCTCTCCCTTATTTCTTTCCAAGAAAGATTTTTTTTTTTTAGGATAAACTTATCCCACTCTTCAGAGAAAGGGAATACAGTTGCTTCCACCTTCAGAATGTAACAGATGAGAAAAACAAAACTGTCCAGGAGGCAGCAAGGTGTGTAACAGTCAATAATCTACTATACAACTATAAGACACGAAGGATAAACCATGTGTTGGGCATAGCAGTTTTAATAATTATTATAAATTAATGGTAAATTTAACAAGGACTGGTTTCTTATCTAAATGAACCACTGGGAAAAAATAAATACTACTTAAAAAACAAACTCAATACTTGAAAGACTGAAGACAGTTTCCGATTATAACAATGCTTCTTATTATGAGCATTTGTAAGCAGGCAGCCCCAGCTTGCAGTATGTATCAGGTCTGTATCCCAACAAAATTGACAAATGAAATTGTGGACAAACGAAGCAAGGTGTAGAGAAGGCACTTTATTAGAAAAAATATAGAAGGGAAATAGAAGGAGAATAAAGCCTCCACTAGTTTGAAGAAGGCCCAGAAATGTACGAAGCCACTATGACTCTCTGTCTAGGGCTTTTATTGATGAGCTGGGTGAGGGGCTGTCCCATGAGAGCAGCTTGGTTGCTAAGGCTGGTTGCTATGCTCTCCACCTCAAGCAGCTGCTGAAGTCCTCCACCTTCAAGCAACTTTTGAGGTCCTCTACCCTTAAGATATATCACTCTATTGTCTTTCAAGTACCTGACATTAACCATCAATATTTCTGAAGAGTGGTCAGCTATCAGCTGTCACCGAGCTATAGCCAGCTGCTATTTCTGTAAAATTTCCATTAATCTTGCCTCTTAGTAAAGTCTCCATTTTGAGGGAACCCCTTTATTCCTTAAATGCCTATATACCCACTACCTCCTGTCCCAGAATTGGAAAAAAAAAAAAGTTCAGGCATCAACCGAGGCTTCAGAGCACCAGCCCATTTAACAACTTCTATTCGAGTCAAGAGCCAAAACTGGATATCTGCCTCTCTAAGACAGTGTTCAGTCTTGGTGACCCAGATAGTTTAAATCCCACTCCTTGTCAGAGGCTGTAGTTCAGTAATACTTTCAAGTCTGTGCTTTAAGAGGAACCTGCAGTCATGTGGCATTGGGCAGAGCAGTCTAAGGTTGACGAGAAGACTGCAGCTGTGTTTAGTTGCCTACAGGCTGTCTAGCGAGATATAAAATTATGAGAGTTGTAAGCAGGCAATCACAATCCTTTCTTGCTTTTGTTCTACATGAATGATCACCCTTATCTCGCCAGAGGTCAGGAAGAAAGACAGTGACAGTGTGGAGAAGGAGCTGTATCAGTACAAGGTCTAACGACGACACATTTTAAGTCCTGCCCCACCCTTCCCTAGAAAAAAGTTATTTAATGTCCTCAATTAAGGTTTGTATTTAGTAACCAACATCAAGTGGAAAGAGCATCTGTGACTTGGATTCCAAATACAGTAGCTCACTCTTCTCATATTTGTACTATGCAGCTCTTGCTACAGTTAAGGAGTCAGGGCTATGTCTGATCAGGAGGCATCTGTAGGATTTTAATCCCCAAGGAATGCTGGGTTAGTCACAAATAGTTTTGCTTGGCACTAGGCAAAGTCAAAACAGCAACTTCAAATAACTGATTTCTTCATCCAGATGAGTTAAGCAGGCAAGTACATTCAAGATTTATCTTATGGAATATTTTAACATTTTTGAAAAAAATACAATATTGAAATTCATTTTTTGATAGTTTTCTGCTTTTTTTGTCCCTCACCCTCACCCCAAATGCCTCCTGACTGAACTACACAATGGATTAAGAGGGAATTTAAAATATATTTTAAAAAATATCACTGGTTTTGAGTTATCTCATTCCTTTTGCAAGGAGATCAGGCCAAATGTCAAGCATGTTGGGAGGGACACAATTTAAAGCAACACTACTGACTGTAGAGCCTGTGCCAGCTATTTACAATGCAAAACGACAGTTAAAGATTCTTGTCACCAAGTAAGAGGATGGCAAGCAGCTTTCTGTAGCATGGACGTTAACAGCTCTTGGGGGTTGCCCATTCCTTCAAAAGTCTAGTATCAACATGGGCAAAGGACAACGCATTGACAACACCACAGGTGATGATTCACAGAAAATTAAGTTCCAGAACTTAATGGTGCCAAAGCTGGTACTGGCTAAGTATTCTGAAACACAAACCCATGTTTTATACATACTGTGCTCAAAAATATTGCCTTTCATTTGAATTCTCATGCTGTAAGGTGATAGTTGCTCCCTTCTGCAAAGCTTGAAAAGTTCTGTGAGCTTTGAGAAAGGGAGATGCAAACTTGAGCTTCTCAAAAATCATCTTGAATTATACATTTTAAAGCTTTCTTGCTCTCCTGTAAAACTGCTCCAAATGTACTAGATGAGACATGGTGGCAGTACACAGTGCATCTCAGACATCTGAGACCCTTTTCTAACACAGGGTTTCCATAGAGGTCTGCTCTCAACAGTAAAAAGCCAAAGTACTTTTTAGAGTTCAGTGTTGCAGAAAACGGAGTCTCTCTCATCTTTAGTTGGTCCTATAATCATGTTTAACCCCTTAATCCCCAAAACCTTCATATATCTCCAGGAAAAAAAAAACTTATTTTGATAAGACTGCTCTTTCCTTTGTGAGTGATGATGCTGTATCTACTCAGCCCAGGAGAAATTTTATTTGAAAAATTTTTTAAAAATACAAGTATTTACAGTGTGGATAAACTGCAGCTGTGTATCAACTCCTCCACATAAAGAAAATAAGAATGATGTTTAACATTACTGAAAAGCATCACCTTCTGGCCCTGGGTTTGAGTACTGGGTACAAAAAGAAAGAGACTTCAACTTCAAAGCAAAATGAACAAATTTTTTAAATAGAAAGGGAAATAATAAAATTATTGCTTTGATTCTGTCTTACTTTTTAATTGCTGGGACACAATACTCAAAAATCCACAACATAAGGGAGGAAAGATTTATTTTGGCTCACAGTTTCAGAAGGTCTTAGTCCATGCATGGGCAGCTGGCAATGGCAGAAGCACATGGCAGAGGACTTGCTGGAGAAAAGCTCTTCACAGCCTTGCAGACAGGAAGCCAAGTGAGGGAGGAAGGGTGGAGCTAGCATATACTCCAGGTTGTGTCCCAGTGTTCTGTCCCTTCGGGGATAAGACTCAGTGATCGGCTCCTTCTGACTATGCCCCACCTCATAACGGCACACAGCTCCATAGGCATTCCACAACATCCAATTACACAAGGCTTTTGAGGGACATTCCAGACCCAAATCATAAGATTCCTTGTGCTGTGTCTAAAGAATGATACTCTGAATCATCTCAGTGCACAAATAATAGGCTCTTCAGGCTTAAAAAAATGGATGAGTAATTAGAGAAAAATTGAGTCAACTGTTGGAGAATTTTGAAATTGTACATTAACGTGTACATTTATCAAGATTCTTCTTTTTAGGGTTTTCCCCCTTCTTTTCCTCCTTCTTTGTCCCCTTCCCTAGATTTTTTTTTTCAATTTTCCTGTCTCAACCTACTATACCACTGGGATTATAAGTGTGCACTACCACTTTTTTTATTTTTTGTACCAGGGATTGAACTCAGCATCTTCACACTGGGCTAAATCCCTAGCCTACTTTATCTTTATTTTGAGACAGGATATCATGAAGGAAACTAAGTTGGACAGACTGGCCTTGAACTTGACAATCCTTCTGTCTTAACCTTCCAGAGCAGGAATATTAAAGACATGTACCAAAGCACCCAGCTCCTTTTGTCTTTAAAGTTGTATCCAAGAGCTGGGCACAGTGTCTTGTGCCTGTAATCCCAGCTACTCACACAACTTTAATTTCATGTATATATGGCTTAAATATATAGTTTCAAGTATGTATGGTTTCAAACGTACAGGGTTCCAAACCATGGAGAAAAAAATATTTTAAGCCGAGCATGGTGGTACAAGCCTATAATCCAAGTTATGAGGAGGATAAACAGGACTAATATTTCTAGGCCAGTTTGGGCAGCTTAGGGAGACCACATGAGGAAAAAAATAATGTTAGCTTTAATATTTCACCATAAAAATACTGCAGTAAGCTTTACACATACATTATTACATTTGTCTATTACTTTTTCTTTATTTTGGGGCTGGGGATTGAACCAAGGACTTGGTGCATACTAGGCAAACACTCTGCCACTGAGTCCCAGAAAACATTTTGAAAGCCAGCAGTTAGAGAGACTAATGTTCAGTCATCACACACTGCAATCAAGTGGAACAAAAAATATTTTTGGTCTTCACTACTTAAAAAATATCTGCATTCTCTTAAGTCTTCATAGCTGCAAAATAAAACTCAAAAAATCCACAAAGATGTTATCCTCCCCCAAACACTGTCACATATCCAAAGCAGCCTTCTGCATTTGTCAAAACCTTTACTTATTTTTGAGACAGGTTTTTATCAGGCTTAAAAAAATGGATGAGTAGTTAGAGAATTACTCCGTAGTCCAGTCTGGTCTTGAACTCACAGCAATTCTGTGTCTCAGCCTAAAGCCTTTATTTAAAGGTTCCTCTCACTTCACTGTGGTCAGGTACATACATGTTTGTTAAGATTCTGCCACACAGAGCTTCGGGTCAATGTTACTTGGGATAGGTTTAATTTCTATTCCCAGCTGCTTCTTAATACTTTTCAGGTTGAAGTGGTCGTATGTAATAAAGTCGATAGCTATGCCAAGATGACTAAAGCAACCTATTGCGGTTTAGATCTTGAATGTCCCCCAGAAGTCTCATATTATGGACTGTCTCTAGAACCATGTGCTCTTGGAAGATTGGGGCCTACCCCAGAGGGGTAGATTGCAGGCATGTGGATTGGATTGCAGGTGTGTGGATTGGGTTACAGGCATGTGGTGGATTAGAACCACACCTGGAAGAGGTGGAACACTGAGGCTGACATTCACAGCTTGTATGTCAATACCTCAGATAAACAAACCAGTGCAAACAAGATGTCGGCATAAGCCATTTCGAAAAATCATGAAACACACAATATCATTATTCCTGTCTCATTTTAGCATGGATATGGAAGAAAGAATAACCCAGATGAGAAATCTTGGCTAGCAATTGAACTCATTGAGAGGAGTTATGGAAATCATCAACTAGTTTATGTGAAGCATGGAGGAAAGCATATCAAAGCAGCATGCCCTTTGGTATTCAGTTACATACACGTAGCACTGGGTTACTTCCTTCAGTTAGTTCCTCCCTCAGATTAATCTCACAGGGTTTCTTCAAATGGGAATTCAAGAACTTTTGTACACTATGAGGAAATGTAGCAGAATATAGTAAAATCTTCTGCTTTTAGGTAGTGTGAGTATCCTCCATTATCTGCACTAAGTGCAGTGACAGCACGTCACCTCATCCAAAACTATCATCTGGACATGATCAACTTTTGCTATTCCTTTCTTGATAAGATCCAAGACTCTGCCAGGGGTAGCAATTACCACACGCACTGTATCATCAAGCCCTATTATATCATCCTATAAATTGGTTCCTCCTATGGTTACCATCACTTTTGGGCCCTCCCATGTGTTTGCTGACCCAAATGCACATTTGACTGACCTGTAGAGCAAGTTCTCCAGCAGGAAAAAGCACCACTGCTTGTATATTGTCTTCCTTCTGGTCTAGTCATTCAAGTAAAAGAATGAGGTTGGCATAGCTCTTGCTTGTCTCATTTTTTGCTCTAGCTAAGCTACACTTACCAGATAACGCAATGGAAATGAATGCTCTCCTCCTGAAGAAATGGTGCTTCCCAGACCATTTTAAAAATTCCTATTAGTAATTCCTATTTCAAACAGCAATCTGCAGGCTCACTTTCTTTTGCGGAGGTCGCGAAGTTTTGGTTCTTAGATCTTTTGGAGGGAGATTTAGTCTTCCAGTCATCACCAGGTTTTACAGTGGTGGTCACACTCTGTGCTTGCTGCTAAGTGTCTTTTTGTTTTTCAGAGAGAGAAGAAAAATACGCACACAAGCATTCATTCCCACGCGCATGCACACGCACACAGACCGGCTTTGCTGGGCACGCACAGCGTGGAGAATGCAAAGAGGGAGGAGGGGAGTGGGAGCGCCCCTAACACAGGACACACCGCCCCCTTCATTCTTTCTCTAGTCCTTTCGCAGCCCTCCTCCTTCTTTCCCACCCCCACGCGCCACCTTTACCTCGTGCTCTTTGGCACTCCAGCTCACTCTGTCCCCTGGATGCCAGGATTGTGTTGGTTTTCGATTGGTTCATCTGTTGCTACGTGTGTGTCCCCTCCTCCAGAGCTACCACTGGGCTTTACAGGGACCCTCGACACATCCACCCAACAAGCTTTCTGTTCCAGCAGTGCTCACGCTGTGTTAACTGCAAAGTTGTGTCTTTCAAATGTTGAAAATTTTGAATGTAATAGGGAAACTGTAGTAACCATTTATGAGGCTCTCCAAACGAAGAGATAAATATAAGTAATGCTCAACTCATGACTTACTGAAATACAGGCAAGCACCTTTAAGAGCTGTAATATCTGGATGGAAAGCAGCAGCAATGCTGCTTGCTCTCATGCACCAAACCAACGTTTATTTTTGAAAAGCTCTCTAACAAGCTTGAGTTACATCTACACGCACTCATTTGAATCTGACATCTCCCATGTGCCCAAGAGGCTGCTGCTAGACCAGGGGCCACAGTTGAGGCAAAACTGTGAGGCAGAATTTGTGTTAACCTTGAGATGGTTTGTTTCATAACAGTAGATAACTAGAACACCTCATTCCACCCTGAACTTAAAAAAAAAATAGTTCTTACTGAAAAATAACAAATGTTCTCTCTTAGGACAAGCATTCAGAGAAACTAAGCAGGATGATTTAGTCTCCTACATCTCGTACAGTTCTGTGTTTTCCTTTAAAAGGTCAAATGTATGCATTTAGAGTTTATAAAATTAAAAGTAGCACTGATTACAAGATTTTACCAATTCTAGGCTTCTGGTGAAATATTCCAAAATTCATTCTAAATAACAGGTACCTTTTCTAAGTTTTATAGATTTTTCAGTTGTCTCAGGCCATGGACAAGAGTTAAGAAACACAATAAACTAATCAAAAACTTAGAAGAAAAAATTTGAGAGAACAAGTATTAGCACTCTGAAAAGCTTCTACATATTCTTGGTAATCTGGAAGGACAAATGAATTCATAAAACTGTGTGCATGCTCAAAAAAAAAAAAAAAAAAAGACCAGAGAAAGCCCACATTCTCATATCTGACTTTGAGTTTCTCCACAATTAGAAATTGAAGGCAGCATTGTCATTCATTGGGATGAGTGGTGAAAGTGCATTCTAATATATACATAGGAGTCACTTGACAAAGACCAGGAGATTTATCATTTACAGGCATTTAAGAAACTCTTTATCCAATCATGAGCTGACTTCGATGCTAAATAAATAGGGACTTCAGTGGTCACACATGACAAAGAATATAGACTTTATAGACTGGTTCAGAAAAGTCAGTATAATCAAACAACTAATAGCAACCACGAATAGCAATAAAAACAAGCAGAAACAACAATAATTCCTGATATCGGTATAGGATCTGATTTCCAGAGATGCCACATCATGTTGAGTAGCAATGTAACATGGGAGAAGTACCACTTTGTTGGAGAAAATTTAGGAGTCCTTTATTAGCTGGTGACTGAGAACAGGCTCATGCCTCAAAGAATTCTCACTGCTATAGTGGGGATCTGGTGGGGCTTACAAAGGCAAAACCCACAGGAATGGGAAGAGTTACAAGAACAACAGGAAGGGGTGAATAATAATTAGCAGATTTATACAAGAATAAATTAACAACGGCAAGAATCTAGCAGTGATTTGAATTTTAATTGATGCCTTGTGCCTGATTCTGGGGTATTTCCAATAGTAATCTGGGGGCAGGGTATCAGCCGTGAGTGAGTCACTAGGTCACTTAGGCACCTACACAGCAATGATGACAGGGCAAAGAGGACATCAGGGAAAATCTAAAATGGTACAGCTCTCATCCCTTTAACATTATTCAAAATGTTCAGTGTTTATATAAAAATAATGAGCCATGCAAATAAACAAGAAAGCATTACCTATAGAGAGGAAGAAAAAGAATCAATAGTAATTATCCCTAAGGAGAACTGAAGAAAAGTATGAGAATGCTGCATAACTCTAGAGAATATCGGTAGAACACACACACACACACACACACACACACACACACACACACACACACACACACACAAATAGAAATTATTGACTCAAAAGTTACAATAACCAAAATGAAAAATTCACTAAAAGAAATTTACAGGAGGTTTGAGCAAGATGAAGAGAAAAAAATCACCAAATTTAAAGATCAATTGAGATTGTAAAATTTGAGAACACAGAATAAAAAGAATGAAGAAGACCAAAGACAGCTTAAGAGATTAATGGGATACCATCAAGCCTACTGATATACCAGAGGTTCAGAAGTAGAGGAGAAAAAACCCAGAAAGAATATTCAAGGAAATTATGGCCCAAACTCCCCAAATCTGATGACAGAGATTTATCTACAGATCAAAAATTGCAATGAACACCAAGTAGGATAAAACTGAAAAGATCCCAGTTACATCATAAACTGTTAAAGCCAAAATAGCTACAGAGAAGTGACTCACCACATACAAAGAATTCTCAGTAAGATTAATGGGTAATTTCTTATTAGAAAACAAGGAATGAAAAAGCAGCAGCATGCCATGGTTAATACGCTCAAGACCTGTCAAGCAAGATTTCTATGTTTGGCAACCCTATCCTTCTAAACAAAATAAGATATTAAGACAGTCTTCAGATAAAGAAAAGCTGGAAAATTCGTTACAAGTAAGCTTGCCTTATAAGAAATAATAAAGGAGGGCCTTCAACCTGAAAGAAAAGAACATAAGACAGTGAAGAAGGGTACCACTAAAGGAAATTGCATATATAATTATAAGACATAACTGTGCCTTTTATTTATAACATATTTCCCTCATTTAAAAAATAACTGCATGAAAAAATAATTACAAATTTATGAAGAAAGACACCCAATGTATACACATGTAATTTGTGATTATAAAAGCATAAAGAAGGGCTGGGATATAGATATTAAAAAGCAAAGTCTGCATATTACTGAAATTAAGTTATGGTTAATCCAAGATAGACTGTTATAAAAGAAACAGCTAATTGCAGCATTCTGGGTGACCACTAAAAATTAATTGTAAAATTCGTAGTGAAATAACAACAGAATTAACATTATACATTAGAAAATAACTAATTTCTAATAATAATAACTAATAACTAATTTCTAAAATAAGAAAAAAATATGGGAAATTTTCCATCATGGCAGATTAAAGATGCAAGCATTCACAAGATGCTTAGAGGACCCTCACTAGTATACACTGGTACCTGAAAATGAGAGCAATTGAAAAATCCAAATATGCAAAAGCTATTTGAAAGAGAAGCCCACTAGATGAACTCCAGTATTAGGGGTGTTTAGAGCCAGCTATTGATCTTAACACTGCTTACAGTCCATGTCCAGTGAATACACCATCTTGGGAAAGTAACCCCCTGAGGGAAGAAGCCAAGTACAGCAGTAGTGGCCAGCCTTCTGCATTTGATGCCCAGTTCAGATGTTTCTGCCCAGGAACCACCCATCCTAGCTCTATTCCCACTGGGAGATGAGCCCAGCAAGTAAGAGATTTGCAGGAAAAAGCTCCCTCAGATTAGGGCACTAAGGAATGTGGGGACTAAATATCAATGGGGGTGGACATAGAGTTAAGCCCTAGGGACAGAAAGAAACAAGGAGATAGTCCTGGATAAAAACACAGAACCAGAGAGGGGAGTACTGGGCTTGACTGGTATTATTGGGGAGCAGAGAACAGACACTGGAGGAGTTAACACTAGGAATACCTCTACTGCTCCCCCCAAATACTTTCAGGCTCTGTGCCTGTAAGATATCTTTCCTGCCACTGCATCCCTCAAACACCAAAGAGCGTGGCACCCATGGGATCCATCTCAACACTTACTAGAGGCTGCAGAGCTTGGTGCCCATGTAAGTTCCCACTCACAGACTCCAGATACCGCTGAGTCCAAGCAGAATGGCCCTCCCAAGCTAAGCCTAAGGGACCACTAAATTCAAGGGCTGGAGACTATTTAAGAAGTGCAGATAGAGAAGCACTGGGTGGGAATGGGACAGAGAGGATCAGTGGGTTCAAAGGATGCTATATGGCATGCTCACCCAGAGAAACGAAGAGCAGATATAAACAGCTGCACAGCTTATTTTGAAGGGAAGGAGACAGAGACTGAGGAAGTGCCCCCGCCACCTCCTCCAAGATTAGCAGAGGATGAGGTGCTCAAATAGTCCTGTCAGGCTCTTCCCAACTCCAAAGCAATATAAGTTGTCCCATCATAGAACAGAGACAAAGCCACAAGCTGGTCATGCTGACAAACATGCATCTGCAATGTAACAGAGCTCTGCCTGAAGAGGGAATAGAGGCAGGCTCAGCAGTCTGCCCGGATCTCCAAGACATTTCATTCACTGGTAAGAAAAGAACAAGTCATTGGAAGAGAAGCAGTTTAAGCACCTCCTAGTCCCAACTACAAGGGCCTGGAGCTCAGCCCCAACAAGACAAATCACTCTATTTTTGAACTAAGGAAGAAGAGCAAACTGATCAAAGGAAGACTGAAATATACATAAGACCGAGGTGAGTCTTTATTTATCTTTTTCTGTGGTCTGTCTCTCTGTTTTCCTTTTGTCAGGTATATACATGAGGTATTTGTACATATGAAACAGAGAATAACAATTAATTAGCACTCTGATGCAAATAGTATCATTCATGATCATGTCAGGTTAATCCCTCACCAAAAATTATGTATGGAGGATTCAAACAGTTTAGTATTTTAATCCAGCCCTTTTATAGCTTCCCCCCATCTCCAATTATACTTTGCTCCCTCTTCTCTTTCCCAGCTGCAGATAGGCTTTCAAACCTCCTCTTAACATGCATGAGGGCCTGAATTCATTTCTCAGCACCAAGGAAGAGAGACAGACACACACATAGTTTGATAAAACAGACAGATATACAGGTCAATGAAGTAGAATTAAAAGTCCCAAAATAAATGCATACCTCTATTATCATCCTTTTGATAGGGATATGAGGAAAACTCAGTAAGGTGAAAGAACACCCTTTCCAACAAATGGCACTGAGACAAATGGATATTCCCCATGTAAAAGAATAATTTTGGTCGACTACCTAACATAGCACTAAAAAACAATTAAATGGGAAAAAGACCTAAATGAACAAGCTAAGGATATAAAATTCTCAAGACAAAATATTGATATAATTATTTCTGATCTTAGATTAGGCAACAGTTGCTTAGACATGACATCTAAATCATAAACAAAAATATAACTCAGGTGCCTTAGTTACTTATTTGTTGCTGGGAGAGAATACCTGTCATTCCCAACTTAATGATAGATTTATTTTAGCTCAGTTTTGAAAGGTCATACTCAGTCCATTCAAGGGTGGCCAGCAACAGCGAAAGCACATGGCAGACAGAAAGCCAAGTGAGGGAGGAAGGGTGGAGCTACCCTTCCCGTGCCTGTCCCAGTAATCCACCCATTTTGGATCAAGTCTCAGTGTTCTACTTCTTCCAACCGGGCCCCACCTCTTAACAGCACATGGTTCCATAGGTATTCCACTACATCCAAATACAAGACATTTCAGATCAAAATCATAACACCAGGCCTCATCAAAAGGTTTTTTTTTTTTTTTCTTTTTTAAGGGCTGCAGGAACGGCACAGCGGTTAAAGCACCTGCCTTGCAAGTGCACAGGCCCTGAGCTCGATTCCCTAGCACCACGTAAAGCTGGGTGTGGTGCTGAGTGCCTGTAATCCCGGCACTCGGGAGACTGAGGCAGGTGGACTATCCCAAGTCCTGTACCAGTGAGCTCTGCACAGCCGGGGCTACAGTGCGAGACCCTGTCTCAAAATGAAAAGACCAAAATGTGTTGGGCAATGCAGCGGAGTGTGACAGCCCAGCTCAGTCCCCAGTACCACAAAAATAATTAAAATAAAAGTTTTTTTAAAAAAATGTGTATTAAAGGAACACTATCAAGAAAGTGCAAAAACAACCCACTATTTGTAGACCATACACCTGGTATGTATACTGTATTTAGAATATATTTTTTAAAAAAGCCTTACAACTCACAACAAAAAAATGACCTAATCCAAAAACAGGTAAAGAATTTTAAAAGACATTTTTCTTAAAAAGATATATAAATGGCCAAGGAGATGTAAAAAGATCTTCAACATCTTTCTGTAAACACAAACAAAATCACTATTACATACCTTCTGTATCAATTAGCATGGATAAATTTTAAAAAATAAAGAAGTTGGTGAAAATGTGATGGAACTATCATACATTGCTGATGGGAATACAAAATGGTACAATCACTTTGGAAGATGGCTTGGCAGCATCAACATTAGATTAGTGTACTATGCTTTGGTAAGAGGAAATGTGAGTCATTAAACTTTGAGTTTTTTAGAATATTGTTTTGGCTATTCAGGGTCCCTTTCACTTCCATTTGAATTTTTGGATCATTTTGTCACTTTCTGTAAATGCCAGATAGGATTTTGATGCAGACTATATTAAATCTGTGGATCAGTTTGGAAAGTGTTGCCATCTTTACAATACTCAGTGTTCTTAAAGCCAGTAAGGTTTTTATACTTTACTGTTGTGTGGCTTGGAGATTGTTTTCACACTTCAAGGAGTTTACAATTTTGCTCCACTAATAGCAAAATAGTTCCCTCTTCATTGCTCCTGAGAGAATAAGGACCTGGGGGAAGGGGAGCAGCTCCCAATCAAGTTCCATCTGGTTCTCCCACCAGCCCCACCATGGGTCCCAGCAGCTTGGGTGTCAGAAGGTGTGTTAGTGGTCAGCTTCCTCAGGCTCCCGTACATGCTTTCCCTGTACCACCACGATGCCCAAGAGGAAAGTCAGCTCAGTTGAAGGGGCAGTGGAGGGCATCTCCCAAGAGGAGATGGGCCAGGTTGTCAGCTAAAAACCTGCTCCTGCAAAAGTGGAAAGGAAGCCAAAAAAGGCAGCAGTAAAGATCAAAGTTTAACGTGGTATAACGGTCACAAGAGACATTAATCTTGTGATGGAGCCCTCGGTTGAATTTGTCCTTGTTAAATGAAGATCACTGTTGTGTGAGCTTCTGGCTTATATCATAACCTTAGAGGACAAATCTTCAGACAAAACACTGCAAGCAAAAGGGAAAAGAAGAGTAAAGAGAAAACAGGAAGTGGCCAATCAAGAGACTAAAAGACTTACCTGCAGAGAATGGGGAGATGAAAAAACGAGGAGAGTGCAGCCTCTGATGTGGCAGAAAAGAAAGCCAAGTCGGATAATAACACGCCATGTCTGTCAGTGGTCCCCTTCTCTTTTCTTGTACAACTCAAGAGGAATATTTTTATCAACTATTTTGTAAATGGAAATTTTTGGTAGCTCTAGAAACATTTTTTAGAAAGGAGGGAATCCCACCTCAATGCATTATTTAAGTGCAATTTTTTTTAGAGGTGAAATCATCCACTGGTTGTTTATTTTTTGGTACAACCAGAAAATAAAAGGACATTCAATTATGGGAGGCTCTGATTGTCCTGAGTGTCCGCTTAACATTCCACAGGTGGGGGTTAGTTTTCTGTCACACAACACAATGCATACTAAATGGAAAATGGAGTCACCATCATGCATATTTAATATGTCCTGGATATTAAATTTTCAGTTATTTCTGAGCTCCACGCCCCCCCCCCCCAAAAAAAAGGGAATATGGACCTAAGTATATGTACACCTTTCCACATCACCAGGTATGACCATGATTGTAGCATGGCTTCTCTTGCTGTCCTTTATTCTTCCTGTTAAAACTTTTGGCTGGTCTTCCAATTGATACCATAACCTTCTGTTAGCCTTCACCGATTGCTCCCTGGTTATTCCAAGTATTGCCCTGAGTAATTTCCTGGAGGCATACATGCTTCCATAGTCCCCATAAAGTCAGGCCCCTCAGGCAGGGTCAGTTTCCTAGCCACCTTTCAAGCTTGCTCTCAACCTCTTCTTGGTAGAACTTCTACTCTATGGACCAATATGAAGTGGGTGAAGGGGGTGGGGGGAGAGGAGGGTAACTACCACTTTGCCGCCAAGTGTGCTGGAATACACACATCTTCCACAATAGCCATTCCTCAACATGGAGTTGGGAGGGAAAATAGTTGCAGCCTCTGGTTCATATGTTATGTGCTCCCAATATTGTTACTGAATCCTATAAGTTTTGAATAATTCTACGTTTTTTTGTAAATACTTTGACCACTTTAGAGATTCTGAATGACTGCCTTTGCTAAAAATTTTTTTTGAGACAGGGTATCTCTCTCTCTAGCTTAGGCTGGTCCTGAACTCACTAAGGAGACATGTCTGGCCTCGGACTCACAGCAATCCTACTGTCTCAGCCTCCCAAGTGCTGGGAGTACAGACGTTCGCCACTATGCCTGGCTTATGTGGTGCTGGGGAACTGACCTCAGGTATGTAGCGCTTGCTACACAAGTGCTTTAACCACTGAGCCGTTCCTCCAGTCGTCCCCATTGTAATTTTTCAACTGATTATGTAGAAAGTGGTGTTCAACCTTGGGAATGTAACCTAGTCCCCAAAGCTAGCTAAAAAATGTAAAAATTCTCCATTTCTAACTTTAAAATGCTGGAATGACTAACTTACAATATTTATATACTTTCTTCTCCATCATTACCCCAGGTCAAACAAAGTTGCCTACATATAAACATAAAGGGCAAGGTAACAGCATTCGAAAATTCAGTGTTGTTCAATTTCAGTACTTGAATATTCATAAATGCCCAGGATGTCAATAGTTCTTGCATGGGCTGGAGGAATGGTTCAGCGGTTAAAGCCCTTGCCTAGCAAGAGCTAAGTCGAGTACTAAGTACCTGTGTTCAATTCCCTAGCACCACATAAGCTGGGTGTGGTAGTGCATGTCTATAATCCCAGCACTTGATAGGCTGAGATGGGAGGATTGCCACAAGTCCAAGGCTAGTCTCAGCTCCATAGTGAGTTCAGGACCAGCATGGGCTACAGAGAGAGACCCTGTCTCAGGGGAATAAAAAAAGAAAGAAAGAAAGAAAAAAATGAACTCAACAAATGCTGGTAGGCTATGGAGAAAAAGAAACTTCTCTGCATTGTTTGTGGGACTGCAAGCTAGAACTACTATGAAAATCAGTATGGAGATTCTTCAAAAACTGAAAATAGAAATTCCATTTCACCTAGCTGTATCTTTTATGCATCTTTTTAAAGACATCTCATTACAGGGATATATTTATACCCATGTTTATGGAAGCACAACTCATAATAGCTAAATCTTAGAAGAAGCCTATATGTCTATGAACAGATGATGGGAAAATCTGAGGAAAAGGGGAGACAGGAGGGCGAATTTAAAAAAAAATACACACACACACACACACACACACACACACACACACACACACATATATACACCAGTATAGCAATGATTCCCTAAGTTGAATGTATTATTATGTATTGTAAACACATACTAATAAAAGGATTATGGAATAAAATATTCTATCATTTTTATGCTGAACCTTAGAAAGATAAACATTCATATCTAAATTTTACCAAAGGGGAAATGAGAAAGCAATACCATTAACTTTTTCAAGGTCATATAATTCATTCGTGATATAGATCAGAAGCAACAAAGGTCTCTTGGACATCTAACCTTCAGCTATATACACCAAATCTAGTTAGATATGCTAATATCCTTTCTATTTTATCCAAATAAACTTGTTTTTCTACTATATACTTAAAAGTAGACATTATCATGTCATGTTTTGGAACAAAGGCATTGAATACATGTTACCCAGAGATTCTGGAACACAGAGATGTCCACAGAGACTGGGTAGCTTCACCATCTAAAGGAGGAGGTGAACTGGCCATCCAGCCCTGGGCAGAATCTCTTCCTATATGTATTGGGGGTAAAAGAAAGGGCATAATGAGGGGAAAAAGGCACTTTAGGGCAGTCAGTCATTTACAAAGACTCACTAAATGTGGACCTAAAACTAAGACAATGGTTAAAGTCACAGCAGACAGGTGGGGGTGGTAATCAAAATTAGCAGGCAGAATGCAATCTTACTAATCCCCTGATTATAAGCAGTTTCTACAAGGGGGGAGATGTTACAGCTATTTTATTATTAAGCAATCTTAGAAATAATTCTAGGTAAACACTATCCAGCTTAGACAGAGGCAAACAGAGATTAGGCAGACAGATGGTCTCACAGCAAGCACTTTTCAGTCTGTGAGGCAGAAAATCCTAAATAGATTTCAGCTTATGAATTATTAAAAGTCTTCACATTTATGAATTATTAAGAGGGTCTCAAGAAAACCATAACTACTATTTTGTCCCTTGGAAAATATCCTTTTCTGAGTATTACAAAAATAAAGCATTAGTTATTCAAGAAAACAATATATTCTATTAAACATTGTTGCCCATCTTTGCTAGTAATGGAACTTTCTACATGAATAAATATAGACCATGCTAAAAATATAATACCAATTTTAGAGAATTTTTTTCTTTCTGGGAAAACATCCTACTATGTTAATAAAAGTTACACAGGGAACCATATATTCGCCTACTCTTATTTCCATATCATCCCTAAGATCAGAAGAGAGGAAAAGATGTGGTGCAAAGGAAAATAAGATGTGATAAAGCAAATAGCTACCTTAATATTTAATATGTCAATATTTATGATGTCAATAATTTTATACAAACACTGGGTAAAGAAAGTTTTCTTTTTGCACAACTGTGATAAACCCAATTTTCTATTTCCTCTTTTTCAGATATCATTTGTGCTGAAGCAAAATAGTAATTCTTATTTAAATTTCTGGGGTTCTGCCATGCAGACTCCTCAAAACAGTTTTTTGAAATAACCAGACTTGACTCACTTGCATAGCCATACATCTAATTTTAAGTGAGTTAAAAAATTAACTAAGAAAATATAAACATGACAGCTGGAGGAATGCCTCAGTGGTTAAAGCACTTGCTTAGCAAGTGCTAAATCAAGTGCTAAGTACCCGAGTTGGATTCCCCAGCATCACATAAGCTGGGCGTGGTGGCACACGCCTGTAATCCCAGCACTCAGGAGGCTGAGGCAGGAAGATTGCCCTGAGTCCAAGGCCAGCCTGGGCTCCATAGTAAGTTTAGGACCAGCCTGGACTACATAGCAAGACCCTGTCTCAAAAAAAAAAAAAAAAAAAGAACAAAACTTGTGATTTTATCATTTAATTTTTAAAAACAAATTGACACATATTTATGGGGTATAGTGTGATATTTCAGTACATATATATATAATGTACAACAGTCCGATCAGTGTATTTGGCATACACATTGTCTCAAATACTTATCATTTCTTTGTGTTGAACAACATTTAAAATTCTTTGTAGTAGCTTTTTGAAATACACAATTCTTGTCAACTACAGTGCTACAGAACATTAGAGGCTATTCCTCATACCCAGCTTCACCTCTTACATCTCTTCAGTAACCACTATTTGTTCTACTCTCTACATCTAAGAGTTTTTTTTAAGGTTCTTCATGTAAGTGAGAACCCCCAGAAATACTGTCACCTTTTTGAAACTTTTTTCCTGGTTTCCAGCATGCCTGTCTCCCGATTTTTCTTTTAGCCGCTGTCATGCCCTTCAGTTTTTTACTGGTTATTCCTTTTCTCTTTTCATTTTTTAATGTTGACATATCCTAGGGCTTGATCCTTTGCCATCTCCTTCTCTTTAGCTGCATTGGGTGAATTCATCCAGGTCCTGAATTAATTCTCCATTCCTAAAATGTAGCTTTAATTCTGGTCTTGTATGTACAATTGCCAAATAAACATCTCCAAACCAACATGGGACAAAATACAACTCAATTCTACACTTCTCCAAACCTGTTCTTCCAAAGTGCCTCATCTCTGTATCTTAAAATTCACTCAGGTGTACAGGTGAAAAAATCTATGAGTTATTCTTCACTTCTTTTTTCCTACTCCTCATAGCTAACCTATCAGCATATCCTATCTTTTCTAACTTTCAAATAGATTCTAAATCCAACATCTAATAATCTCATCTATGACTACAGTCCAATACACTTGCCTGAAACACAACCTAACTGGTCTGTTTCTCTCTCTCTCTATAATCCTCAGTCTAACCTTCGCACTGCAGCTCCACATTCCATGCAGGTAAATTAAATTATGTCAGTCTTCAGTCTCTCTAATGGCTCTCTTTTATATACCCATCCCAGGCTACGAGGACCCTTCATAAACAAGTCTTTAGCTTTCTCCCCAATTTCATTCCTTAGCATTGTCCTTAATCACTATGTTAACCTCATCAGCTTCTCTATTATTCTCAAACATGCCCCATATGCTACCGTTTTAGAGCCTTTTTACTTGCTGTTACCTCTGCTCAGGGTGCTCTTTCTCCAGTCACATGGTTTGTGCCTACTTCATTAGGGTCTCTGCCTATGTTACCTAATCACCTCATCTAGAGGAACAACCCTGTCTACATTCTGTGCTTACATGATTTTTCTTCGTAGCACCTGATACATTTGCTTATGTTGTTATAGTCTATCTTCTTCACTGGAATGTAAACTCTATAAGAACAAGTACTTTGTTAGTCAAAGTTGCAAAACACACACAGAATTCCTAAAGCGCAACAAGGAACTTGGTAAGTATCAGTGGAATCACTGAATGGCTGAATGGGATTTGTAGTCTCAATATTATCCAATAATATTGTTTTTGCTTTCACTAAAAAAAAACCCTTCAAGAATAGACTCTTAAAGACAGATAAATTCAGCTTTCCTCCCTCTCAAATAATATGAATTTTGTTAAAAGGGGAGAGTTACTCAGCTGCTATAGCTGCTATAAAAATTTTTAAACAGCTTCAGAATTACCTCTACAAGTAAAGTTGTAGTTAATTTATTTAGGCATACCAGGTGTGGTGGCACACACCTATAGTCCCAGCACTCAGAAAGCTGAGACAGGGATTGCTGTGAATTCAAGGCCAGCCTGGGCTCCATAGTGAGTTCAGGAGCAGCCTAGGCTACAGAGTGAGAACCTGACTCAAAAAAAAATTTAGGCACAAACATATATATGTATGTATGTATGTATGTATGTATGTATGTATGTATATACACAGGTAACATAGAGCAGTTTCATGAAATCAACCAGCATAAACAGAAATGCCTTATGCTCCTAATTCTCCCCTCTTTATTTCTGCATCGAACTGCTGCCAGTGAAGGCCTCTTACAATTATGTATGTCGTATCCTATTAATTTGATGCTGGCATTGCTGTTTATGTAAGAAAAATGGCAATATCTGTAGAGGCTCTGCTGAGACAGCATAGTATTTTACATGAGTATGTCTGTGAATTACTACCATGTATTATCTGATCATTTCCATCAGTGCAGCTTATAGTACAGAAATAAGTTTTAAAAAGTCTCACCACAAGGCACTCATGTCTTCATGTATGACTCGGGGGAAGGCAGAGCCTGATGAAGAAGTCATTTTTCACAAATAGGTTAAAAATCCAAGTCCTGAAAAATAAGTCAGCCACAGCAAGCTTCTTCTGGCCATGGTCAGAAGGCCAATATGAGTACACCTTGAAGATGGCAGTCTCCTGGTGAATTGGATATAGAAACTGAATTTGAGCAACTTGGCCTCTCCAGTAATGAGAAAGGAATTTAGTTTAGCATGTTCAGTTTATGTCAGCTTTCACTTAGTGTATATCACTGTGGTTATGCTTTTTGATCAGGGGACAGAAGAATGAAGAATACTACTTCTTATGAAAAGCTTCAAGCCTTGTAACCCCTCAGAAAACAAATAGTCCAAATACCAGTTCCATTTCTTCCCCTGTAGGTACAGAAAAGGGAAAATTACTTATTAAATATGGATCATTATTTTCTACTCCCTTTTCTTCTTTTCCTCAGAAAATTTCACAGCATCCCCATATATACTAAGAGTAACTCAGAAGGGCCAGGATGATAACTCAATAACTAAGTAACAGTCAACCTAGAAAGTACCCAAAGCCGAAGTGCTAAGTACACTTTTCATTACATTGGCAAGAAACAAAACAACAACACACAAACAAAAAAAACCCAAAAACCCCCTGAATATTCAATTGATAAAGAGCCAAACGAGGCATGGCCAAAACAGCAAGAGTCAAACAATTAAGTCACACCCTAGAGATGAATGAATGACACATGCGGCAATAAATTTGTGTAAGTTACACAAATAAAGGCAAATATTTCCGTTTGTAGATGCAAGGGAATTAAGACTTAAAAAATGTAAATGCAGAAAATCTGTTAATGAAATGAAGCTAGAGGAAATCCCTAATCATAATAAAAATAAATTTATTTACCCGAATAGAGCTCACATTTACTGTTCTTTCTTCTGGGCTTTCCTTTTAAAAGAAAAAAGTGGAGACACAGGGATAAAAATATTTGGTTAGCAAAGATCATCAAAAAATTAACTTGCTTATTCATTTGCCAGTTCACTTTGCTAAATTCTATTCCTACCCATCATTCTTAAATTTCTTTTGAATAGACGCCCTCTATAACCCTCCAAATTTCCTTCTGTCTAGAAGCACAAATACAGGGAAAATAAAATCACAATGGATAAAGTAAACACCATCTGTGGCCTCACTTTCAGCCACTAGAGCAGTGATGGAGGGTGTTAGAGAAGGCTCTTTCTGAGGAATGTGATCCTTAAATTGAATCTTGGAGGATAAAGAGGAAGTCAGGTAGAGCAGACAGTGTGCATGATAGATTTCATGAAACTCTAAATCTTTATTTATCTATTCCTTGGCTTTAACTATCATCTTCTGTATTTCGCTGAATTTAAAATCCATCAATTCTACTTTTAAACTATCACTAAGAGAAAACTTTACATATTAAACTATTATAGCACAATGCCTTTTAATACTAAGAACTTTTCTTTCATAATGATAGAATTGTTTTGGATAGACTCAGATGTTTATCATACATCATTTTTATAAACATATCATAATATACTTCTTTTTCGTGACACGGTCTCGCTCTATAGTCCAGGCTGGTTCAGAACTCTCCATGTAGCCTAGACTGGCCTCAAATTCAAAGCAATCCTTCTGCCTCAGCCTCCCAAGTGCTGGGATTACGCATCACAATTGGCTTATGTGGTGCTGGGGAATCGAACCCAGGGCCCTGAAAATGCTTAGGCAAATGCTTTAACAGCTTAGCAACACCACCAAGCCCTGCAGTTTTTTTTTCCTATGCCACATCATTTTCTCCACCAAAATGTTCGTGATGCAGCTTTTGTTTTCTTTGTGGTACTGGAGGTTTAACCTAGGGCCTTGAGAATAACAATCAAGTGCTCTACCACTGAACCACATCCCCAACCTGATGCAGCATTTCTCTCAAGAACTAAAAGCTACTGGTGCTGGTGTCCAAATTATGCAAGCTAACTACAGTTGGCTTTCTATATCTGCAGGTTGCATACCTAGAAATTCAACCAGCTTCAGATCAAAAATGCTTGGAGAGGGGTTGGGGAGAACTAAAGAACTACTATTTATATAGAATTTACACCATATTAGGTGTTACAGTGTCCAACTTGGCAATGAACTGACTTAAGACCCTTTAAGTTTATGAAGATGAATTTATTACAACATAACCTCATCCTAAATGGAGGAACATCTGTATATAAGAAGATATGTGTACCTTACATGCAAATACTACATAATAGGCTAGAAGAATACCACAGTAATTAGAGGACTTGCGTAGCAAGCACAAGACTCTGAGTTTGATTTCCCAGCAAGCATATATGCTGGGCATGATGGCACACACCTGTAATCCCAGCACTTGGAGGTTGAGACAGGAGAATTTCTGTGAGTTCAAGGCCAGCCCAGGCTCCATAGTGAGTTCGGGACCAGCTTGGACTACAGGGGAAGACATGGTCTCAAAAAAAAAAAAAATACTACCAAGGCTGTAGGAATAGCTCAGCGGTTAATGTGCTAAGCGCTAAGTACCTAAGTTCAATTCCCCAACACCACCGAAGTTGGGCATGGTGGTGCATGCCTGTAATCCCAGAACTTGGGAGGCTCAAGCAGGAGGATTGACTTCAGAGTGAGTTCAGGACCAGCCTGAGCTACAAAAAAAAAAAAAAAAAAAAAAAAAATTGTACAATTTTCTATTAAGAACTTTGGTATTTATGGATTTTGTTATCTACAGGGTGTTCTGGAACTAATAATACTCCAAGAATACCAAGAGATAACTAAATTTGGCTGCTTCATGGAATGTACTCGTTGCTGTTTTCTTTCCTTAAATCACTACTTTTTGAAGGTTAAAACACTGCTCCAAGAGTGTGCCCAAAATTTTATTCCTAAGCTTCTGACACTCATTCTGAAAAGTCTGGTTCTGGTGACCTGTCTATGCAAGCACAAACAGCAAATAATGATTATGGCATGATATACCTAGCTGACGACAATTTCAAGATGCATCCTTATCTCTGAGAAATTACAAAATGAAAGCATATCCTTCGTGGATTAATAAAATATAGTACATGCTAATAAAAACTCTGCATTATAATTATTTTTCTAGTTCCAACCTTTCTCCTGAGCTCCACCTCTCCATTTAAATTGTCTACTAAACACTTTTTCTTGGTTATCTAACAGGCATTTCAAGGTTACGTAGGTCACATTAGAACTTGATTTTCAACTTGTCCTCCCCTCAAAACAAAATAACCTTTTTTTTTGGCCAATACGCCATTTACGAATAAACGAGATTAGGACTAAACCATTTAGCTCAAGTCAAAACTCCAAAAGTCCGTTTTCTCATTCTCACTTTCATTCAAGCGCTACCACATGTATAAAAATTTCTATTAAGATCTCTTGTCTAGACTCCAGCACTAGGCTCTGGATGTTCTTCCTGCTTCTACCTGGGCATCTTCTTAAATCTTATCCTCCACAAAGAGGCCAGTCACCTCTATTACACAGCAACTCAAACCATCTAGGAATGTTGCTTTAAAAACCTTTCCACTATATACCATAGCACTCTTGAACAGACCTGGAAAGTCTTTCCAAGCTTTTTTTTTTTTTACCCTTTTTTTTTTTTAAACTTACTTCACCCAATAGCATTCTCAGAGCTCACACATGCTGCATGCTGAAACATATTTCAGAATTTTATTCCTTTATAAGGCCAAATAACATCTGGTTATTAGTATATACTTTATCTACTCACCTGCTGGTGAATATTGGAATTGTTTATGCTTTTTTGCCTTTAACTTAACTTTTCTTTCTCTTTTGAGTCAGGGTCTCACTCCCTGAATTTGAGATAGGTAATATTGACGCATTACTTTCTTTGTAAAAAAAGACCAAAGAAATTAAAATGCTAGAGCCTTTACAGAACTGATCCTTTTAGCTAAGTCCCCCCCACTATTTTTGTTAATATACATATGCAATAGTGCTTACAATGAACCTGAGTATTTCATGCACATATATATCATATCAACTTAACAATCCCTTCCCATTTTTGACCCTCCCATACCCTCCCTATCCCTTCCCCCAACTCCGACTACCACATCATGTGATTCTATAGAATGTCTGTGTTCTGGGTTTTCCAAGTCAGAGAGACTATACAGTACTTAACATATTTAATCTTCCACATCTAAATCATTTCACTTGAGTCACCGCTCTTTAGCTCAGCTTCCTATCCCTCTAATTGGCTGCAGTGGTCAAATCTTGGTGCCTCTTCTCTGAGTCCAGCCGAGACTTTTTTAGGGATATTTGCCAAAAGTTCTTTTTTTATATATTTTGCTATATCTTTGTTGATATTCTTAAACCTGGCCTTTCCCACCAGTCCACATTAGAAAATAACTACAAGCATGTAATTCAAAAGACTAGTAAATATGAGAAAGAAGAAGAAAAGTTAAATTTCAAATGCCTTAGCTGACTACTGGAAGGAACATGTTTGTCCATTCACAGAGTTATCTTTATATCAGTCAGTTTTCTTAGGATAAATTTACATCAAAGACCTAGTAAGTGACTTGCTACAATTAATGAACTTAAAACTATCACATTGCTACATTAAATGAACTTAAATCTATATCACATAAATATACTAAAGTAGCAGATATGAAGGCAAATTTAGTTATTTCATAATTTTTTAGTTTTCATAACTTATTTACACACATTTCACTGATTACTAACATTCTGCTAGATTTGGTCTATAATTTTATCTGCCTATCCATCCATATATTCATGCATATGTATTTTTAAAAGATTTTGTCAATTTCCCATGTTGCAAGTAATTATCTCTTTTGCACACTACTATACTATTATTAATAATAATGATGTGGGGAGATTTCACAGAACAGCTGGTACTATTTCAGGAGTATAGCAATCAAATGATTTAAATACCAATCTTTTTTCAAAACATTTTCTCTTTAGATGTTACCTTTCCTCAAAGTTATTTTGGTGCTGCTTATCTTTCTGCTTCTCTCAAAGAGGATAAACTCACATTCAACATCAAAAAAGTGAATTGCTTCATTCAACAAGCTTAAGACTTTATCAACTAGCTACATTAAAGGGACTTAAATATGTATCACATAAGTATACTGCAGTTAAAGCAATAGATTTGATAGCTATGCTTAGTTATTTCAGATTTTTTTAACTTCCATATATTGTTTACTCATATTTCATTAATTATTAACATTTAGCCCAATTTGGTTTATCCTTTTACCTATCAATTCATCCCTAATTTCATGCATAGCCTTACTTTTTTTCTCAGCTCATTTTCCTCTAGCTGTTGTCTCTTTTTCTCTGAGGTCATTGGTGTCGTTGGCCTCCCTTTCACTTTCTAAGTTTCCTTTAAGTATTCTCTGCAATGCTGGCTTAGTGGCTGCAAATTTCTTTAAGCTTTCTGTATCATGGAATGTTCTAATTTCTCCCTCTAGTTTAAAAGGTAATCTTGCTGGATATAGCAGTCTTGGTTGGCATTTATGTTCTTTTAGTGCTTGGATGACATTGCTCCATGATCTCCTTGCTTTTAGAGTCTGGGTTGAGAAGTTTGCAGTTATCCTGATGGGCTTACCTTTGTAGGTCACCTTCTGTTTTTCTCTTACTGCTTTTAGTATTTTCTCTTTGTGTTGGGTTTCTAGTATTTTAATTATGATGTGTCGTGATGAGGATCTCTTCTGATCAAAGTTGTTTGGTGTTCTATATGCCTACAAAATGTTCATTTCTTTTCTTAGATTTGGGAAATTTTCTTCCATTATTTCATTAAACGTCTTTTAAGCCTTTTGTTTTGTCCTCAGTCTTCTCCTGGATTCCCATAATTCTGAGGTTGTTTCTCCTTGAATCATCTATCAGCCATTGTAATGTTTCACCTTCTTTATTTACTTTGTGGTCTTCATGGCCTGTATGTTGCAGCTCAGTCACTTTATTTTCTAGGTCTGACATTCTATTCTGAAGTTGTTTAAAGTGGTTGCTTATTATTTCCTGCGTGTTTGTCATTTATTGAGTATCTGCATTCAATTTTTCTATTTCTCTGCTGTGTTCTTCTCTAATTTCTTCTTTTTCCTTCATTATCTTCTGGTATATTTCTTCTATGGTCTTCTCTTTTTGCTTTTCAAGGCTTGCTTTTTGCTTAGCTATGTGTTGGTGTAGCTCTTGCGCTGTTTTATATCCTGCTTTAATTCAATGGATATCTGGGCCCAGACGTTACTATCATTTTTGCCATTTTCGTCTTTGGATTCTGCAATTTCAGTGTCCCTGGTATCATCTTCTGGAGTATCAGGACTTTTTGCAGATTTATTACCACATTTCCTCATGGTTCTGCTGTCTCTGGTGTGCAGGAAAGAAGGGTTTGGTGAAGGCCCAGTTCTAGATGTCTCTGGAAGCCACTGGCCCAAGGGACAGACAGGATGATGGAATTCCCAGTCCTAGATGCCTCTGGAAGCCACTGGCCCAAGGGACAGACAGGATGATGGAATTCCCAGTCCTAGATGCCTCTGGAAGCCTCTGGGGCTCAGGACTTGACAGGGCTATGGAATTCCCTGGCAGCCTCTAAAAGCCTCTGGCTCACGGGATGGGCGGGTGATGGACTTCCTGGTCCTAGATGCCTCTGGCGTGTAGGGCAGCAGTGACCCAGAAGCCTCCGGTGCATGCTGGAGGGACAGGGCAATGGTCCCCCCTTTTGAGGTATCTTTTTCACCCTAGCCCCGTCAGCAAAACTCTCCTACCTGTCCTGGCTTCCCTCCCCCAGGGTGGGCTCTCCATCCTCGGAGGTGCGACCACTACCTTGAGCCATTAGGGGACCAGCTGCCTCTTTTCACCCTCTTTTCTGCTCTCTCTGTCTCTTGTGCCAGTTTTTCCCTAGGCACTGTTTAAGGGTGACCCCAAAAGTCCTTATGTGCTCTTCTGAGCTTTCTTTTAGTCTAAAGGGTTCAATCTTGGGCTTTTCTTCTTCTTCTTCTTTTTAAAATGGCACCTGCTGACATCATTGTCTGTGATGGCTGCCAAGCCTTCCGTCTTGTCTGGACTCCCAGGGGCCTTTTCTAGGGGAGCACACATTGTGTTTGCAGTATACACACCTGTGGGCTCATTTTTCAGAGGTTGGGGCTGCCAGCTGCCGACACTTCCCACTTCTCCCTGATCCACGTTTATCTCAAGCTGAGGTTCTAGCTCCGGACTTTCCTCCGTATGTGGTCTGTGGATGCCGGCAGCTGAGGACCATGCCGAGTCAGCTGCTTTTTTCTTCCTCTTCCTCTTCCGATGTGACTTCTGTGGATTTCTGACCCTCCCATAGCCTCCTGTCTGTTGTTGGGGTGCTCCGTCTTCTCCCAGCTCCATCAGATGTTCCGGGCCCACACGAGCTTTCCTCCTTCCGCTGCGGCCTGCAGCTCCAGACATTTGCAGCCAGCCTGCAGCAGCTTCCTGAGCTGCTAGGATTTTTTTTTTCTCTGCTTTCGATGATCCTTTGGAATTTCTGACCTCCCCCTGGCCTCCTTTCAGTTGTTGGGGATGCTCCTCTCTTTCATAGCTATACTAAACACGCATTTTCTAACTAAATTCTCAAGTTTTTAAGTGGGTCAATGAGGAGACATTGTGCAGCTCTATTATTAGGCTAGCATCTTGACCTGAAGCCCTCCAAGCTTTTTTTTCTGTAGTACTAGAGATTGAGTCCAGTGGCTTTCCATTGAGCTACATCCTCAGCCCATTAAAAAACTGAAACTTTTTTTTAAATTTCGGGATGGGCCTTGACAAGTTGTAAGTTGCCCAGGCTGGGCTTGAACTTGTGATTCCCCTGCTACTGCCTCACAGAGTGCTGGGATTATAGACCTGTGTCACCAGGCCTGGGTTCCAAGACTTTTTCCACTCCATTCTCTCTTGTTATTCAAGTACTAACTCACACTGATCTTTTTCCTTGAAATCTTTGAGCTGTTGTTCTGTTCCACTGCTTAGAAAGTTCTTCCTTCACTTATTTCTAAACTGATTCACTGTTATGTTTCAGATAAGGGTCTCACTTCTTTAAAAGTCCTTCTTCGAGCAGCCATCCATGAGAAGTCGCCACTCTTTCTCAACCTGTTATTTCCTTTTTTGCATTTATCATAATTTAAAATTATGATAGAGCTGATTTATTAAAATCAATTGTATTTCACCTATGATCTATAACATACTATTCTTATTAAGAATAGTGGGAGACGCAACTGTGTTGCCAGAATACACAGAAATAGAAATCAATTCATTGTCAGACACTGTATAAATTGGGATCACTTTTTTTTTGAGACAGGGACTCACTCTGTGGTCCAAGCTGGTCCTGAACTCACTCTGGAGCCAAGGCTGGCCTTGGACTCACTGCAGTCTTCCTGTCTCACTCAGCCTCCCAAGTGCTGGGATTACAGGCATGCGCCACCACGTCCAGCTTATGTGGTGCTGGGGAATCGAACTAGGGTACTCAGCACTTGTTAGGCAAGCACGTTAACTGCTGAGCCATTCCTCTAGCCCCTAAATTGGTATAACTTCTACTCAGAGCAATTTGGCAGTACCCAAGAAAATTTAAAAGATATATCCTTTTTTGGGCTGGGGATGTAACTGAGGTGGCAGAGTGCCTGCCTAGCAAATATTGAGGCCCTAGGTTCAATTCCCAGTACTGCAAAAACAAAACCAAACTGTGTGAAAGCAATTCTACTTTGTAATGTTATCAAAAAATATACTTGCATATGTGTGAAATGATTACAACTCAAGAACATTCACTAAAAATAATTTAAGATTATAAATAACTTAAATGCTTACTAAGAGACTGGTTTACTTTATATTAAATTTATATAATAAAACACTATTCAAATACCAAAAAGAATAAAGCAGCTCTGTATGTACTAATAGGAAACAAAAGTCAAAATATTAAATAAATTTTTAAAAGGCAACAAAGTATGTGTTGAAAAAGATCATTTCACATAAATGTTTCCTACATATCTGGTAGGACATTCAAGAAACTGGGCTACAGCTGATTGGTTCTGGGGAGGGGGAACTAAGTAATCAAGGGATATACTCAAGAAGATTACTTAAAATAACACCAATCTGTGTTCTGTCTCTATGGATTTACCTACTCCAGGCATTTCATAGAAGTGAAATCAAATAATATGTGGTCATTTGTGTCTGGTGTTTCATTTAGCACAATGCTTCCAGGGGCCATTCACATTGCAGCATGTATCAGTGTCTCATTTCTTTTTATAGATGCATAATTTTCATTGTGTAAATATGCCATAATGTTTATCCATTCATCAACTGATCAGCAATTGAGAAGTTTTCATGTTTTGGCTACTATGGTAATGATGTTGCAAACATGAGCATACATATATTTGATTGAGCATATATTTTCAGTTCTTATGAGTATATACCAAGAAGTAGAAATAGGACATGTGATAAATTCTGCTAAATTTTTGAGGAACTACCAAATAATTCCCAATTATTTATTTTATTTTTAGTTATATTTGAGACATGGTCTTGCTCTTTATTCCAGACTGGTCCTGAACTTATTATTATAGCCCAGGCTGACCTCGAGCACATAGCAATCCTCCTGCCCCAGTCCCCCAAGCGCTGGGATTACAGGTACATGCCACCACACCTTACTTAAGTGGGGAATTGAACCCTGAGCTTTGCATTTACTACACAAGCACTTTAACTGCTGAGTTACACACCTAGTCCTTTCCCAACTATTTTAAAGCAATTCAAAATATACAATTTAATGGAAACATTTTTAAATTTAAAAATTACCTCTTTGTCTTCACAATATCACAGTAAGAAAAAAATATGCATCAAAAAGTGATTAAAAACATACACTCAATGTCTCAACTAATCTAATAAAACAACCATATTATAAGCTGATTATAGAGATGCTGAGCAAAGGCTAAAGAGGAAAAAAAATTAAAGTGATGTGCAATAACTTCACCACTATTAGAAAAGAAAGCTCAGAGAACTTTCTTCCAAAGGAAACTACTTTATCTGAAACAGAGTATAAGGAAGTCCAAGACTAAGGATGCTCTAGAAAACAAATTCTTAAGAGCAAGAACATAAACCCTGGTTGTCCAGCTCATCAAGGAGAATGGGGAAGAGAAAACTAAGAAGTACCCTCCGATCAAAATTCAAAGACTGTCCTCACAAACAACTGAATCTGGTGACTGAGCAATGTATGTCCTGGGGACACTGACAAAAACAAAAGTAATAGGCTAGTAAATAGTGGGGCCTAATGAGCAAGTGGTAACACCAAACCAAGCAAACATCTCAATCAGATCAGGGAAAGACAGTCGTCACACAGGTCTCTTTTAAAGCCACTGTCATGTTGGAGGAAAGGCACAACAGTTAAGGGCTTGCCTTGCAAGAGCAAGGCTTTGAATTCAATTCCCCAGCACCACATAAAGCTGGACATGGTGGCACATGCCTATAATCCCAACACTCTTGAGGCTGAGGCACAAGGATTGTCCTGAGTCCAAGGCTAGTTTGGGCTATACTAGTGAATTCAAGACCAGCCTGGACTACAGAGCAAGACCCTGCCCCAGAAATAAAAAGAAAGAATTTTGAAACCACTGTCATCCCAGGATGCGTGTACACATGTCCAAGAGTCATTACAACGGAATAAAATTAGAAAGTAATACTTGCCTAGCTTATGGAAAGCCCTAGGTGTGATGAAAGAAGAATGGAAGGAAAATTGGAGAAATTCACAAATAGGGTGAAATTAAATAATATATTCTTAAATGACCAATGGATCAAAGACGTTCAAAAGAAAACAAGCAAATATTTTGAGATCAACTTGTACCTATAAATGCCTACATTAAAAAAAAAAAAAGAAACATACAGGATGCATGCAATTCAGGAGTCTGATGCAGGAAAATCACCTGAGCCCAGGAGTTTGGGGCTAGCCTGGGCAACATAGCAAGACCTCTTTCTATTAATACATATAAAAAAGATCTAGATTCAGTAATCTTATCGATTGCCTTAAGAAACTAAAAAAAAAATTGGAGTGCAAGCTAAAGCAAGGAGTTAACAATAAAGATTAAAGCAGCAATAAATGAAATACAAAAAAATAGATAATCTCACATGTACTTATTTAAAAACTTACAACAATGTTAAGAAAACAGTACAATATTGAAATAAAAAGACATGTAGAGCAACAGAATAGAACAGGCCAGAAATAAACCCTATGTATACAGCCAAATGATTTTGAGAAAGATGTCAAGTCTACTTGCTACAGTGTGGATTTTCATTGCTCCCCAAAGGCCCATTTATTAGTCTTAGTCCCCAGCATGGCACCATTTGGAAGCGGCAGAAACTTTAAGAGATGGGGCATATGAGGAGGTCCTCTGGTCACTGGAGGTATGCCCTTGAAGGGGGATGGCAGGATCTTGGCCCTTTTCCTCTACTTTTCTCTGAAACTGCCACCAATCCAAAACTTTGGCTCCACCATTCACACGGTCCCTACCATGTTGTGCTGGCCTACTACAGGTCCAAAACAATGGGGCCAATCCACCATGGGCTGAAGCCTCCAAAACCATGAGCCAAAACAAATCTTTCCTCTTTATATGTTATTTCAGGTATCTGCTATAGTAATATAAACTAACACACAACTGAACAGAAAAAAAGCACTCTTCAGCAAATGGAATTAGGAAACTGTATAACCATACGCAAAAGAGTGACACTGGATTCTTACTTTACACTACATACAAAAATCTACCCAAAATGAGTTACAGACCTCAGTGTAAAACCTTAAAACTATAAAACTCCTACATGAAAAAAAAAGGTCAAAGTTTAAAGCATTGAATTTGGCTATGACTTCTTAGATAAGACAACAAAGGCATCGGCAATGAAAAAGAAGATAAAGCTGAACTTCATCAAATTAAAAACTTTTGTATCTCAAAGGATGCTATGATTTTGACCACTATATGTACCTTGAACAATTAGACTCATACAATATTTGTCCTTCTACAAGTCGCTTCCTCATTTCAAACTGTGAAAATTCATCTATATTTATATAACATATAGACAGAATATTATTTCTAAGGCTGAATAACATTCAGTTATATGCATGTACCACATTGTGATTATCTATCCATCGGTTTATCGACATTTGGTCAGCTCTGACTTTTGGCTATTTTAAATAATTCTGATGTAAACATAAGTGTGGAAATACATGTTTGAGTCTATGCTTTTATCCTTTGGATATATAATCACAAGTGGAATTACTAGATCCTATGATAATCTTATTTTAATTTTATTATTTTTTCTTTTTACTTTTTATTAGTGTATATTGGTTATGGATATTTTCCTTCTTTTATTGAAATAGGGTCTAGCTCTGTAGTCTACGCTAGTACTGAACTCACAGCAATTCTCCTGCTTCAGCCTCCCAAGTGCTGGGATTACAGGCGTGTGCCACTAGACCCAGCTTACACATATTTTCACTTTCACATTTGAGATTTGTACAAGCAAATAATATACTTTAATCATTCTCCTCATGACTCATAATGTCCCACCTTTCCCCCTATTTTCACATATTTAAGGGATGAGTATTAAGTAAGTACTATTTTCAGTTTTTTGAAAAACCATCATACTATTTTCCATAATGGCTATGCCAGTTTACATTCACACCAGCCCAAGAGTTCCAACATCCTTGCTGGTACCTGCTATTTCTGGGTTTTTAAAAAAAATAAAACCACCTTAATGAATGTGATGTGATATCACAGGAAAGTTTTACAAGACAAAAAAGATTCTATAGATAAACAGTGGTGATAGTTGCACAATAATGTAAATGTTTAATGGTATTGAACTGTATACTTAAAAATGGTTAAGATGATAAATTTTGTTATATATTGTACATATTGACAATTAAAATTAAACTATTTTAGACAAAAATAAATTATACAAAAAGATTAACTGTTGAGAATGACTGAAGAAATAAAATATATGAATAAACCTATAAAAAGAAAAGAGATCAAATCAGTAATTTTTAAAATTCATACTAAAAAGGCCCATCACCACCTTGGCCTGGTGTGCAGGCCTTGAATCCTTGCACTCTGGGAGGCTGAAGCAAGCGGACTGCAAGTTTGAATGCACGTTGGGTGTTGCAAAAATAAGCTGGGAGTGTAGGTCAGTGTGGAGGCCCTGGGCTTGATTCCCAGTACAATTAAAAAAAAAAAGCCCACGACCAGGTGGCTTCACTACCAAAGATTTGGTTATGTTTACTTTTTGTATTTATTGCAGTACTGGAACTGAACCCAAGTCCTTCACACTGAGCTACATCCCCAGCTTTTTAAAAATTTTATTTTTATTTATTTTGAGACAGGGTCTAGCTAAGTTGCTAAGTTGCCCAGGCTAGGCTCAAACTTGCAGTCCTCCTATTTTAGCCTCTCAATGTGCTGGGATTCTAGGCATGTGCCACCACACCCAACTATTACGTGGTGCTGGGGGAATGAAACCAGGGCTTCCACTTTCCAGGTAAGCACTCTAATCATTTCCTATACCCCAAGCCCAACCAAGAAGCTTTATATTCTCTAGGATGACTATAAATACAACTACAGATAGTAAATGTTGGGAAAGATATAGAATAAATGAAATCCTCACACATTGTTCACTATTGTTGTTCTTTTTTTTTGGGGGGGGGGGTGGATAGGGGACACGGTAGTCTTGCTCTGTAGCCCAGGATGGTCCTGAACTTACTTCGGAGCCCCGGTTGGCCTTGGACTCACCACACTACTCCAGCCTCAGGCTCCCTATTGTATGACCCATGAATTTGTTGAGTCTTCTCAAAGTCAGTCATAATGTTAAAAATAACAAAGCTGAGGATAAAGTCCTGAGAAAACACCTTTCCCACTCTACTGATATTATCTAGCCTACATTTTCCATCTTGACTAGAAAGAATATATGACAGAGTCCACTTCTGCAAAGTCTCTCTGTACTTGGCACCACCTTTCCCCAAGTAAAACTAAATTAATCATTCCGTGTCTTTCTCAAAACTGTAACTTCTCTCACTTTGCCAAAATGTATTATAGTAATTTGTTTACAAGTCTGTCTCTGCTACAAGCCCAAATTCCATTTGAGGACAAAGTCTAGCAAAATGGCCAAAATTTCGTTGGTACAAAAAAAAAAAAAAAAAAAAACACAAACAAACAACTGAACATGTCTTACAATCCAGACACAATAAAGTTAAGGCATTTCCTATTTTTGCCATCACAGTATTACAACATCACATCTAAAAATCCCTTAAATGCCCTTACCTGTAACAGAAAAGAAGCAGCATAGCTCAATAGAGAAGGGTGATGCACTAAATTTAAACCATTTTTATACTCTGCTACTCCAGCTTTTTCTAGGATTTGGGGGTCAATATGTATTCCTTTCTTGAAGGGTTTTGATGTCCACAAGCAACCAACGATGACTGTCAAATAGTGATTAAATTGTTGACAGGTCTTACTGCTGAAACTGAACTCTGATTTTGCCTAGTGGGAAAGAAATGAAATCGTCATTGTCATCTATTCATTTTTTCTTTCTTTTTCTCAGTTTTTAAAGAGCTGTGATTCAAGATAGGGGTTTATCATCCATACCTTTTGTACCAACTCATTCTTCTTCGCAGCCATCAAATTTTTATGATACCTAATAGTTAAAATTAGAATGAAATGATTAACAAGCCTTTGGATATAATGCTTTTAAAATATAAAATAAACAATTTTCTAGTTGTGTAAAGATTTTATTCTTTTGTAGTCCATTATCCTCAAAGAATTAGAATAGAAGCTTAAAACTGAGTTGTACATATAAGATGTGCACTGGATTATATGTAAATCACACCATACTTCATTAGAAAAGAAAATATAACAAAAAGCATGCTTTAATGTTTAACTATTCAAAATTTCTAGAATCAAAAATAATGACTGGTACAGAATATCTTTTCTTTCTATTTAAAAAAGGTACAGCAGAAAAGATTAAGAGAAAATTTAAAAATGTAATTGTCTTGTCTGAGAACTGCTGTCGAAATAGTTTTTTAAAACTTTAAAATTGACATAGTTTTACAAGTTATGCCAAGAAGGTCTATACATTTTACTTAAAAAAGTAAATTCAGTCCACAAGTAAAACAATTAGAGATCATAACTAATACTTACAGTTCACATAATTGACAATGGTTCCTCTTATCTCCTAGAAATTATTTTTTAAAATAGAAGCTACTTTCACATAAGTCCTTTATCAACAAATGACTTTTTCTTCAAGACACAGAAATCAGGATTGACAAAACCAAGTGCAACATTACCATTGTGTAACAGACCTTTCTCTATGATTTTTTTAAAATCCCATATCCCCTGCAGTAGGAGACTAGCAAATAACACAGCTACCACAGCCCAATACTGGAAAGTTACACCTAAAAGAAAGCCCTTTTTCCTCCTTCCATAGGCCCCAGCGAAAAAAAAAAAAATCTTTTTATTGTATTACAGTTGACAGATGAAGGCAGAATTCTGATGTACTAATACATAAAATGGTAAAAAGCCTTGTACCTGTGCATAATATAACAGAGCTTATTTAAGATACTGGCATCCAGGCTGAAGAGTGCAGAATAGAAGATCCCAGGAGGAAACAACACCACTAATGGAAGGTCATGATTTACATATATGTCACACACCTTTTGGGAAGAACAATAACATCAGTATATAAATTATTCCCTAGAAATCAATAACTTCATCCAAAGAGTCATCAGTATAAGATCAGCAATACTAGAATATTAGGCTTAGATTTGCTTGATTCCTAAGTTAAACAGGCAACCACAAGTCTGCTTAAAGTATACGTCATCAAACATCAACCTTACCATAAAGAACTATTTCTAGAAGAAAACATTATTAAAATCTTTCATTTTTTTTCCTCAGGAGAAGTCTTACAGATAATAGGACAGGGTAGAGAAAGAACATTTCTTTTACCTTAAGTCCCATAAATATTTTAATTATTATATTGATTAGCTGTCAATCTGTAAACCAAAGGAGAGCAAGCTTCTAAGCAAATGCATATCAAAGGACAACTCCTACTAGTGACAAAGAAAGCCAGGAAATGTAGGCTTATAATGAGTACTTCACAGTAAGTTTTGTCTAGGCTGAATACTGAAAAAGAACATTAAAATCATAAAGGTACTAGGTGCCAAGAGAAATAAGGCACTTGAAAGGCACGAACACATATCTAGGGGAAAAAAGATATCTTTAATATCATAGGTTGGATATGTAAACCAGATGAACAAGAAGTGATGTTAGAAAGAAATTTCTGTCTAGAACCAACATTGTCACAGATCAATGCATATTAAAATGGAATCTGGACCAAAAAAAAAGTACAGGAACACTTGTTTTTACACTTTGCTTTATGAAAGTCTGTTAGGTGAAAATACAATGATTAAGTTAAAAATGTGGGGGCAACGGAAGTAGCTTGGTAGCATGAACAAGGTGCTAGGATTGATTCCCCAGCACCATACAAAAATTAGCTGGGTATGGTAGCACACTCCTGTAACCTCAGCACTTCGGAGGCTGAGGCAGGAGGATTGCTTTCAGTCTGAGGGCAACCCAGGCTATATAGTGAATTGAAAAGCAGCCTGAACTACACAGTGAGACCCTGTCTCAAAGTCATAAAACAACAAACAAACAAAGAAACAAAAAGATCTTCAGGGCTGGGGGGATGGCACAGTGATTAAAGCACTTGCCTAGCAAGTGCAAGGCCCTGAGTTCAATTCCCCAGCATCACACAAAAAAGCTGGGTATGGTAGCACACAGCTATAATCCCACCACTCGGGAGGATGAGGCAGAAGGACTGCCATGAGTTCAAGGACAGTCTGGGCGACAGAGCAAGACCCTGTCTCAAAAAACAAACAAAAAAACCTCACATTCAAAATGTGAGGCTTTTCAAATATACTAATGAGATCACTGCAGTAGGACAATAAACAGCTATCATTAACAACCTAAATAAGGAAAATGAAATGTGTACTACCTTCTCGTAGAAATCCAAAATAAAGTGCAGCAAGAAAGTATTGTTGCTCTCCAAGCGCATTGCAGTAGTAGACAGCCACCCTACGAAGTCAATCAGTTTAGACACAGAGTTCATGGATCCATCCAAAGTTGTCTCTCTGCAATAAGAAACCAGAACATTTAGGTCCAGAGTAGCAAAAGTGCTCACCACAATTTTCAAGCTAAGGGTGGATAACGTATAACAAGGAGTTGATAGCAATTTCAAAAACCATGAAGTATTTCATTTTTTAAAAAATTAGTGATTAATCATGAAACTATCCTTAGACCTCTAGGAAAACATTAAGATCAATTCACAGAACACACTTCAATTACCAAATTTTACAAGTAAATGTGAGGGGGAAAAAGGATTCCCCAGCTGACTGGGAAAAAAGCTGACATCACATATTGCTACCAATCATCTAAGGGTCTTAGCAGTCAGCACACTTGTCTAGTAACTAATAAGCACTGAACTCTGATACTCCTCAAAATGGACATCTTTAAATAACAGTTATATGAGAATCATAGAAAATCAATATTCAGTAACAAGTACAGAAAAATGTTTATGACAAACATGAAAAACTGTGAATAAAACCTGAAAATGAACAAAATGTTAAAGTAAACTAGAAAGCAAATGAGAATTAATTAATCCCAACCAAAATACAAGTGATTTAAAAAGATAAATCAACTTTGGGAGTCATTTCTTATGGTTCCAGCAACACTGTAAAACACTGAGTAAAACCTATGGTACTCAAGTCAGGACCCAGTTTTGCCTGAATTCCTCAGCTAAAAATGTTAAAAATATTTTCATTGGAATTCAAATCAATCCTAGAATTGAGTTACCCAAAATTTTGGTATCTTGGGGCAACCCACATTTCCAGGTCCCCCCTTCTGTCTAGTAGAAGCTCTACTGGGGCAACCCATGTTTCCAGGTCCCCTTTCTGACTGGCAGAGAAGCCTTATCCTTTCTTTCCTCTCTTCCTTTCCCCTTCTGTAAGTATCCCAATAAGGCCCTTTAAAATTTTTTTTTGGCATCTTTCCTCTAGTAAAATCTACACCTGCATATTTTATATTCTTGTCAAGTCAATAAATTGAGTCCTTTTAAATGACATGAGGCAAAATTAGTTCAATCCAACCATTACTCATCCCTTTCTTCCAATCTGTTGTTTAGGTAGCTTAGGCAAAGAACTACAAATGTAAATTCCTGGTTTTACCCACCTATCTAGGTAGTGAACAAGGACGAAGATGGCTCTTCTACTACATACCACTGCGACAGTTCAGTGCCAGAACAAGCAAAGAAGGAGGGAAGTCTGTGAAGACCATTTGCACAGCCCAGTCCACTGGCTAGTTGTAAAAATGATAGAGTTTAACTATGATTTTTGATAGCACTTGGTAAACATGCCAGAAATAATTAGGAACAATGGTGACTGCTGAGCTAACTCACCAGCTTTAGAATAGCCTCTTTTTAAGTGTTTCTACACAGAAAACCACTGCCTTTTTTTTTTTTTTTTTGACAGAGGTTCTCACTCTGTAGCCCAGGCTGGTCCTGAAATCACTATGGACCCCAGGATGGCCTTGGACTCATGGCAACGCAATCCTCTTGCCACAGCCTCCCAGGTGCTGGGATTACAGACAAGTGCTGGGATTACTACTGATATGTGCCGCCACCATACCCAGCTTACGTGGTGCTCAAGAATCGAACTCAAGGCTGTGTATTTGCTAGTCAGGTGCTTTAACTGCTGGGCCATTCCTCCAACCCCACCACTGTCATTTTGTAAGAGAACATTCACTATCAAGGACAGCTTCTTACTTCTCACCCAGTACAATGTGTTTAATATCCACAGCTGCTACCTACTAAAACATGGGGGTACTCTCCTCCCAAGTACTGTGATAAGCAGAGATGTCCCTGGAGAACCACTGCTGAGAATGGTTTTGTACTTTTCTTATGACTTATAAGTACAATTTACTCCCTTTTTTATAGTGAAGTGTCACATCGTCCTAGGACAGAAACACAACATTGTATCTCCAAAGGCAATTATTAAGAACTTACGAGCTAAATTACATAGCACCAAATATTATTAGGACAAGCAAAATTATCTATATTATGGGTATTTATTTAAGAATTTTAGAAAGCACTGCTCCTTTTTAGATGTTCTCCTTAAATTTATGACAATATTAAGGTAGGATTCTTGAACATTTTTTGAAAGATAATATGAAAAGTGTGAAGAATTTACTCCAGGAATACCTGAGAGTTACACTGCAAGCTGTCTAAAAGATATAGATACAAACATATTATTCTTTTTTTTCCAAAGCAAGAAGGGGTTTACTGAAGAAAGTAAAGCTCTCAAGGAGAGGTCAAGATGTGCTTTTGAGTAAGGATCCCCCAAACATACTTTTCTTAATAGAGTTTATCTCCCCCCAAACATGCCACCCCTGTACTGAACCTGGGGCCTTATGAATGTTAGCAAACTTTCTACCACTGAAACACACCCAGAGCTCCTATTTCATTTTATTTCATTTTGGATAAGGTCTCACTAAGTTGCTCAGGCTAGCCTCAAATTCTTGATCTACCTTCCTTAGTTTCCTGAGTATCTGGGATTTTAGGTGTGTACTATCACACCCAGTACGCAAATAATTTTCATAAAATCCTATTTCCTAACAAAATTGTTAAACTGATTTTTTTTTTTGCAGATACTAACAGCATTATTCAAGGAACTAGAAAAAAAAAACCCTAAAATTTATATAAAACCAGAAAAGACCCAGAATAGCCAAAGCAATCCTAAGCAGCAAGAGAAAACAGTAAGCATCACAACCCCAGATTTCAAGTTATACTATAAAACAGCAATGATAAGAAAACATGGTACTGGTACAAAAATAGACAAATGAATCAGTGAAACAACACTGAGGATGCCGAAACAACCCCACACATCTTCAGCTACCTAACCCTGCCAAAGGACGCAAAAATACCTCTTCAGCAAAAGATGCTGGGAAAACTGGTTATCCACACGCAGAAAAATAAATCTATACCTATATCTTTCACCCTGTACTAAAATCAAATCAACATGGATCAAAGACCTAGATATTAAACAGAAACACAATCTATTGGAAGATAAAATAGGTAAAAACCTTTACAGACATAGTCAGAGGCAAGAATTTTTTGAATAGAACAACAATTACACAAAAAATAACAAATAGTTCTTGAATATTGCTATTGGTATCTGCAAAAAAATCAATTTAACAGTTTGGTAGGATACTGACAACAGTTTTAAACATCTAGGAAGAAGGGATGTCTTTCCACTTTCTAAATGTCCTTTTCAGTCTCTTTCTCAAAGTTCTATAGTTTTACCATAGAGATGTATACTTCCTTGATTAATTCACACATATTTAATTTTTTTGATACTACAATGAGTAAATAGTAGTTTTCCTGATTTCATTCTCAGTGTGTTCCTTGTTGGTTTTTCCAGAAGGCTTTCATAGATGGCTTTTATCAGTTTGAGATAGTTATTCTATACCTATTTTCACCAGTTTTTGTCATAAATGGACATTGGATTTTGTCAAAGGTTTTTCCTATGTCTACTGAGATTATCATGTAATTTTTGTCCATGCATTTATGTGTTGTATTATGTTTACTGATTTATATATGTTGAGCCACTCTTATCTCCCTAGGATGAAGCCAACTTAGTCATGGTATGTGGTCATGGTGTAACCTTTTTAATGACTTGTTGCATTCTGTTTGCAAATATTGAGGGGTTTTGCATCTATGCTAATTTAGGAAAGTGACCTGTAGTTTCTTTTTTACTTATGTCTTTTTCTGCTTTTGGAGTCCAGACAATGCTAGTCTCCAGGAATGAGTTTGGAAGTGTTTCAACCCTTTCAATCTCATTAAAAATTTTAAGAACAGCTAACATTAGATCTTCCCTGAAGTTCTGGCAAAATTCTGTGGTGAGTTTGTCTAATTCTGGGATTTTCTTCATTGGTAGGGTTTTTAATTGCTCCCTCAATTTCATTACTGGTCATTGGTCTATTCAGGGTTTTTATATCTTTTTGGTTCAATTTTGGTAATTCATATGTGTCCAGGAACTTACCCATTTCTTTTAGGTTCTTCACTGAACCATTCCTTTTAGGTTCATTACTGAAATATAAATTTTGAAAATAGCTTCTTTTTATTTTTATTTTTTTCCTGTTTTATTGATATGTATACATGCAAAATTTAAGGTTTACAATGGAGTTGAGCATTCTGTGCACATACGTATCCTCCCAAGGTCACAAGGGCTTTCCCACTCCTTTCTGTCCTTCCCCCCACCCTCCCCTCCCTCCCTTCGCCTCCACCCTATTTCACTTTGTTTTTCACTTTAAGTTCCGTAATAGTTGTCATCTGGGACTCTTCTTATACTCTGTTGGATTTCAGCAGTGCCCAATGTGATTATATCTTTTTCATTTCTAAGTGAATACTGATAGAGTTTTTTATTTAATTCTTTTAGTAAGTTTGGCTACGGGTTTACCAGTCTTACTTTTAGAAACAATTTCTTAATTCATTGATCTTTCATATTTTGTTTTAGTCTTGATTTCATTAATTTCTATTCTGATCTTCATAATTTCTATTGTTTTTGGATTGTTTATATTTTTCTAGGATCTTGACATCATTAGATTATAATTGTACTATTTTAAATATATGCATTCGTAGCTATAGAGTTCCCTCTTTGAACTGCTCTTATTGTGTCCCATGTGTTCTAGCGAGTTGTGCTTCCACTGTCATTTGACTCTAGAACTTTTTAATTTCCTCCCAGTCTTCTGTGATCCACTGATTATTCAATAATGTATCGTTGGGGCTGGAGGAATGGCTCATCAGCTAAAGAACTTGCCTAGCGAGTGCTAAGTCAAGCACTAAGTAACCAAGTTTGATTCCCCAGCACCACATAAGCTGGGTGTGGTAGTGCACACCTGTAATCCCAGTACTCAGGAGGCTGAGACAGGAGGATTGCTGTGAGTCCAAGGCCAGCCATAGTGAGTTCAGGACCAGCCTGGACTGTAGAGTGAGACCCTATCTCAAAAAATTATAATAATGTATTATTTAATTTCTATGTGTTTGCTACTTTGTGTGGCTTATTTTGCTGTTGATTTCTCTTTTCATTCCACTATGATCTGCTAATACATAGGGAGTAATTTTAATTTTTTATTTATTTACATGTGTCTATGGCCTATGATATGCCATGATGTGGTTGACTCTGATATTTCCCTGTTGATTTTTCTGTCATTTTGATCTATTTTTCAGTGTGGGGTACTGAATTTTGTTGTGGTATCTCTTACCTAAACACTACAGCAAGGTGATCCAAGAGACCCTGAAGTGTGGCCATTCTTAATCTCAGAGCAGATTAATCTCAAAGAATAAACCCTTCCCAGAATAGTTCATGATCACATCACTAACTACCATGACAGGTGTGGCCATTAGTCACTTCTCAAATGCTGGCCTGCTGAGCCAGAGGAGCCACTTTCATTGTTACACCCCATACTATGTTTGTAGCTTGCAATTCCAGTAGGCTTCTCTTGGGGTCTAGTGTTGCCTGTTCACTGTTTATCTCTGAGGCTCTTGGCACTGTGGGCTTACCCTGTGTTTGCTTGGACTGGCCTGCTCCCAAGAAACTGGTTAATCATTAGTTTTCTGGACTCCAGGTTTTTCTAACCGTCTTCCAAATTGGCTTGACATGTACAAATACCTTTTGTAATGTGAGTTAGACTAAGCAGAAGTCAAAGTTGTAAATTCTAATCTCAGTTCTCTAATGTTTTCTTATATTAACTTTTGCTAAATCATATAAAAGCTAAAGGTTGCTTTCTGACTTACATAATAGAAATGTGGAGAATTAACCTTTCAGGATTGTGGGGAAGAGTGAAAAAAAAAAAAACAGTGAAGAGTGAAAAATACTAACCATTTTACATGATACAATTAGGTCTTGTGCCATATTATAAAACTCCATATGCTAACATTTTTGTATAGATCCCCTCAAGTGAATAATTATAAAACAACTCACAGAGGACTGCCCATCAGGGGTTTCATGTGGATGTCCATGGAAAGCCACAATAGCCAATTCTGCAGTAACTCTTTTAGACTTTGAAGAACACTACACTGTGGAGGAAAACATAAAAGTCATGTATGAAGACATTCAAATATAGCTACAGGACTGCCTCAACTTAGTCTAGGAACAGACTGTTCTCTAAATTATATTCATTTGTAAAAACTATTAAATCATCAAATAAAAACATCACCGTTACTGTTTTTGCTTGGAGATTCTTGCAAATAGCTATAGACAGGAGTTCTTTACTCTTTCTATCTTAGAGTTCATAATTATCCTTTTTGAGGGGCATAATTCTTATCCTATTATCTGTTACTTTGGAAAACAAACAATTCCAAACTTCCCTTTCCCAGGACTTGCCTTGATTTCTCAGAGTGTCATTCACATACAAAACAGTAGTCACAATTTGTTTATCCAGGGAATATCCATAAATTTAAAAACAAGACACACCATCGCAAAAACAAATTCAGGAAATCTTCCTTTAAATATCTTTACCTTATAATGTTGTAGTCATTATTTGAGTAGTTTCAGAGACAGTGTACTTACAGTTAAAATTTTTTCTTTAAAAATTGATATTCCATATCTAGGTTAAAAATATGTTCAATTTAAAAGTATTCTCGGTGTTTTGGTTTGGATATGGAGTGTCCCTTGAAAGCCTCATGTTCCTATGGATACTATGTACTGTTTGAGGGTGGGGCCTGGCTGGAAGGCGTGGATGCTTGGGGCTTGACCTGGAGGAGCGTGTGCTGGTTTCACCCTTTCTCACTGACTTTGCTTTGTTCTGCCATGCCATGTGGATCTCTGTCTCCAACTCCACCTCTAGTCTCGGATCTGGCCCTAGTCCTCCTTTGTGATTTCACCAATTCCCAGCTGCCCACTTGTGAACAGACTGTGATCTTCTGAAATTGTGAGCTAAAATAAATCGTTCCTCCCTAAATTTGTGGATGTTGGGTATTGAGTCACTGAAATGAGAAAGCAACCAAGACATGAATTGGACCAGAGAAGTAGAATCATTGCTGAGACTTTATCTGACCCATATGGTTTGGAAGCCTTTAGAAATGGTTTGCAGGAGTCTGAAAAGGTGTGAGGATGCTGGCTAGAGAAGCCTGAGAATGCTCTGAGCCAAGCTTGAGATTCTGGTCAGAGCTCAGATGACGAGAATGTTAACAGAAGTGTGGATTGGGAGGCAGAGTCAAGACAGCATCAGAATAGGATCACCAGGAAAAGCTACTCCCAAATAAATAAGCTTGGGAAGCAAAAAACCAAAGGAAAATACATCTCAGGACTATAACAAAATCCAAGGATAAGAGGTAAACCCAAAGGTGAGTGATCTTGGGTTGGAGGGGTCCCAAGAGGTGGGTCCTCCCACACACTCCACAACAGAAGGCTTGAGGGTGACAGAGACCCTCTGTATTGCACTTTCAAGTACACCTTGCAACAAAGGACCTGAAGATCTAAACACCCTCTGAGGATTGGGAACTGGAAGGAACATGAGAAACTTGCTGCCGTCTCCCACAGAGAAGGTGCCAAGGGTGCCGTGGAGTCAAGCAGTAGTGGCACTACAAGCCATGCTGCAGGAGATATAAAAGACAAAAAAAGGAAGGAGAGCCCTTTATCCCCCTCAATACAGCCTCATACCACTTGGCCCAGGGACAGGGCCGGGAGTTATGCTTCCCTGGGCTTGGAGCCATATGGGGCCAGCACTGAGATGAAAGGTATTCCCCAATGCACTTTGCTCTCCATGCGCAGGGCCAAGGAGACCAAAACACGATTTTTGCTACAGGGTCCCAGCGGCAAAGAGGCACAGAGACCCAGCGACACCCCCCCCCCCCCCAACCTTTACCCTACCACATTCAAGGGGTTCTGAGAGACTATACTGACAAAGAGGAGGCAGAGAAACAATTCTAGAAAAGCACCACCAGTTCCTGCCACAGGTCACAGAAAAAGACTCAACTCTATTGGCAATGGGAAGAGAGTTGTGCTCCACATGACTCAGAGCCACTTGGAGTTGGGGCTTACCACTGAGAAGCTAGACATCCCCAAACACACTACATTCTCCACAGGTAGTAAACCGTGGGCATTTCTCATAACCTGTGCTATGCCCCTGTGCATCTAACACACCTGTTCTGTATTCTCCCCTGCATGCTCCACCAAAAGGCCAGAGGGTATCAGGAGTGGCAGCCTCAGCCACAGCAGAAAAGCCTTTCTAAGGCAGGCCAAGAGTAACAGTCATATGAAACAGATGAGCTATGACAGGAAACTCCACTCCAGTGTCCCAGACAGCATATGGCACAGCCAAAGGATACTCTCCACTACTAGAAAACAGAGATAGGTCAAAGAACTACCACAATAAGTCAAAGAAACACTCATCAACAAGACAAAAAACACACAGAGAAAGATGTCTCAGAAAGTCCCCAGCCCACCAAGGGAGAACTAAACTGAACAAGAGGAAGATCCAAAACTCCTAAATTTCAAAAAACAAAACAAACAAGCAAAAAAAAAAAAAAAACCCAAAACACAGAGGGGGCTGGAGGGATGGCACAACAATTAAAGTGCTTGCCTTCCAAGCACAAAGATCTGAGTTCAATTCCCCAGCACCACATAAAGCTGGGCATGGTGGTGCACACCTGTAATGCCAGCAACTGGGAGGTTGAGGCAGGTGGAATGGAATGTCCTGAGTCCAAGGCCAGCCTGAGCTACACCAGTGAGTTCAGGATCAGCTTGTACTAGAGTGAGACTCTGTCTCAAAAAAAGGAAAAGAAAAAGAAAAAATGATATTCAACTTGCTGGAAGAATACAAGATAGACCAAAGAACCCACATAAGGTACTTAATGAGTTTAAAAATTTTTAACCAGAAAACTTAAAGAGGAAGCACATGCAAAGCTAGTAGAACTACAGAAGTCATTACAGGAAATCAATGACAAATTCACTAAAAAACTCCAAAAATATGAAAAGATATGCCTAGGATCCTACCCAGTTGGGATGCTAAGCCAGGATGATTAAGGATGATTAAGTTTGAGGCCAGCACAACAATATAGTGAGAACCTGGAGTTGTAGTGATAGATATGGGTGGGAAAGAATAATCAAATTAGAAATGTGGGAGAAAATTGCAAAAACCTGCAATATGTATTCTTTGAAAAGTTATTAGATATTCAAATTGGTATATACTATCATATGAATGGTGACATGATATTGGTCAGGTAGGAAAAGCCGAAAGTAATAAAAATAAATATGGCATTTATAATCAATCCCAGCTACTTGAGAGGGCAAGGTAGGAACATCAGAAGTCCAAATCAGCAAACGGCACATGATCTAAGATGAAACAAAGTTGTAATAACACCCACTACTTATATTCTCACCCTTTGGAAAGAGGAATGAGCAGCTGGGCATGATGGTATACATCTGTAATCCCAAATAGTTTGGTAGATTGAGGCAGGAGGATCAATAGTTTGAGCCCAGCCTAGATAACTACACAACTTAGTGAGACCCTGTCTCAAAACAAAAAGTAAAAAGGAATGGAGATGTAGCTCGACAAAAAGGTAATTGTCTCAATGACCTAACAATACATACTTATAAAAGATGGCAAAATGACCACTTTATAAGAAAGTGGCTTGTAGCTGGGCCTAGTGTCACAGGTCTGCGATCACAGCACTCCACGGGAGACTGGGCAAGTTCAAGCTCAGCCTGGGATAGTTAGTAATTCAGTAGTACCCTGTCTCAAAATCAAAACTCAAAAATAGATTAGCTATAGATAGGATATAGCCCAGTGTGAAGACCTTGGTTTGATACCCATAGTATCACCAAAGAAAGAAAGAAAGAAAGAAAGAAAGAAAGAAAGAAAGAAAGAGAGAGAGAGAGAGAGAGAGAGAGAGAAAGAGGGGGAGGGGAAAAAAGTGGTGCTTAAATTCACTCAGGTAAAACTCCTGGAAACCATCCATCTCAGCATGGCAATATTTAATTTTGTCATATAATATTGGAATAATTTTATTAGCAGAAAATGTCTATAATATACATGTACGATATGAATGTCATACAGAGTTTTGTTTGCTTTGGTCACTACTCTATTCCCAGTGTTATAAGCAGCAGTGTTAGTCAGGCATAGTACTACACAGAGCTACTGGAAAGTGAGGCAGGAGGAAAGCAAATTCAAGGCCAGACTGGTCAATTCAATCAGACCTTGTCTCAAAATACATAATAAAAAGGGCTGGAGATATAGCTATGTAGCTCAGCAGTAGAATATTTCTATTTTAGTTTAAAAAAATAAGAAGGGCTATATATACAGCTCAGTGGTTAAATCCCCAGAACTGAAAACTTGGGGAAGACATATATAGGGAGCACTCACCAAATATTTGTGAAATGGATACATGTATCTAAAAAAATTACTACAACAATCAAACTAAGCACGGTTTACTACTTCTCAGCTTGTTTGTTTTATTAATACAACCATACACACTTGCCACATTCACTTTGTTTGAAGTAGAAAATAGTATGTGACAAAACCTTTTAAAAGCTCCAAATTCTATTCATTACTCTGAATTGCAAAATAAAGTATCCTAAAAGTTTAAGGTCCTAGAGAGTCAGAAAATCATTGTTACAGTATCAGTTTGGAATTGCATACTCCTGGCAATAAAATAAGTACTAGTGAGTCCAGGAAGACAGGTTTTTTTTTTTCTTTTTTACCTTGAAGTAAATGCTTGATGTAAAGAAGAGCTGTGCTAGATGGTCAAAAAGAAGTGGCTTCACCTCTGGGAATTAAAAAACAAAGTTTATTCAAAATCATTTAAATTCATCTTACACTGAATTAAATAAGTTCAATTTTCCAATGATAACATACCAGAGAAGTTACTAAAAGGAATCCAGCTCACAAGCTGAAGGAACTGTGATCGACAACAGTGCCCATCCCAAAGGGGAAGAGTCTTATACAGGAATCCTTCGCAGGAAAAAAATCCCTCCTGAAATACAAGTTGACAGTAAAACTGTACATAGAACTCTTTAGTCACACACAATTGTTGTCTAGACAACCAGTTTATTCTGTGCTATAGTTGTTTGACTCTAAGACTAACTTTTTATCTTTGATATACTATAGTTTTGCTTTAGATGCCAGAATTTCTCACAAAAAGAATGAGATAATTAATATTTGGATACACTACCATCTTTATCAATATGGTTTTCAAATGCTACAGAATTCATCAATCACAAAAGCAAAAAGCCAATTAATGAAATATTTTAAAATGTAAGTGAAATTTATTATTTTGAAGTACATGCCATAACTTGAACGTTCAATAAATTACCTACATAATAGATTGCATAAATTCCCTCAGAGTAAGGACTCAGGACTTCTCTCTCACTCTCTTTTGAGACAGGGTCTTGCTCTGTAGCCCAGGCTGCTCCTGAACTCACTATAGAGCCCAGGCTGGCCTTGGACTCATGGCAATTCTCCTCTTTCAGCTTCCCAAGTGCTGGCATTACAGGCATGCACCACCAAGCCCAGCTTACATGGTGCTGGGGAATCGAACTCGGGTACTTCGTGCTTAACTTCATCTTAACCCCTCAGCCATTCCTCAAGCCCCCTTTGTCTCTTTCAGCCATAAGTATTGGCTACACAGCAGGACTCTATCTCAGACATTTTTTATGACACAAATTCTCTGGACAAAGTCATCCATACTGGAACGAGCAGTCCTAAATCTGTATCTCTAGATCAAATCTCGTTTCTGAGCTCTAGACTTGTCACTTCACTGCTTACCTGATATAACCTATTTGGCATCTCAAAAGCATCTCTTAAATCAAATGTGCTCTTCTTATATTCCTTTTCTAAAAGAATGTGTTAAGGATTGGAAGTGTAGTATCTCCCAAAAAAATTCATGCATGTGGAAGGTGATTGTATTACAGGGTTGAACCCAATCAAGTGGATTTATGATTTCACTGTACTGTTAAGAGATAGGGCCTGGTAAGAAGGGGTAGATCACTGAAGAGATGCATTCTTGTCCCCAGCTCCTTCTTGCTCTCTGCTTCCTGGTCCCAGTGGGACGAGCAGTCATTCTCCACCCCACCACTCTCCAACTGCTGGCCAACCATGAATGGAATGAGACCTCTGAACTGTTGGCTAATAAACCTTTCCTCCCTTAAGTTGTGGGTGTTGTGTCCCAGTGATGAGAAAGTGACAAAGACAGAATGCCTTCCATTGTCTCAACCAGGAAACCTAAAAAGTCAACTTAGATTGCTCCCTTATCCTTACAACCATTGTTAACAACGAATTTCAAATTTAATGGTTTTGTACCAAATCTCTACTGAAGAAAGCACTGATCAAGTATCCCTTTTGTACTACATACCAAGTTGAACACTTGAATATGAAGGAAGATTAAGATATGTTTCTGTTTCCTAGAAGGTCATAACGTGTGGGTAAATGGATCCTGAAAGGGCCATGACATATGCAAGGACAGGCAGCAGTGGCAGCACACAGAACAAGGAGCTAACCCAGACTAAAGTGATACATGGAAGCCTCTTGATGGCACTGATACCTGAGTCACAGCTTAAAGTACAACTCAGATTTATCCAGGCCAAACAGTCCACCTGTAGGAACATATTTGACACAGGAAAAAAAGTTTCTACTAAGAACACAATTAGCAACCTCATGTTATCAACTTTATTGGCTTATTTAATTAAGTGAATGCATTCAATTTCATATTCACCTTGTTCTTTTAAATTATAGTCTTTCCTCTTTTATTTACATAATTTAACAATTCTTCAAATCTAATGCTGCAAAGATGAACATCAGTAGAAATTGGTTCCATTTACAATGAGTTTTAAGTTGAGCAATTACTGTTTCCCAAAAATGTTAGCTACTAAACAAAGAGTCTTCAATAAGCATCTTAATAAATTTTAGTAAAGGGGCTGGAGGAATGGCTCAGCGGTTAAAGCCCTTGCCTAGCAAGCGCTAAGTATCCTAGTTTGATTCCCCAGCACCACATAAGCTGGGCGTGGTAGCGCACGCCTATAATCCCAGCACTCAGGAGGCTGAGATAGGAGGATTGCCATGAGTCTAAGGACAGCCTGGGCTCTGCAATGAGTCAGGACCAGCCTGGACCACAGAGTGAGACCCTGTCTCAAAAAGTAAATAAATAAATAAAAGTTTTAAAAAAATAAATTTTAGTAAAAACTGATGAAATATATAGGAAGCAAGTGGAATCTTACTTGTAAGAAGCACTCTGCCCTGATGATGGTATCCAGGAAGTTGGTAAATTCTTTCCTATGTTCATAATTATTCACCTTGTACCAAATACATTCTAGAGCAGAAACAGTAAACATAAGAATCTAATTGCACAATAAAAACTGCACAAAATACGTCATTATTCTGAAGTGACAAAGAGATGACAAAAGTTTGTAGGTCTCCACTGATCTTTTGAGAGATCTCCATACTGCTTTCCAAAGTGGTTGTACGAATTTACATTCCCACCAGCAGTGTAGGTATTTATACACAATGGAATACTATGCATCCAGTAAGTCCAATAGTGTGGAGGCTTTTACAGGCAAATGGAAGAAACTTGAGAACATCATGCTTAGTGAAGTGAGTCAGAAGCAGAAAGTGAAACATCGAATGGTCTCTCTGATATGAGAGACCCAGATCACAACTATCTCATGGAACTTTA